>LR738713.1:785760950-785777562 GCA_902687465.1 Secale cereale | reverse complement strand
GGAGGAGAGAGGAGGAGGGGACGCGGGAGGGAGGAGGAGGAGGGGGCTGCCGGAGGGAGGAGGAGGACGAGGAGGAGGAGGGTGCCGCCGGAGGGAGGAGGAAGAGGAGGAGGAGGGCAGAGAGGGAGGGAGGGAGTTATCTATGGGACACTGGTGGGCGACGGTGTTACTTCTCGAGCTTGCGTTGTATTCAGTCGAAGAGGAAAGGGAGATGTAGCACAGTAGCGTAAGTATTTCCCTCAGTTATTGAGAACCATGCTATCAATCCAGTAGGAGACCACGCGTGAGTCCCTCGCACCTGCACAAACAAATAAAAACTTCACAGCCAACACAATAAGGGGTTGTCAATCCCTTTACGGTCACTTACGAAAGTGAGATCTGATAGAGATGATAGTTTATATTTTTGGTATTTTTGTTTATAAGAACAGAAAGTAAAAGCGGAAAAAGTAAAGTAGATGTAGATTGATATGTTGAGAATAGACCCGGGGGCCATAGTGTTCTCTAGTGGTTTCTCTCATGATCGCGATATTCTACGGCGGTTAAACAAATTACTGTCGAGCAATTGATAGAAAAGCGAATAATTGTGAGACTATCTAGGCATGATCATTGTATATAGGCATGACTTCCGAGACAAGTAGACCGACTCCTTCCTGCATCTACTACTATTACTCCACACATCGACCGCTATCCAGCATGCATCTAGTGTATTGAGTTCATAAGAACAGAGTAATGATACGTCTCCAACGTATCTATAATTTTTGATTGTTCCATGCTATTATTTATGAAGTCTTGGATGTTTAATGGGCTTTATCATTCACTTTTATATCATTTTTGGGACTAACCTACTAACCCAAAGGCCCAGTCCAGATTGCTGTTTTTTGCATGTTTCAGGGTTTTGCAGAAAAAGAATATCAAACGGAGTCCAAACGGAATGAAACATTCGCGAGAGATATTTTTGGAGAAAATCACGCACGCGGAACTTGAGAACCACGTCAGGGGATCGAGGGCTAGCCCACGAGGGTGGGGGGCGCGCCCCCTGCCTCGTGGCCCCCTCGAGCGTCCCCCGGTGCTCTCCTTCCTCCTATATAAGTCTACGTACCCCAGAAACTCCGTGAACAGAGAGAAAACCCTAATTCCACCGCCGTACCTTCTGTTCCCGTGGAGATCCCATCTTGGAGCCTATTTCGGAGCTCCACCGGAGGGGGATCCATCACAGAGCTCTTCATCATCATCATCATCGGCCTCACCATGAGTTGTGAGTAGTTTACCACAGACCTTTGGATCCATAGCTACTATCTAGATGACTTCTTATCTCTCTAGATCTCAATACAAAGTTCTCCTTGGTCATCGAGGAGATCTATTCGATGTAATCTCTTTTTGCGGTGTGTTTGTCGAGATCTGATGAATTGTGAGTTTATGATCAAGATTATCTATGAGAAATATTTGGTTCTTTTCTGAACTCGTTATGTGTGCTCATAATATCCTTGCAAGTCTCTTCGAATTATTGGTTTAGTTTGGCCTACTGGATCTATAGTTCTTGCAATGGAAGAAGTGCTTGGCTTTGGGTTCAATCTTGCGGTGTCCTTTCCCAGTGACAGCAGGGGCAGCAAGGCACGTATTGTATTGTTGCCATCGAGGATAAAAAGATGGGGTTTATATCATATTGCTTGAGTTTATCCCTCTACATCATGTCATCTTGCTTAAGGCGTTAGTCTGTTCTTATGAACTCAATACACTAGATGCATGCTGGATAGCGGTCGATGTGTGGAGTAATAGTAGTAGATGCAGAATCGTTTCGGTCTACTTGTCTCAGACGTGATGCCTATATACAATGATCATGCCTAGATAGTCTCATAATTATTCGCTTTTCTATCAATTGCTCGACTGTAATTTGTTTACCCGCCGTAGAATATCACTATCATGAGAGAAGCCACTAGAGAAAAGTATGGCCCCCGGGTCTATTCTGAACATATCAATCTACATCTACTTTACTTTTATCGCTTTTATTTGCTGTTCTTACAAACTAAAAATACAAAAAATATAAACTATCATCTCTATCAGATCTCACTCTCGTAAGTGACCGTAAAGGGATTGACAACCCCTCATCGCGTTGGCTGCGAAGTTCTTATTTGTTTGTGCAGGTGCGAGGGTCTCGCGCGTGGTCTCCTACTGGATTGATACCTTGGTTCTCAAAAACTGAGGGAAATACTTACGCTACTGTGCTACATCTCCCTTTCCTCTTCGAGGGAATACAACGCAAGCTCAAGAAGTAGCAAGAAGAATTTCTGGCGCCGTTGTCGGGAAGGCTTACGCAAAAGTCGTATACCAAGTACCTATCACAAACCCTTATCCTTCGCATTACATTTATTTGCCTCTTGTTTTCCTCTCACCCACTTCACCCTTGCCGTTTTATTTGCCCTTCTTTTGCCGTGTGTTTACCATTCGCGTGCCTCTTGTTTGCTTGTGTTGCTATGTGCCCTCAATTAGCTTGCATCTTCGCTTGCTAAAGTATGAATCCTCATCCACTTGCTAATCTCTTTAAGAGATCCAATTATGTTGAACCTATTGCTAGTGAGCTGCGTGCACTAGATTATCTTTATGGGGTTTTGCTTGAAATTGATGAATCTGAAAATTGTGAGGAATTGTTAAAAGAAAAAGTGATTCAAGATAGCATGTTAAATAAAAAGCATGATTGCAATGATGTTATTGTAAATTCTATTAAGGTCAATTGTGCTAATGATATGCAAAACCCTAAGCTTGGGGATGCTGGTTTTGCTATGCCCACTACTTGTTGCAATGATCATGATTGGGGTGATGATTCTTACGATCTTGAAAATTTACTAAAACTCCATCATGAATATGAGATTGATAATAATGTTTGCCATAATATTGAAAGTGGGTTTTTAATAATGTCAACTTTTGATCCCACTACTTTAGATATTGATCAATCTTATGAGTTTTTTGATAAAAGTGGGCTTGGAGAAGCAATGACTTTGTTCTATGTTAGTCCCACTATTTTGAATGAGTGTCAACTTCGCATGCATGTGGATCGTGTTGAGAATATGTTTGGTGATAGCTATATTGTTGAATTTTCTTATGATCCCACATCAATTATTATGAGAGAGGAAAATATGGTCATAGAAATCTTCAGGTTACTAAATTACCTCTCTTCATGTTGAGATTGGTATTGTTTCTTTCTTCTTCCTTGCATATGCTAGATCTTGCTTGTCTTGCTAATTTGTTTTCCTATAAAATTCATATGCATAGGAAGTATGTTAGACTTAGATGTGTTTTTCACATGCTATATGATGCTCTTTTTGTGCTTCAATTCTTATCTTTCATGTGAGCATCATTGAAATCCCAAGCCTATCTTAATGGCTATAAAGAAAGAGCTTGTTGGGAGGCAACCCAATTTTATATTTTTTGTTTTTGATGCTGCTAGGGAATAAATATTGCATCTAGCTTCTGTTTAGATGTAGTTTCATGTTTTGTTTAGTGTTTGTGCCAAGTAGAACCTTTGGGAAGACTTGTGTGAAGTTTATATGATCTTGCTGTGAAAAACAGAATCGTTAGCGCTCGCTAGAATGGTCATCAGATTTTACTAGAGCGCGTTATTTAGTTGATTCTTTTTGCAGATGATTGGTAGAAAAATTCCACAAATTTACCAATTTAGTTTGAATTTTTTGGAGTGCCATAAGTAGGCGAAACCTGAAGATTACTACAGACTGTTCTGTTTTTGACAGATTCTGTTTTTCGTGTGTTGTTTGCTTATTCCGATGCATCTATGAGTAGTATTGGAGGATATGAATCATAGAGAAGTTGGAATACAGTAGGTTTAACACCAATATAAACCTAGAATGAATTCATTGCTGCACCTTTGAGTAGTGGTTTGCTTTCTTATACTAACAGAGCTCACGAGGATTTTTGTCTAAGTTTTGTGTTGTAAAGTTTTCAAGTTTTGAGTATTGCTTTGATGGACTATGGAACAAGGAGTGGCAAAGGCCTAAGCTTGGGAATGCCCATGGAACCCCAAGCAAATTAAAGATAATCAAAAGCCTAAGTTTGGGGATGCCCCGGGAAGGCATCCCCTCTTTCATCTTCATCCATCGGTAACTATACTTGGAGCTATATTTTTATTCGCAACATGATATGTGTTTTGCTTGGAGCGTCTTGTATAATTTGAGGCTTTGCTCGTTAGTTTGCCACAATCATCCTTGCTGGACACACCTATTTGATAGAGTTAAATATGGCCTAGGAATTGTTAGAACACTCTATGTGCTTCACTTATATCTTTTGAGTTGAATAGTTTTGCTCTAGTGCTTCACTTATATCTTTTAGAGCACGGTGGTGGTAATATTTTGTAGAAATTGTTGAACTCTCATGCTTCACTTTTATCCTTTTGAGAGTCTATTAAAACAACATGGTAATGTGTTTAGGCTAAAGAAACTAGTCTTCACATGATAGACATCCAATGTCAATGTAGCAAAAAAATCACACTAAGTGCATTGAATATGATGAGATGTTGGATGCTTGATAATTGTTTTGAGATATGAGGATAGTGATATTAGAGTCATGCTAGTGGAGTTATTATGAAATTGAGAAATACTTGTGTTAAGGTTAGTTATTCCCGTATCATGCACGTATGGTGAACCGCTATGTGACGAAGTTAGAGCATGAGGTATTTGTAGAGTGCCAACCTTTGTGTGGAGGTCGGGGGCGCGCGATGGTTAACTCCTACCAACCTCCCCCCTAGGAGCATGCGTTGATTATTTTGTTTTGATGACTCGTAGATTTTTGCAATAAGTATATGAGTTCTTATGACTAATGTTGAGTCCATGGATTATACACACTCTCATCCTTCCACCATTGCTAGCCTCTCTTGTACCGCGCAACTTTCGCCGGTGCCATAAACCCACTATATATCCTTCCTCAAAACAGCCACCATATTGTTCCTCAAAACAGCCACCATACCTACCTATCATGGCATTTCCATAGCCATTTAGAGATATATTGCCATGCAACTTTCCACCATTCCGTTCATATGACACGCATCATATTGTCACATTGCCATTGCATGATCATGTAGTTGACATCGTATTTGTGGCAAGGCCACCATGCATAATTTTTTATACATGTCACTCTTGTTTTATTGCACATACCGCTACACCGCAGGAGGCATTCATATAGAGTCATACTTTGTTGTTGTAGTATCGAGTTGTAATGAAAGTGTGATGATCATTATTATTAGAGCATTGTCCCATGGGAGGAAAGGCTAAATCTATAAAGCCCCTTCGCCAAAAAAAGGAAAAAAAGAAAGGCCACAGAAAAAAAGAAAAAGAAAAAGGGACAATTGCTACTATCTTTTTCCACACTTGTGCTTCAAAGTAGCACCATGTTCTTCATTGTAGAGAGTCTCATGTTTAGTCACTTTCATATACTAGTGGGAATTTTCGTTATAGAACTTGGCTTGTATATTCCAACGATGGGCTTCCTCAAATGCCCTAGGTCTTCGTGAGCAAGCAAGTTGGATGCACACCGACTAGTTTCTTTTGTTAAGCTTTCATTCATATTTAGCTCTAGTGCATTCGTTGCATGGCAATCCCTACTCACTCACATTGATATCTATTGATGGGCATCTCCAAAGCCCGTTGATACGCCTAGTTCATGTGAGACTATCGCCCTCATTTTTATATTCTCCACAACCACCTCTATTCCACCCAGTGCTATATCCATGGCTCACGCTCATGTATTGCGTGAAAGTTGAAAGGTTTGAAAAGATAGAGTATGAAAACAAGTGCTTGGCTGAAATCGGGGTTGTGCATGATATGAATATTTTTGTGTGATAACGAGGGAGCATAGCCAACAGTATATGATTTTGTAGGGATAACTTTCTTTAGCCATAGTATTTTGAGAAGACATGATTGCTTTGTTAGTATGCTTGAAGTACTATTGTTTCTTATGTCAATATAGACTTTTATCTTGAATCTTTCAGATCTGAACATTCATGCCACAATTAAGAGAATTACATTGAAAAACTATATTGGTTAGCATTCCACATCAAAAAAAATTCTTTATCATTTACCTACTCGAGGACGAGCATGAATTAAGCTTGGGGATGCTTGATACGTCTCCAACGTATCTATAATTTTTTATTGTTCCATGCTATTATTTATGAAGTCTTGGATGTTTAATGGGCTTTATCATTCACTTTTATATCATTTTTGGGACTAACCTACTAACCCAAAGGCCCAGTCCAGATTGCTGTTTTTTGCCTGTTTCAGGGTTTTGCAGAAAAATAATATCAAACGGAGTCCAAACGGAATGAAACCTTCGCGAGAGATATTTTTGGAGAAAATCACGCACGCGGAGCTTGAGAACCACGTTAGGGGATCGAGGGCTGGCCCGCGAGGGTGGGGGCGCGCCCCTTCGCAGGGCGCGCCCCCCGCCTCGTGGCCCCCTCGATCATCCCCCGGTGCCCTCCTTCTTCCTATATAAGTCTACGTACCCAGAAACTCCGTGAACAGAGAGAAATCCCTAACTCCACCACCGTACCTTCTGTTCCCATGGAGATCCCATCTTGGAGCCTGTTCCGGAGCTCCACCGGAGGGGGATCCATCACGGAGCTCTTCATCATCATCATCATCGCCCTCACCATGAGTTGTGAGTAGTTTACCACAGACCTTCGGGTCCATAGCTAGTATCTAGATGGCTTCTTCTCTCTCTCTCTAGATCTCAATACAAAGTTCTCCTCGGTCTTCGAGGAGATCTATTCGATGTAATCTCCTTTTGCAGTGTGTTTGTCGAGATCCGGTGAATTGTGAGTTTATGATCAAGGTTATCTATGAAAGATATTTGGTTCTTCTCTGAACTTTTTATGTGTGCTCATAATATCCTTGCAAGTCTCTTCGAATTATTGGTTTGGTTTGGCCTACTAGATCTATAGTTCTTGCAATGGGAGAAGTGCTTGGCTTTGGGTTCAATCTTGCGGTGCCTTTCCCAGTGACAGTAGGGGCAGCAAGGCATGTATTGTATTGTTGCCATCGAGGATAAAAAGATAGGGTTTATATCATATTGCTTGAGTTTATCCCTCTACATCATGTCATCTTGCTTAAGGCGTTACTTTGTTCTTATGAACTCAATACACTAGATGCATGCTGGATAGCGGTTGATGTGTGGAGTAATAGTAGTAGATGCAGAATCACTTCGGTCTACTTGGCTCGGACGTGATGCCTATATACAATGATCATGCCTAGATAGTCTGATAATTATTCGCTTTTCTATCAATTGCTCAGCAGTAATTTGTTTACCCGCCGTAGAATATCGCTATCATGAGAGAAGCCACTAGAGAAAACTATGGCCCCTGGGTCTATTCTCAACATATCAATCTACATCTACTTTACTTTTATCGCTTTTATTTACTGTTCTTATAAACTAAAAATACCAAAAATATAAACTATCATCTCTATCAGGTCTCACTCTTGGAAGTGACCGTAAAGGGATTGACAACCCCTTATCGCGTTGGCTGCCAAGTTCTTATTTGTTTGTGTAGGTGCGAGGGACTCGCGCGTGGTCTCTTACTGGATTGATACCTTGGTTCTCAAAAACTGAGGGAAATACTTACGCTACTGTGCTGCATCTCCCTTTCCTCTTTGAGGGAATACAACGCAAGCTCAAGAAGTAGGAAGTAACGCGTTAAGCAAGATGACATGATGTAGAGGGATAAACCCAAGCAATATGATGTAAACCCCATATTTTTATCCTCGATGGCAACAATACAATACGTGCCTTGCTGCCCCTACTGTCACTGGGAAAGGACACCGCAAGATTGAACCCAAAGCCAAGCACTTCTCCCATTGCAAGAACTATAGATCTAGTAGGCCAAACCAAACCAATAATTTGAAAAGACTTGCAAGGATATTATGAGCACACATAAAGAGTTGAGAAAAGAACCAAATATTTCTCATAGATAATCTTGATCATAAACCCACAATTCATCGGATCTCGACAAACACACCGCAAAAGAGATTACATCGAATAGATCTCCTCGAAGACCGAGGAGAACTTTGTATTGAGATCCAAAGAGAGAGAAGAAGCCATCTAGATACTAGCTATGGACCCAAAGGTCTCTGGTAAACTACTCACAACTCATCGTGAGGCGACGATGATGATGTAGAAGCACTCCGTGGTAGATCCCCCCTCCGGCGGAGCTCCGGAACATGCCCCAAGATGGGATCTCACGGGAACAGAAGGCTACGGCGGAGGAATTAGGGTTTTCCCTTCGTCTGATGGTTTCGGGGTACGTAGGATTATATAGGAGGAAGGAGGGCACCGGGGGCCTCACGAGGGTTCCACGAGGCAGGGGGCGCGCCCCTACCCTCGTGGGCACCTTGTGGCCCCTACTCTGTGGTTCTCAAGTCTCCCGTGCGTGATTTTCTCCAAAAATATCTCTCCCGAAGGTTTCATTCCGTTTGGACTCTGTTTGATATTCCTATTCTGCAAAACCCTGAAACAGGCAAAAAACAACAATCTGGACAGGGCCTTTGTGTTAGTAGTCTAGTCCCAAAGATAATATAAAAGTGTATGACAAAGCCCATTAAACATCCAAAAAATCATAAATAATAACATGGAACAATAAAAAATTATAGATAACTTGGAGACGTATCAAGCATCCCCAAGCTTAATTTCTGCTCGTCCTCGAGTAGGTAAATGATAAAAATAGAATTTTTGATGTGGAATGCTAACCAACATAGTTTTTCAATGTAATTCTCTTAATTATGGCATGAATGTTCAGATCTGAAAGATTCAAGACAAAACTCTATATTGACACAAGAAATAATAATACTTCAAGCATACTAACAAAGCAATCATGTCCTCTCAAAATACTATTGTCGGTGTACTAAGGTAGGGGTACCTCAGTACCCCAACTTGTGCACGGGCAGTAGCAGCTTCCCGCGGCAGGGCCTACCACGCGCTTGCCGGAGACCTTCCTGCTATATATAAAACCATTCAAAAACAAAGTATACAAGACAGAAGATCAAGACCCCGGCAAGTGGAGCTTGTCGGGAAGGCCGTTCCAGGCTCAAGATTACCTCACTCACGCAAGGCCCTGGCAAGAGGAGCTTGCCAGGGAGACTAGAAGATTGCGTTACAAAAGACATGCCCCGGCGCAACATGCGCCCCGGCAGGGCCCGGGGAGCGACAAGCTTCAGAGCCCGACAAGCTCCCGAGCCCGGCAAGGTCAAGACCCAGGCAAGGTGCTTGCCGGGGAGAGTTGTGCTGTGTGCCCGCGCTCCAGCTCATCGGACCACGCGTCGCACTGGGGCCATTCCAGGGACGTGTGGCGGATGGCTGTGCAGCCTGGGGGACACGGTGGCACTCCACGGTGGTAAAGCCATCGCCGTGGCAAACGGAGACGCAAGGGCGGGCGCTTTTGGGGTCGACGGCGACGGGCATTAAATGCTCTTGTCCCCCACTGTCAAAGTAGGTAGCGACCACTGTTCATACACTGTAGCTCCACTATTCCCGCACTGTTACAACTACCACCTCTTTTACATTTCTACCCTTTCTCCTACGTTGACACCTGTCGGTGACCCCTTGCACTATAAAAGGAGGCCCATGCACAACGTAGAGGGGGTTCGGAACCTAGATCGCTCATACGCTCGGTGTAGCTAGTTCTTCAAGCTCCCGAGCTCTCCAACTCAATACAAACTAAGCAGGAGTAGGGTTTTACGCGTCCATCGCGGCCCGAACCTGGGTAAACTGCCTGCGTGATCTCCACGATCTGCTCTTTGTGCTCCCTCCGCCCTCTTACCGCACAAGCAAGGGGCTCCGGTCCCATAGGTGTTCGTGGTGGACAGTTTCCCCCGACATCTTTGGCGCGCCAGGTAGGGGGCGTCGAGGTTGTGCGAACCTGATCCGGCGTTCACGCGGGCGCATTCTTCATCAACCTCTCCAGTTTCATCAGCAACCTCATCAGCAACTGCGCCATGGCCCCGAAGAAGAAGGCTTCGGAGGTCGCAGGCCCGTCTGCGTCTCATCCGCCGCCACCGGAGCCAACGGTGGGCGGGGGAGACGCCGTCGGAAGGGTGGCCGCTGGCGAGGACACTCGCGGCGCCACCAAGTCCAAGGACAAGACGGACGACCGAGCCTCGGTCTCCGTGGACGCGCCGCGTCCATCTCAGCAAACGACAACCCAGCAGCGCCATGCCACAGGAGGTGGCATCCGCTTGCTGGGCCAAGGGCAAACCGGAGGCTCGCGGGATGCTCCGGACCACCGTCCGGGCACAAGCAAAGCGCGGACGCTGGGGCGGGACCCTGCTCCTTCTAACGCTGTTAGGAGTCCGAGCATATCCCGCTCCTCGCACCGCTCGCCCCCGCTCCCCTCCACTCCAGCAGAAGCGCTCGCAAGGGCGCAACTGCTCCTCGATTTCCCTCCAGCGGCAGACAAGGCCGAAGATTGGAGGGCCACCATCCAGAGCCTGATCGCCTTCGCCAACAACGACTCTCCACAGCAGCCGGCGACCTCGCGGCTGCGGCAAGTCGAGAAGACGAAGGCCGACGGCGACAAGACCGCCGGGGGTGCAACCACCGTGCACTCCCCGCCGCAGAAGCAGAAGACGCCGCCCCGACGGAACAACGCCGACGACGGCTCCACGGCGTCATCAGATCCGCGGGCTCGTCGGGACCAGCGCCAGGTCCTTGATGACCGGCGACAAGAAGACGCTCGAACGAGAATCGAGCGCCGCCGAGAAGCTCGGCGACAATCAGATCAGCGAGCTGGAGCCGCTGTCGACACGCGCGCGCCCGGTGAACCAGGCGACTTGCCGTACGCGGCAGGTTGCCCTGCGTTTACCCGCGAGCTACGGCGTGTCCAGTGGCCCAGCATGAAGAACTTCAAGCCCGACGTACCGGAGAAGTACGACGGCAAGACGCACCCCTCGGAATTCCTCAGCATTTACACCATCGCGGTGCAGGCTGCCGGGGGGCGCGACGAGAAGATTTTGGCGAACTACTTCCCGCTCGTGCTTAAGCCGAACGTTCGTTCGTGGCTTATGCACTTGCCGGAAGGCTCCATTTCTTCTTGGGCAGATCTTTGCCACCAGTTTGTTGGCGCCTTCACGGGCGGCCACAAACCCCACGGCCAGGAGAGCGATCTCCACATTCTGGCCCAGAAGGAAGGAGAACCCCTGCGCAAGTACATCCAACGCTTCAGTCGTGTGCAGCACAACATCCCCGACGTCCACCCTGCCGCGGTTATCAGCGCGTTCCACCAGAACGTGCGTAATCGCCGCATGCGTGAAGAAATGGCCATGACCAAGATACGGGATGTCAGCGAGCTCTATGCTCTAGCTGATAAGTGCGCACGCGCCGAAGAGGGGAGGAGACTCCCCGGAGAGGACACCGGCGCGGGGGGAAGCGATAGTGACGACGCCGCCCCGGCAAAGAAGAGCCGGCGGCGGAACAACAGGAGGAAGAACAAGAAGGAAGTGCTTGCCGTCGAGAAGTCCGGCAAGGAGGCTCCCGCCAAGCAAACACAGGCTGGCGGCTCCGGCAAGGAGCCTGCCCCTGTGGCGGCAGCCGACAAGCAGGACGGCTCCGACAAGCAATACTGCAAGATCCACCGCACCAAGGGCCACGACCTCTCCAACTGCAAACGCGTCGAGTACCTCGTCGAGCAGCAGAAAGCTGAGTACGAGAGGCGCGACAAGGAGAAGGCCCAAGGTGGTGGTGGAGAACCAAGAAAGAAGCGGCCATTCAATGGCCGGGGAGGACGCCGCGGCAAGGCCAAGCAGCGGCAAGGTGACCGACCTCCCCGGGGCCGCGACAAGGATGAAGAAGACGACGACGAAGACATGGAGGATGAGGATAACAGCGAGCAGGAGTTCCAGAAGGCCACGGAGGTCCTGTGCGTCGACGGTGGCGCCTCTCTGCACACCTCCCACCGCCAGCTCAAGCAGTGGGTGCGCGAGGTGAATGCAGCAGAGCCGCCCGTGGAGTCGCGCATGCTCCTCAAATGGTCCGGCACGCCCATCATTTTTGATCTTGAGGATCACCCTGACCGCACCACTGCGGTCGGGTGCTTGCCGATGCTGGTCTCACCCACCATCCGCAACCTCAAGGTCACTAAAATGTTGGTTGACGGTGGGGCCGGGCTGAACTTGATCTCCTCTGCTGTGATCAAGAAACTCCAAATCCCAGATGGCGAGCTCGCAGAGACCGGTTCTTTCCAAGGAATCAACCCGGGAAGGAGCAAGCCCAAGGGGAAGATAACTCTGCCGGTGACCTTTGGCGGGGAGCTCAACTTCAGAACTGAGCGCATCACATTCGACGTCGCCGATATCCCATTGCCATACAATGGGATACTCGGCCGTCCCGCCCTCGCCAAGTTCATGGCAGCTTCCCACCACGCCTACAACGTACTCAAGATGCCGGGGCCGATAAGCGTCATCACCGTCCATGGCGACAAGAAGGATGCGCTTGTCTGCGCCGACAAGATCTACCGGGATGCAGCAGCTGCGGCGGAGAAGGACACACTTGCCGCTGAAGCTCCCGGGGGGAAGAAGACCAAGACCAAGTCCGGCAAGTGCTCTGGGGCCCACTCCGGCAACCGCACCTCCTCGGAGTGCTGCGCTGCCGTCGAGGACGTTCCATCGAGCTCCACCGGCAAGTGTAAGAAGGGGATGGCCGCTCCTCCGGCAACCAAGAAGGTGTCCGCCAAGGTGGACGGCACTGGTGGTACCTTCACCATCAGTGCCACACTCGACAGCAAATAGGAAAGCGCACTCGTTGCCTTCCTGCGGGCGAATGTCGATGTGTTTGCCTGGCAACCATCTGACATCCCCGGTGTTCCCAGGAAGGTAATTGAGCACAAGCTTGCTGTTTGTCCTCATGCGCGGCCTGTCAAGCAGAAGGTCAGGAAGCAAGCCGTGGAGCGCCAAGAATTCATCAACGAAGAGATCAAGAAGCTAGAGGCAGCAGGCCTAGTTAGAGGTGTGATCCATCCGACGTGGTTGGCAAACCCAGTCGTCGTGCGCAAGGCCAATGGGAAGTGGAGACTGTGTATAGACTTCACCGATGTGAATAAAGCATGTCCCAAGGATCCATTTCCCTTGCCGCGCATTGACCAGATCGTTGACTCCACCGCCGGATATGAGCTACTCTCTTTTCTTGATGCATATTCAGGCTACCACCAGATCTTTATGGCCAAAGAAGATGAAGAGAAGACTGCATTTATCACTCCATGTGGCACTTATTGCTTCATACGCATGCCATTTGGACTGAAGAATGCAGGATCAACATTTGCAAGGGTAGTGCACACTGCTTTCGAGCCACAGATCCACAGAAATGTAGAGGCTTACATGGATGACATCGTGGTGAAGAGCAAGAGCAAGGATACTCTGGTCCAAGATTTGGAAGAGACATTTCAGAACCTGCGCAAGGTACAGCTCAAGTTGAACCCCGAGAAGTGCGTCTTTGGAGTCCCCTCCGGCAAGCTTCTCGGGTTCTTTGTGTCACAGAGGGGGATTGAAGCTAACCCCGACAAGATTAAAGCCATTGAGCAGATCGAGGCCCTGAAGCGCGTCAAGGATGTCAGAAGGCTTGCAGGTTGTGTGGCTGCCCTCAGTAGGTTCATTTCGAAGTCTGCAGAACGCGCCCTACCTTTCTTCAAAATCTTGAAGAAGGCAGGTCCCATGAAGTGGACTCCGGAAGCGGAGGCAGCGCTGCAAGATTTGAAACGGTACGTATCCTCCACTCCAATACTTGTCGCACCTAGACCACGGGAAAAGTTGCTGCTATACCTAGCGGCAACCAACCAGGTGGTTAGTGCTGCGTTAGTAGAGGAGAGGGAGGCCGACGAGGAGTCTGCACCACCGGCAAGCGAATCCAGCGACAAGCAGGGGGCTGCTCCGACAAGCTCTGGCCCCGACAAGGACAACTCTGCGCAGGAAAAGGAAGAAGTGCGGAAGAAGATGGTGCAGTGCCCGGTGTATTTTGTGAGCTCCCTCTTGCAGGGGGCTAGATCAAGATATTCCGGGGTGCAAAAGTTGCTTTTCGGCCTCCTCATGGCCTCGAGAAAGCTGCGCCATTATTTCCAGGCACATGAGATAACAGTGGTCACTCGTTTTCCGCTGAAGAGGATATTGCACAATCCAGAAGCAACAGGCAGGATCGTTGAGTGGGCACTGGAGCTGTCAAGCTTTGGACTCAAGTTTGAAAGTACCTCAACCATACAGAGTCGAGCTTTGGCGGAATTCATAGCTGAATGGACCCCGACGCCCGATGAAGAAATTCCAGAAACAAGTGCACCCGTACAAGAAGCGACAAGTGAATGGGTAATGTATTTTGATGGTGCTTTCTCGCTGCAAGGCGCCGGTGCTGGCGTGGTACTCATCGCGCCCACCGGAGAGCACCTCAAGTATGTTATCCAGATGCACTTTCCCAGGGAGCAAGCGACAAACAACACTGCTGAATATGAAGGTTTGCTCGCCGGCCTCAGGATTGCGGCCGAACTTGGGATCAGAAAGCTGATTGTGCGGGGAGATTCTCAGTTGGTGGTCCGACAAGTTAACAAGAGTTACCAGAGCCCTTTGATGGAAGCTTATGTAGATGAAGTGAGGAAGCTTGAAGAGCACTTTGAAGGCCTGCAAATGGAGCACGTCCCGAGAGCTCAGAATGACATTGCAGATGGCCTTTCAAAGTGCGCTTCGATGAAGTTACCTGTGGAACCAGGGACCTTCTTGCTCAAGCTAACTCAGCCATCCGTTACACCATCAATTGGGCAGTCCAAGAAGAGAAAGTTGGTCTCCGGCGACTACTTGCCGGCGGATCTTCCTGAAACCGCCGCCAAGGTCCCCAAGATCAACGATCAGAACGCTGAGGAACAGTCTGCTCCTGCAGATCCGAGGATCTGTGCAGTTGAAGCAAGTGTCCCCGACAAGCCTCGCCCCGGCGAGCTTGCCGGGGGACCATCAGCTCCGGGGGAGCCAGAGGTTCTTGCCGTAGAAGCTGAGGTCCCCGCAGTGGCCCTCATGCCTTTAGTCCTTGCCGTTGAGCCTCGGGCTCCGGCATGGGCGCAGCAGATCGTCCGTTTTCTGCAAACTGGAGAACTTCCCGACGACCCAGAAGAAATAGAGAAGATAACCAGGCAGTCAAGTATGTACCAGTTCGTGGATAACGAGCTGTACAGAAGAAGGCTCAATGGTGTCAGGTTGAAGTGCATCTCCAGGGAGGATGGACAGAAGCTGTTGGCAGAAATACATGGAGGCATATGCGGCCACCACATTGGCGCAAGGGCGCTTGCCGAGAAAGCATTCCGGCAAGGGTTCCTGTGGCAAGAAGCCCTCCAAGATGCAACTGCACTAGTAACCAAGTGTGAAGCGTGCCAGTTCCATGCAAAGCAGATTCATCAGCCAGCTCAAGCTCTCCAGACAATTCCTTTGTCCTGGCCCTTCTCAGTCTGGGGGCTCGATATCCTCGGCCCCTTCCCCCGATCCGTCGGGGGCTTTGAGTACTTGTACGTTGCGATCGACAAGTTCACAAAGTGGCCAGAAGTGGAACCAGTGAGAAAGGTGACAGCAAAGTCAGCGGTCAGGTTCTTCAGGTCGATTGTTTGCCGTTTCGGAATCCCTAACATGATCATCACCGACAACGGTACACAATTTACTAGTCGCACCTTCATGCAGTACGTCCAAGACCTTGGCGCCAAGGTTTGTTTCGCTTCTGTTGCTCACCCGAGGAGCAACGGTCAAGCGGAGAGGGCCAATGCTGAAGTGTTGCGCGGACTCAAGACAAGGACCTTTGACAGGCTGCGCAAGTGCGGAAGAAACTGGATAGAGGAGCTACCGGCGGCTCTTTGGTCAATCAGAACGACACCAAGTCGAGCCACCGGACAAACACCCTTTGCTCTAGTCTATGGGGCAGAGGCAGTTCTCCCCACGGAACTCGTATACGGATCTCCTCGGGTGCTCGCTTATGATGAGCTCGAGCAAGAGCAACTGCGACAAGATGATGCATTGCTCCTCGAGGAGGAACGTCTCCAGGCTATTGTACGAGCTGCTCGATACCATCAAGCCTTGCGTCGCTACTATAGCCGCAAGGTCAAGGCCAGGAGTCTCGAGGAAGGCGACCTTGTTCTTCGGCGTGTTCAGTCCGCCAAGAATTCCAACAAGTTGACGCCGAAGTGGGAAGGCCCTTATCGGGTGAGACAAGTCACAAGGCCCGGCGCTGTCCGCCTTGAGACCGAAGAAGGCTTACCGGTGAGCAACTCCTGGAACATAGAGCATCTTCGCAAGTTTCACCCATAAGGCGCGGTTGCCGTGATCCGCTCCGGCAACCACCTTTTGTACAAGCTTTGCCGCTGTTGCATGTAACCCTTTGTACAAAGCCGGGCGCAGACCCCGTGCATCAGTAAAGTTTTTGTGTTTTGCGCTATTTGCCTTTTACATGCTTTTCTTTGCTATTTGCATGTGTTATTTGGCATCTTGTGCAACTTACATATCCGGTAAGCATTAGCACGCCGAAAGGCCATATACTTGTTTCCCTCTTCTTTTTCCTTGCCTCTTAAGCAGAAGGAATGTTCCCCGCGCACAAGTTTGCCGGGGGGGGGGGGGGG
>LR738713.1:785717375-785760806 GCA_902687465.1 Secale cereale | reverse complement strand
GGGGGAAGGAGATGGAAGAGGAACCAAGTGCTGTTCAAGAAAGAGAAGCCTTACCGAGAAGCAAGATATGAAAGCTAAGTTATTAGAATTTGAGCAGTTCAAATTTTTAATTTTTAGTTGTCTTCCTTGAACAATCACACTTTGTATGAAAAACCTGTGCGCGGAGGAACCTACCCGTAGCTAGCCGCACCCTTATCTTGTTTTCGAGTACGCTCAACGACTTGAGTGAGCTGCGACAAGTGTCGCGCCCTTGGTTCGTTTTCGAGTTCACTCAACAAGCTGAGTGCGTTGCGACTAGCTGCGGCAAGGTTGCTTGCCGGTAAGACCTTGGCCAGCAGGCTGCTCAGAGTCCAGCACTCAGCGCTCGCGGCAAAGGACCCTTGCCGGCAAGCTCCCTGGAAGCGTAGGGTGAAAAACATACAAAGTAAAGAACCAAGACAAGGAAGATAACATTGCACTGATTGATCAAAATAAGATAAATATCTTACAAAGGATAACTTGTCGCAATGATTAATGAGTTCATGACACCCCATGCAGCAACAAAAGAGATAAAGGAAAAGGAGGCCTAATCTACGCGGTCGCCCTCAATCCTGGAGATCTTGTTCACTTTGGCGATGATGTGGGCGACCTGCGCCTTCAGCGCCTCCGTGTTCGCGTCGGCCGGCAAGCTCCGGAGAACGTTGGTGAGGTTTATACCGGGATTGCGGTATACAATCTTCGTCAGGACGCGCTCTAAGGTCCCCGCGCAGAGCTGGCGCGACTCCTCGGCCAGTTGCGCGGGGAGCTTCTTCCGAAGATCTGCAAGAGCCGGCGCGATCCCTCTGAAGAAGAGGCTGAGCTTGGCGCTGTGAGGGAGGTTTGGATCCGGAGAGTAGATGAGATGCTCAACCTTCAGCGCCAGCAGCTCCTGGTCGATGTTGGATGCAGAGGACACCAAGTCGTCGGTCCACACCTCGACGGTCCGGCGGAAGTTCTCGGCCGCAGTGTTGGCGCTCTCCACCAAGACTCGCTCCCTGCGGAGCTCTTCCTTCAGCTTGGTTTCCCGGTCCCGGACGGCGTCGAGCGAGTCCTTCAACGTGGAAACCTTCAGCTCCAGATCCTCAATTGAATCCTTGGCGGCCTTCAGCTCGTCGCCCTGCTTGGAGAGGCGCACCTGGAGTTCAGAGTTGGTGTGCGCGTCCTTCTCGCGCTCTGAGTTGAGCGCGGTAACCCTCTCCGCGCTCGCTTTCAGGGACTACTCCAGTTGCGCAACCTTGGCCGCGAGCTCCTCCTTGGCGGTCTCCGCGGCAGCCGCGGCGGTTTTCGCCTCCTTCAGCTCTCCGCCAAGGGCCTGCTCCCGAGCGGCAAGGTCTTCCTCGTGGGAGTCGAGGTTGACCTTCCGTTGGGTGAGCTCTCCTTCTCGCCGGGACAGCTCCTCCCCGGCGAGTCGCTGCTGCTCTTCGGCTTCGGCCTTCTCCAGGAGCCACTCCTGGTACTCCCCGGCGAGCCTCTCGCGCTCCTCCGCCACGTCGCGGAGGGCAGCCTGGTTGGCGGCGCGGAGCTCCGCCGCGCGCTTCTCCATATCGGCGGCGGCCTTGGCGGCAAGGGCCTCCCGAGACGCAAGCTTCGCCTGCCTGGCCCGGTAAAGGGCCAGGAGCTGATGAAGCAGCTTCTCCTCCTCGGGCCCGTCGCTTCCGCCGGGCGCCTCGACGATCTTCAGACCCGCGGAGGCGAGGACCTCTCCATCAAAGGCCTCGCCCTCCGCGGGGGCTCGCGATGAAGAACCCCACGGCACCTGGATGAAGACGCCGTTGGGAGCCTCAAGATAATAGCCCGACTGCTCCTTTCCGGCGGAGGGGTCGGCGGCCGGTGCAGCACTTGATGCTCCTGCCGCCTCCAGGCCGGCAGTGCGGTCGCCGTCCCCCTCCCCGGCCGCTGCGTCTGTGGTCGGGGCAGTCTCCTCTGCAGCCGGCTCGGCGGCTCCCGCCGTGTCCTCAGCGACAGGGGCGTTTCCGCCGCCGCCCTGCGCATCCTCCTCCACGACGATGGTTTCCGTCTCCATCTGTTCGGGGGGAGGAGGATCTAGAAGAAGAAGAAAAAGAAGAAGAGGTTCAAGCAAATATCCAAAAAGAGACGAATCCAAGAAGACAAACTTACAGAACTTACCTTGACGGACGTCGTCGGCGGCGGGCTCCCTCGCCGGGGAGCTCTGCCTTGGCGGAGTGGCCGCCCTCGCCGGGCTACTCGCCCTTGGTGGGGTACTCGCCCTTGGCGGAGTACCCGCCCTTGGCGGAGTGCTCTCCCTTGCCGGAGAGTTCGCCCTTGGCGGGGACGGCGGGGCCTGCGGCTCCTCGGGAGCGACCTCCGGATGCTCCTGTGGTTGTGGCTCTACCTCTGCACAAGACAATCAAGACAAGACAAACACACCAAGATATTAGCACAAGACAAAATCCTCAAGCGCGCCCGTCAAGCGGAAGTATGGAACCCAGACTTACGCTGGGGGCTGCGCTGGGGGCTGCTCCTCGGAGCAGCGCTCGGGTCCGGCAGGCTCGTCTCCGGCGCGTCCCCTGTCGCCGCGACGGGCGAGTCGTCCGCGACCTCGACCACGGGCACCTTGGCCTTCTTCGCCACTCGCTGGGCCAGGGTCCTGAAATCAAAGCAGAAAGCAAGATCAGAATCGGCAATAATCAAGACGAAGTTAAAGAAGATAAAGCCTCAAGTTCTTACTCCTGTTCCTCCTCGTCGTCGTCGTCGCTCAGGGCGGAGAAGTCAAACGCCACCTGAGACGCGTCCGCGCGAGGAGCAGGAGGCGAGGACTCCCTCGGGCGCTTGGCGGTCCCCGGGGCTGGGGGCTGCGAAGACCCGGCCCCTGTGGACGCCGAGGCCCGGGGAGCGGGCGGAGCAGCCGCTCCGCTCTGCGAAGACCCTCCTCCGCTTGGCGCTGTCGTGCGGGGCGCTTCCGCCGTGGCCTGTGTGCGGGTCGCCCCCGCCGTGGCCTGTGTGCGGGTCGCCCCCGCCGTGGTTGGTGCGCCGGGCGCCCCCGTCGCAGCTTGGCTCCCCCGGGTAGCTCGCGCCGCCCGGCGAGCTGGTTGTTGTCGGGGCGCCTGCGCCCTCGTCCCCGTCGTCGCCTTGCAGAGACGCTTCAGCGGAGATCGCCTGGGACTTACCCGAGGCGGGGAGGTCTCCGGTGACGAGGAGAGGTCGTCGGCGTAGAGCCCCAGAGACCCGTCGGAGTCCTCGTCGGCCCCGGCCTCCTCCTCCTCTTCCTCCTCCTCCTCCTCGGCAGGCTTGCTGGGCCCAGCGCCTTGCGCTGTGGCCGCTTTCCCTCCGGCGCCTCCGCCCCCTCCGGCGCTTCCGCTCCCTGCGGCGCCTCTGTTCCCTCCGGTAGCGCTGCCTCTCGCCGCGGCCTCGGTCAGGATTCCGGGGATCCCGGAGTGCCTCAAAGAGGGGACCCCGGTGAGCTCGTCGGGAGGAAGCTGCAGAAGTCTGCGGATCTCCGCCTCCTCCGCTTGGCAGGACGCATCCGCAGCCTCTGCCTCATCGGGCGTGAAGCCAAACTCTCCTGCCGCTGCGGCTGCAGCGGCCTCTTCAACCCGTGAAGCTATATACGCTATCTCCTGGTCGGTGGTGTCCCGTGTGAGCCCCTTGATCTCGTCCTTGTTCTTCGCCACCTCCACCAGGTTGTCGAAGAAGCTCAAGATGACGTCTGGCTTGGGCGGAATCCATGTGCAGTCGATGCCGTGCGAGTCACACGCGGGCATCATGGCGCGAAGGGAATCCCGGGCCGTGCTGTTGCAGAGGGGCACCACTCCCCGGGGAGCTCTGAACCACTCTGGGTGGGCCGGGTCATGCTTAAATAGTTCCCGGACCATCCCCTTCAGCTCCAGTGATGTGAAGTTGAAGTTTAGCCCGGGGCGCAGCCTCATTATGTCCGCCGCGTTGCCGTACTCCCATGCCGGCCTCTTCCTATCCTGTAGAGGGGCAATACGGCGGCGGAGGAAATCTGCTCCTACTTCTCCGACGGACAACCTTGCTACCCGGAGACGAAGAATTCTGATGAGGGCGACGTTGAGCTTGTCGTCGTCCGAATCCAACTCACTCCAGTCCCTGCCGCGCACGATGGCTGTTGTGCGCGGCGCGGTGAAGGGTTGCGGCTCGTCCTCGACTATCCAACACCAGTCTGCACGCCACTCCTCCCACTTGCCGCGGAGTTCCCCCGGCAAGTAGGACTCCTTCTTGTTCAAGCGGAAGACCCAAGAAATACCCCCGGAGAGGGGAGCGCCGGCTTCTACTCTAGGGGTGAAGAAGTGCCTAAACAACGCTACATTTGGATATATCCCAATATAGTTTTCGCACAGATGTGCGAAAACCGCCATCGTGAGGATGGCGTTGGGGGTGAAGTCAAGAAGGTGGAGGCCGTAGGTGTGCATGATGTCGCAGAAGAAATCGAAAAAGGGGGACAAAGGCCGCAATGGAAGAAAGCTGCGAAGAAGAAGTACCCGCCGGGGTAGTTGTCCTTGGCGGCGGCGGGGTAGGCTCTGGTCCGAGGGTGCGCCTTGGTCTCCTTGGCCCAGAACAAGTAATACTTGTTCCAGAGCTCCCGTGCGCTAAGCCTCGACGTTCCGCTTCCGCAACAAGGTGAGCCTCGCCGCTTGCTCCGATTTCTCCTTCTTGGTCTTCTCCGCCTTCGCCTTCTCGGTCTTCGGGGCCATGGCGGAGGCGGCGAAGGAAGGGGGACGAAGAGTCCGGCGGCGCCGCAGATGAAGAAGACGGCGGAGGAGGTGTGGAGGCGGAGCGCAAAGGGGATCTCTGGAGATGGAAGAAAAAGCAATGAAGGCGTAGGAGGGGAACCGCTCCTGCTTCCTCTGCTTTTATGGGGAAGTGGGGGACGTTTCGCTCTTTCCATTAAAAGAACGTGGCCACGTCCCATCCCACGACGCCGCAATCGACGCGTGCCGTTACGGAGGGACGCGGCGGATGCGGAAGTGGATTCGGCGTGCCGTGGGCCGCGCGTGCCTGTGCACTGTTTTGGGCCTGGCCCAACAGCGCTCGGCACCGTGTGTGGCCCAGGCCCGGGGGCTCCTGTCGGTGTACTAAGGTAGGGGTACCTCAGTACCCCAACTTGTGCACGGGCAGTAGCAGCTTCCCGCGGCAGGGCCTACCACGCGCTTGCCGGAGACCTTCCTGCTATATATAAAACCATTCAAAAACAAAGTATACAAGACAGAAGATCAAGACCCCGGCAAGTGGAGCTTGTCGGGAAGGCCGTTCCAGGCTCAAGATTACCTCACTCACGCAAGGCCCTGGCAAGAGGAGCTTGCCAGGGAGACTAGAAGATTGCGTTACAAAAGACATGCCCCGGCGCAACATGCGCCCCGGCAGGGCCCGGGGAGCGACAAGCTTTAGAGCCCGACAAGCTCCCGGGCCCGGCAAGGTGCTTGCCGGGGAGAGTTGTGCTGTGTGCCCGCGCTCCAGCTCATCGAACCACGCGTCGCACTGGGGCCATTCCAGGGACGCGTGGCGGATGGCTGTGCAGCCTGGGGGACACAGTGGCACTCCACGGTGGTAAAGCCATCGCCGTGGCAAACGGAGACGCAAGGGCGGGCGCTTTTGGGGTCGACGGCGACGGGCATTAAATGCTCTTGTCCCCCACTGTCAAAGTAGGTAGCGACCACTGTTCATACACTGTAGCTCCACTATTCCCGCACTGTTACAACTACCACCTCTTTTACATTTCTACCCTTTCTCCTACGTTGACACCTGTCGGTGACCCCTTGCACTATAAAAGGAGGCCCATGCACAACGTAGAGGGGGTTCGGAACCTAGATCGCTCATACGCTCGGTGTAGCTAGTTCTTCAAGCTCCCGAGCTCTCCAACTCAATACAAACTAAGCAGGAGTAGGGTTTTACGCGTCCATCGCGGCCCGAACCTGGGTAAACTGCCTGCGTGATCTCCACGATCTGCTCTTTGTGCTCCCTCCGCCCTCTTACCGCACAAGCAAGGGGCTCCGGTCCCATAGGTGTTCGTGGTGGACAGTTTCCCCCGACAACTATGGCTAAAGAAAGTTATCCCTACAAAATCATATAGTCTGGCTATGGTCCCTCTTCATCACACAAAATATTAATATCATGCACAACCCCGATTTCAGCCAAGCACTTGTTTTCATACTCTATTCTTTCAAACCTTTCAACTTTCATGCAATACATGAGCGTGAGCCATGGACATAGCACTATGGGTGGAATAGAGAGGTGGTTGTGGAGAAGACAAAAAGGAGGGAGATGGTCTCACATCGACTAGGCGTATCAACGGGCTATGGAGATGCCCATCAATAGATATCAATGTGAGTGAGTAGGGATTGTCATGCAACGGATGCATTAGAGCTAAATATGTATGAAAACTCAACAAAAGAAACTAGTGGGTGTGCATCCAACTTGATTGCTCACGAAGACCTAGGGCATTTGAGGAAGGCCATTGTTGGAATATACAAGCCAAGTTCTATAATAAAATTTCAAACTAGTATATGAAAGTGACTAAACATGAGACTCTCTATCATGAAGAACATGGTGCTACTTTGAAGCACAAGTGTGGAAAAAGAGATAGTAGCAATTGTCCCTTTTTTATTTTCTTTTTTTTTAAATTGGGCCTTTTTTTCTTTGGCCTTTCTTTTCTTTTCTTTTTTTCTTTTTTTTTTGTGGAGGGGCTTTATCGATTCAGCCTTTCCTCCCATGGGACAATGCTCTAATAGTGATGATCATCACACTTTCATTAAATTACAACTCGATACTAGAACAAGTATGACTCTATATGAATGCCTCCGGTGGTGTACCAGGATGTGCAATGAATCATGAGTGACATGTATGAAAAATTATGCATGGTGGCCTTGCCACAAATACGATGTCAACTACATGATCATGCATGGAAATATGACAATATGATGTGTGTCATATGAACGGAACAGTGGAAAGTTGCATGGAAATATATCTCGGAATGGATTTGGAAATGCCATGATAGGTAGGTATGGTTGCTGTTTTGAGGAATATATATATGGTGGCTGTTTTGAGGAAGGATATATAGTGGGTGTATGGTACCGGCGTAAGTTGCGCGATACAGGAGAGGCTAGCAATGGTGGAAGGGTGAGAGTGCGTATAATCCATGGACTCAACATTAGTCATAAGAACTCATATACTTCTTGCAAAAATCTACGAGTCGTCAAAACAAAGCAATCAACACATGCTCCTAGGGGGGAGGTTGGTAGGAGTTAACCATCGCGCGCCCCCAACCTCCACACAAAGGTTGACACTTTACAAATACCTCATGCTCTAAATTCGTCACATAGCGGTTCACCATATGTGCATGCTACGGGAATCACTAAACTTACCACAAGTATTTCTCAATTTCATAATAACTCCACTAGCATGACTCTAATATCACTATCCTCATATCTCAAAACATTTATCAAGCATCCAACTTCTCATCATATTCAATGCACTTAATGTGAAAGTTTTTACTACATTGATATTGGATGTGTACCATGTGAACACTAGTTTTATAGCCTAAACACATTACCATGCTGTTTTAATAGACTCAAAAATAGATATATGTGAAACATGATAGTTCAACAACTTCTTCAAAATATTATCACCACCGTGCTCTAAAAGATATAAGTGAAGCACTAGAGCAAAAACTATTCAACTCAAAAGCTATAAGTGAAGCACATAGAGTGTTATATCAATTCCTAGGCCATATTTAACTCTCTCAAATAGGTGTGTCCAGCAAGGACAATTGTGGCAAACTAACAAGCAAAGACTCAAATTATACAAGACGCTCCAAGCAAAACACATATCATGTGGTGAATAAAAATATAGCTCCAAGTATAGTTACCGACGGATGAAGACGAAAGAGGGGATGCCTTCCCGAGGCATCCCCAAGCTTAGGCTTTTGATTGTCCTTGAATTTAACTTGGGGTGCCATGGGAATACCCAAGCTTAGGCCCTTGCTACTCTTTGTTCCATAGTCCATCAAAGCAATACTCAAAACTTGAAAACTGCACTACACAAAACTTAGACAAAAATCTCGTGAGCTCCGTTAGTATAAGAAAGCAAACCACTTCTCAAAGATACTGCAATGAATTCATTCTTTGTTTATATTGGTGTTAAACCTACTGTATTCCAACTTATCTATGGTTCATACTTCACAATATTACTCATAGATGCATTGAAATAAGCAAACAACACACGAAAAACAGAATCTGTCAAAAACAGAATAGTCTGTAGTAATCTGCAGGTTTCGCATACTTCTGTAACTCCAAAAAATTCAAACTAAATTGGTAAACGTGAGTAATTTGTCTATTAATAATCTGCAAAAAGAATCAACTAAAAAGCACGCTCCAGTAAAATCTGATGACCATTCTAGCGAGCGCTAACGATTCTGTTTTTCACAGAAAGATCAAATAAACTTCACACAAGTCTTCCCAAAGGTTCTACTTGGCACAAACACTAAACAAAACACAAAACCACATCTAAACAGCAGCTAGATGCAATATTTATTCCCTAAAAGCAGCAAAAACAAAAAATATAAAGTTGGGTTGCCTCCCAACAAGCGCTATCGTTTTACGCCCCTAGCTAAGCACGATACATGATAGATTTAGGTATTGCCATCTTTGATCTTCACCCTTTTTATGGTGTCAAGCTCGAATCCGGGAGGTTCTTTACGTTTCGCTTCATATTCGGAAATCTTTATATCTAAAGCATCCAACCGCTTATTGCAAAGAGTAATCAACATATTCATGTGGTGGAGATTCCCACTAACACTTTTAAGGGGTTCGAGAGACTTTTGTAATATTTTTGTTACTTCGCAAATTTTCTCAAAAACTTGCTTCCCTTCCTGGGTTGAATTTGACCCTTTTTCGGGAGGTAGTGTTCCCACTATTCCCTCTATAATTTCATGCGCAATACTAGGATCAACTTCGATAAAATTCCCTTTGGCAACGCAATCCAAGAGTTGTCTATGAGACATATTCAATCCAACATAAAAATTGCGAAGCAAGATTCTAAAATTCACCTCTAAGGTGCACTTACGATAAGATTCCATCATCCTAAACCAAGCATCTTTTGAGTTTTTTCCTTGCTTTTGCTTGAGGTGAAGCACTTCAAACTCGGGAGACAAAGGAGCGGATAAGGGACTAGCCATGATGATAAGGCAAAGCAAACGACACACAAGCAAGAAGAAGCAAGCGAACGATAAACACACGACAGAAGAAGGGCAAATAAAATAGCAAGGGTGAAGTGGGGGAGAGGAAAATGACAGGCAAAAATTGTAATGCGAAGGATAAGGGTTTGTGATAGGCACTTGGTATATGACTTTTGCGTAAGCCTCCCCGGCAACGGCGCCAGAAATTATTCTTGCTACTTCTCGAGCTTGCGTTGTATTCCCTCGAAGAGGAAAGGGAGATGTAGCACAATAGCGTAAGTATTTCACTCAGTTTTTGAGAACCAAGGTATCAATCCAGTAGGAGACCACGCGCGAGTCCCTCGCACCAGCACAAACAAATAAGAACTTCGCAGCCAACGCGATACGGGGTTGTCGAACCGTTTACGGTCACTTACGAAAGTGAGATCTGATAGAAATGATAGTTTATATTTTTGGTATTTTTGTTTATAAGAACAGAAAGTAAAAGCGGAAAAAGTAAAGTAGATGTAGATTTATATGTTGAGAATACACCCGGGGGCCATAGTGTTCTCTAGTGGCTTCTCTCATGATAACGATATTCTACGGTGGATAAACAAATTACTGTAGAGCAATTGATAAAAAAGTGAATAATTATGAGACTATCTAGGCATGATCATTGTATATAGGCATCACGTTCGAGACAAGTAGACCGACTCCTGCCTGCCTCTACTACTATTACTCCACACATCGACCGCTATCCAGCATGCATCTAGTGTATTGAGTTCATAAGAACAGAGTAACGCCTTAAGCAAGATGACATGATGTAGAGGGATAAACCCAAGCAATATGATGTAAACCCCATATTTTTATCCTCGATGGCAACAATACAATACGTTCCTTGCTGCAACTACTGTCACTAGGAAAGGACACCGCAAGATTGAACCCAAAGCCAAGCACTTCTCCCATTGCAAGAACAATAGATCTAGTAGGCCAAACCAAACAAATAATTCGAAGAGACTTGCAAGGATATTATGAGCACACATAAAGAGTTCAGAAAAGAACCAAATATTTCTCATAGATAATCTTGATCATAAACCCACAATTCATCAGATCTCGACAAACACACCGCAAAAAGAGATTACATCAAATAGATCTCCTCGAACACCGATCAGAACTTTGTATTGAGATCCAAAGAGAGAGAAGATGCCATCTAGATACTAGCTATGGACCCGAAGGTCTATGGTAAACTACTCACAACTCATGGTGAGGCGACGATGATGATGTAGAAGCACTCCGTGGTAGATCCCCCCTTCGGCGGAGCTCCGGAACAGGCCCCAAGATGGATCTCACGGGAACAGAAGGTTAAGGCGGTGGAATTAAGGTTTTCTCTTTGTCTGATGGTTTCGGGTACGTAGGATTATATAGGAGGAAGGAGGGCACCGGGGCCCTCACGAGGGGTCCACGAGGCAGGGGGCGCGCCCCCCACCCTCGTGGCACCTCATGGACCCTACTCCGTGGTTCTCAAGTCTCCCGTGCGTGATTTTCTCCAAAAATATCTCTCCCGAAGGTTTCATTCCGGTTGGACTCCGTTTAATATTCGTTTTCTACAAAACCCTGAAACAGGCAAAAAACAACAATCTGGATTGGGCCTTTGGGTTAGTAGGTTAGTCCCAAAAATAATATAAAAGTGTATGACAAAGCCCATTAAACATCAAAAACATCATAAATAATAGCATGGACCAATCAAAATTTATAGATACGTTGGAGGCGTATCAGACGGCAGCGACGACGGCGACGGCGCGCGGTGGAGTTGGGCGAGTGATGAGATCGAATGCGAGTGGAGAGGCAGACATGCGCGGGTGGATAAGGTACACCTAGTAGTAGCGCTATAACGCAAAGAGCGCTACTGCTAATGTACATAGTAGTAGTGCTCATGTGGACTAAGCTCTATTGCTATAAACATTAGCATTAGCATTTTTGTGGAACCAACACTACTACTAAGGCTAAAAGGCATCAAATTTTAAAATGTGTTGGTCATCATTGAACTTTTTGTGTAGAATTTAAATTGTCAGTAGGAGTCTTGTCCGGTTTATGAACCGGCGAGGAGTCCTATTGCGGCCACAAATCCTACACATAGAGTTCAATGAAGACCAATTGGTTGTGATAGTTTGGGAAGCACCATATTTAAGGTGGTCAAAATTCTGTTCGTGGAGCGAGGTGGGACTAAATTTTGGTCATATGTAGGAGGGGGCTGAATTTAGCAGTAGTGCTGGTCGTAGGAAAGCGCTATTGCTACGTACAATAGAAGTACTGCTTTTTACATACGAGCGCTACTAGTATGCCTCGCATGCCGGTAACAGTCTGGCAATTATAGTAGCAGCATGTTTTATATCTACATCGCTACTAGTAAGTACATAGTAGCAGCGCTTTCTACTGCCAAGCGCTACTGATAAAAATAGTAGCATCGGTTTCTTTTGAAAAGCGCTACTAGTAAGCTCCTGTGTATAAGGTTTTCCCTTGTAGTGTATGCATCTGCACAAAGTAACAAACACTTGCACAGAATGCGAAAAAGGGGTTGTCAATCCCTTCACGGTCACTAGCAAGAGTGAGATCTAATAGAGATAGATTTAAAATATAAGTAAAGGGCAAAATAATGTAAACACAAATAAATCGCAGCAAGGTATTTTTGGATTTTGGTTTTATAGATCTGAAAATATATGATGGAAAATAGACCCAGGGGCCATAGGTTTCACTAGAGGCTTCTCTCTAGAAGAAAGCATACGGTGGGTAAACAAATTACTATTAAGAAATTTATAGAAAAGCGCAAAGTTATGACGACATCTATGGCAATGATCATGAATATAGGCATCACGTCCGTGACAAGTAGACTGACTCCTGCCTGCATCTACTAATATTACTCCACACATCGATCGACTCCTGCCTACATTTAGTGTGTTAAGTTCATAAGAACAGAGCAACACTTTAAGCAAGATGACATGATGTAGAGGGATAAACTCAAGAAATATGACATAAACCCCATCTTGTCATCCTTAATGGCAACAATACAATACGTTATCCCTTCTTTCACTGGGTGAGGACACCGCAAGATTGAACCCCGTACAAAGCACCTACCCCATTGCAGGAAAAATCAATCTAGTTGGCCAAACCAAATCGATAGATTGGAGAGAAATACAAAGCTATCTTAGTCATGCATAAAAGAGTTCAGAGAAGACTCAACTAATATTCATAGATAATCTGACCATAAATCCACAATTCATCGGTCTCAACAAACACACCGCAAAAGAAATACATCGAATATATCTCGAAGAACATCGAGGAGAACATTGTATTGAAGATCAAAGAGAGAGAAGAAGCCATCTAGCTACTAGGTATCGACCTGTAGGTCTTTGGTAAACTACTCACGCATCATCAGAAGGGCAGTAAGGTTGATGTAGAAGCCATCTGTGATCGAATCCCCCTCCGACGGAGTACCAGAAACGGCCCCAAGATGGGATCTCATGGGTACAGAAACTTGAGGCGGTGGAAAAGTACTTTTGGTGACTGTTCTAACGTAGGGGGAATATAAGGGTATCTATAGAGCAAAGATTATGGTTGTAAGAGCCACGAGGGGCCCACAAGCCCTAGGAGCGCGCCCTAGAGGCTTGTGGCCACCCCGTGGGTCTTCTAGCCTCTTCTCCAAGTCTTGTAGGTGTCTTCTGGTCCAAGAAAAATCATCATAAAGTTTTATTCCATTTGGACTCCATTTGATATTCCTTTTCTGTAAAAGTCAAAAACAAGATGAAGAAAAACACAAACTAGCACTAGGCACTAGGTTAATAGGTTAGTCCCAAAAATAATATAAACTAACATATTAATGCATATAAATCATCCAAAGTAGATAATACAATAGCATGGAAAAATAAAAAATTATAGATACGTTGAAGATGTATCAAGCCGCATGCCAGTGCCGAGACCGAGGACTTGCTCATCACTAGTGAGTGTAGGAGGAGGGGGTGATGAAGGTGCATGGAGACATGGAGTGGATAGTGTGACGTGGACGGCACCTACGCCGACACCATGCTTAAGTAGCCGCCGCCAGGTGAACGAACGGTCTATCCGGCTCAATGCGGCACAACGGGTGGAGTTGGTTTGTTGGGAAGACGTGTTCGCATTGAAGCTGTTGGAAATATGCCCTTGAGGCAATAATATTGTATTATTATATTTCCATATTCATGACGACGGAGTTTATATTCAACGCTAGAACTGCTATGATCCTAGAATATGCAATTCAGTGGAAAATTCATATGCACATGTGGAATGATACACAGCAAAATTAAATTCCTAGTCTTGCCTCTAAGACTAGGTCAAGTGTTCTTTGTGATCATGTTTTCCGGATCATGAGATATCGTTAAGTGTAATGATTGTGTCAGAACAACATTTGGAATATGATGTTAGAAGAACGATCATATTGAATTGACCCAAACTTGATGGTTATACATTGAGATGCTATCATCACAAGTCAATCGTTACAACACAAATATTTAACATATGTTTTAGTTCCTGGGACTATGATAGTATCATAGTCACTTCTTACTGTACGATGGACTTTGGGGTTGCTCAAACGTCATCTGTAACACAGTGATCATAATGAAAACTTACAGGTTCATCAGAAAGTTCGACAAGGGACTAGATAGCTCAAGAGTGGGATTTGCTCCTTCAATGAGGGGGAGATATTCTTTGGACCCACTCGGTGTGACGGCATCCATCATTGTCTGACCAGAGATGGGTGAATAAGTCACAGAGATGTCGGGACATGTCAACGAGAAAGAAGAACAAAACCGGTAACGAAGAAACCGATATAGTGAGCATGAGAATTACTCAAGAGGATACGGATACATCTCACCCAGGGTTTTGTAAAGTATCACGAAGCAAAGGGAAATAGCACACGATAACCAAAGTGTAAGGGCATATTTCTCCCTAAGTAGTTTTGGTGATTGATGACAATGCATTTGCGGACTAATCGTGTGCTCTAAGCTCTTTCAGATATATCTCACCTAGGCACAAGACGATTGTGTGTCCCTCAGAATCTATGGAAGACGGTGTTTCCTTTTGCTTCTTTTTCGGTGGATTCGAGTAATAGGAAAGCCGTACTATTGAGAGGGGGTCCGCTTCGGAAAGGTTTGGGTGGAATCAACACGTACACGTCTATACTCTCGCACCACCTTTCCTTTGCTTCTCTGGAGCTCCTGCTGTTCTCCTCGTAAGTACAAACCATGGCTTCCTACTAGTACAACTGCCTGGCAGGCGGTAGTACCGCTCATGGTAAGCAGTAGTACCGCACAGCCACACGGTAGTACCGCCTCAGGACATGGTAGTACCGCACCAAGCGGTAGTACCGCATCATGAGCACGGTAGTACCGTGTAACTGGCCCGGCACAGTACCTAGTACGGTAGTAGGTGCGGAAGTAATTTTTTACTTCCGCATCCTACGCGTTAGTACCGCTTGGGTCAAGCGGTAGTACCGTGTCGTTTTTTTGCTACTACCGTATTTCTGCAGATGTAGCTACGGATGTCTTTTATTTCATCCGTGCTTGTCCTCCGCCTGCTTATCTCTGCCTTGCGGTAGTACCGCAGGGACGAGCGGTAGTACCGCTCAGGCAGTACTACCGCCCGTATGTCATCGCAACAGAGTTATGTCTAGGCTAGTACTGCTCCAGCGGTAGTACCGCACCCAGAGCGGTAGTACCGCTGGCCAAGCGGTAGTACCGTAACTTACGTGCGGTAGTACTGCGTTCTGCGGGCAGAAATGTGGGATAACGGTTGGATTTGTTCTCCCACTATATATAGGGAGTCTTCTTCTCCAAGAAGACTCACCTCTTCCTCCCCAAAGCTCCATTGTTGCTCAAAGCTCCATTTCCGCCCGATCTCTCTCCCGAGCCAATCAAACTTGTTGATTTCCTCAGGATTGCTTGAGAAGGCATTGATCTACACTTCCACCAAGAGATATTTGATTCCCCCCACTAATCCTTGCGGATCTTGTTACTCTTGGGTGTTTGAGCACCCTAGACGGTTGAGGTCACCTCGAAGCCATATTCCATTGTGGTGAAGCTTCGTGGTGTCCTTGGGAGCCTCCAATTCGGTTGTGGAGATAGCCCCAACCTTGTTTGTAAAGGTTCGGTTGCCGCCTTCAAGGGCACCACTAGTGGAATCACGGCACCTTGCATTGTGTGAGGGCGTGAGGAGAATACGGTGGACCTAGTGGCTTCTTGGGGAGCATTGTGCCTCCACACCGCTCCAACGAAGACGTACTTCCCCTCAAAGGGAAGGAACTTCGGCAACACATCCTCGTCTTCACCGGTTCCACTTGTGGTTATTTCTTCCCTTTACTTGTGCAAGCTTTACTTGTTTATCTTATATTGCTTGCTTGTGAGGTTGTTATCTTTACTTCCTATAAGTTGTCATCATAGTAGCATATCTAGACAACTTACTTTGACGCTTAATTTAAAGTGGTTAAGAAAAGCTAAAAATTGTTAGTTGCCTATTCACCCCCCCCCTCTAGTCAACCATATCGATCCTTTCAATTGGTATCAGAGCCTCGTCTCTTTTTAAGGACTTTACCGTCCAAAGAGTATGGGTGACAATGTAGTCGAGACGGAGGAACATTCCGGTGGAACTTTGTCCTTGCCTACGTCCGATGGGGGAGCCTCAATCTCTCGTGAGGAGTTCAATGTGGCTATGACCACATTGAAAGAATCACTAGCGACCGAGGTCAAAGGCATGTTTAAAGATTTACTTGAGGGGCTTAAATTATCCACCACACCGTTGGAGGTGGTTTGTCCCGCCACCATCGTGTCGGAGGTTACTCCTGACAAGGGAGAAGCTAGTAGTGAACAAGCCCCGGTTACTAAGAGTGGGAATGGCATCTTTGCCCACTCCGCTCCTCCTACTCACTATAGAGGACCCGTTCCCACACCACATTTAAATTCTGTTGGGCCTCCTCCTAAGTTTATAAAAAATTCTGATTTTGCTACTTGGATGTTTCGCTTCAAATGTCATTTAAATCATTGCTCTACTAATCTTTGGAGAATCATTGAGCAAGGTTTTTATCCACGTGATCCCGACAACATGACTCCGAGAGAAACTGCGGATCATCAATTCAACGAGTCCGTTCTTTGCATACTTCAAGATGCTATCCCTCCCGAAGACATTGCACATCTTCGACCCTTCACTGTGGCCAAGGAAGCTTGGGAGCATGTTGGCACTATGTACAAGGGGAGCGCTAGCATTCAACGCTCAAACGATGAAGTTGTGCAAGATGAAGCCGATGAGTTTGCTATGATCGAAGAAGAAGATCCTCGTGAACTTTATCGGAGATTAACCACTCTTGCGGTCTCTCTTCGAGATCATGGGAGTAAGGACACGGATGACAATTGGATCAAGCGCAAGTTTCTCAAGGCCATGATGCCCTACCATAAGGCCATGTCCTCTGTCATCCGTCAAAGACCGAACTTCCACCACTTGTCATCAAATGAAGTGTTGGATGAGTTTGTTGCCATGAGGATCTTGGACAAGACCGCCGACAATGCGGTTTTAAGAGCTCAACGATCAAAGAGGCCTAACCTTTCCTTGAAGGCCAAGGCTTGTGTGGAAGAAGAGGAGGAGGAGGATGATGATGAGAGTTGCCCCGGGGACACCAAGTATGCCTATCATGAGCACATGGCTCTCGCTTCACGGCAATTTTGGGGCAACAAGAAGAACACAAGACCCAACTTCAACAAGAACAATTCAAGTGGCAACAAGGGCAAGAAACGAGTGAGGACTTGCTTCAATTGTGGGATTGTAAGCCACTTTGTTGTAGATTGCCCATATGAGAAAAGAGAAGACTTTGGAGGCAAGCTTATCCGAAAGGACAAGGCCAAGTCTTATCCCAACAAGAACAACTTCAACAAGAAGACCCCTTCTAAAGGGTTGGTGGCCCAAGAAGAATATGTTGAGGATGATGATAATGATGAAGATGATGAGGTGGTCATCATGGCCACAATTGCTATTGCTACTACTCCGCGCTCATCTCTCTTCGACTCACCAAATGAGAACATCACCGCCAAGTGTCTCATGGCCAAGGCCACCAACAAGGTATTCCCAAACATCAATACTACCATCCCTTCTAATCCCTCATTGACGGATTGTATTGATGAGAGTGAGGGAACTAAGGAGGGAGAGAATGAATTTGAGTTGTTCATAAGCAAACTTAAGGGCAAAGCCAAGAAGCACTTTGTTGCTCTCTTGGAACAACTCGGTGAGGCCAATGACATGTTTGAGGCTCACGAGGAGACCATTGCTAAAATGGAAGGACATAGTCGAGACTATGCCGATGAGATATCTGATCTCTCTAATGCCCTAGAGGAAGAGCGTGGTCTTCGTTTGGCTCTTGAGGAGTCACACAACGATGATCATGATAAATTAAAGAAAGATCTCGATCATGCTTTAGTTATCTCTCGTATGCTTAATTCCGAGAAGGCAAAACTTGGGGTTGACCATGCTAGACTCAAGGAGGAGTTTGTTATACTCGACAAGGCCCACAAGGCCTTGAAAGTTATGCATGCTTCTCTCAAGGAGTCTCATGATCAACTCCAAGTTTCGCTAACCAAGGAAAAGGCTATCTTTCCTCGCATGGTGTTGATTGATAATGCAAATGCTACTAACCCATGTTGCGAGCATGTGCATCTTGTTGAAGAAAATGCCAAGTTGAAGAAGCAACTTGAGAAAGGCCTTGTGACATGCATACAAGATGAGAAGAACTTCAACAATCTTTTGAGCAATCAAAATGAGGGTGTGGCAAAGGAAGGAATTGGGTCTGTTCCTAAGCCCAAGAAGAAGAAGAATGACAAGACCAAGCTACCTCCCCCTCTTCGACAAACCTTTGTGAAAGAGGGAGAGGGCGCCTCTAAGAAGAAGAACAATGTGAAGGGTGGTGGTGTCAAGAAAAACACCACCTTACCATCAAACATGGCCGGCGACTTTAATCCTTCATATGTTTTATGTCGTGCTAGTGATGGTCATGTATTTGCTAAATTTGTTGGTTCTTCTTATGAGTACATTGAATGGTCTATTTGGGTTCCTAAGACCCTTGTTACTAACCTCAAAGGACCCATCACCAAATGGGTACCTAAATCCAAGCATTGATCTCTTGTAGGAGTTTGCTTCCGGTGAGGGGTCATGGTTGCTCGATAGTGGAGCCACAAATCATATGACCGGAAGCAAAGACTTGGTGGTGGACGTGCATCTAGGTTCATCTATGGCCACCAACATCGAATGGGGTGATGCTTCATCTTCTAAGGTATTGGGGCTTGGCAAGGTTGTTGTCTCTCATGATCTCACGATCGAGAAAGTCATGCTTGTTGAGTCCCTTGCATATAACTTACTTTCTGTTCGCCAACTTGCACTCATGGGTTTTGCTACATTCTTTGATATTGATACCGTGGCCCTCTTGTGGAGCAAGACTCTTAAAGTAGCCTATGTTGGACATGTCGAGAACGGTCTTTATGTGGTTAACTTCTCGAAGCAACCCACTAATACCGCGACATGCCTAATGGCTAAAGTTGATGTGGGATGGCTTTGGCATCGCCGGTTAGCCCATGTCAATATGAGATCTTTGCAAAGTCTTCTCAAGGGGGACCATGTCCATGGACTAACAAATGTTAGCTTTGCCAAAGATCATGCTTGCAGGGCTTGCATTGAAGGAAAGTTACATGAGACGGCTCACCCTTCCACGACTATCATCTATTCAAAAATACCCCTAGAGCTCCTTCACATGGATCTCTTTGGGCCTCCATCTTTTGATAGTCTTAGGGGTAGAAAGTATTGCTTGGTGATTGTGGATGATTATTCAAGATACACCTAGGTATACTTCTTCAAGAAGAAGAGTGAGACCCAACAAACCGTCATCAACTTTGCAAATGAAGCTCAACGACAACATGAAGCAAAGATTTTGATGATCCGAAGTGATAACGGCACCGAGTTCAAGAACTACACCTTGGATGAGTTTCTTAGTGATGAGGGGATCAAACATCAATATGCAGCACCCTATACCCCTCAACAAAACGGTGTAGCGGAGAGAAAGAACCGGACACTGATGTATGCGGCAAGGACCATGATGGCGGAATTCAAATCTCCATACAACTTTTGGGCCGAAGCCATCAACACCGCATGTCATGCTTCCAATCGGCTCTATCTTCGCAAAGGCTTGAAAAAACCTCCATATGAGATACTTACCAGTAACAAGCCCAATCTCAAGTACTTCCGGGTGTTCGGGTGTAAGTGTTTCATCCTCAAGAAAGGTGTTTGTTTGTCAAAATTTGAATCTAGAGCTCATGAGGGCATATTTGTTGGTTATGATACAAACTCTCATGCTTACCGTGTCCTCAACAAGTCCAATGGACTCATTGAGAAGATGAGTAACGTAGAGTTTGATGAAAATAACGGCTCCCAAGTGGAGCAAAGTGGTACTTGTGATGTAGGTGATGAAATTCCTCCTCAAGCCATAAGGAGAATGGGTGTTGGATATATCCTACCCATTGAGGAACCCCTTGTGGCCGAAGGAGAAGGACAATGTTCCACTCAAGTGGAACCATCACCAACCCAAGACCCACACGCTTCCGAAGAACAAAGTGAAGACCCTCAACCGGACGAACAAGGCCAAGTGCAAGATCAATAACAAGATGGTGGGGAGCCACCAAATGATGCACAAGGCCAAGTTCTATCCTCTGAGTAAGATCAAGATCAAGAGGAAGCTCAAGATCAAGATCTAGATCCTGACGTCGCTCAAGATGATCAACTCAGTGCTCCTCAATTATCTCTTGAAGAGCAATTGGAGCGTCGTGCTGCAAAAGTTGCCTCCAGGCTGGCTTCCAGAGAACATCACATGGAGAATATTCTTGGAAGCATCAAAAGGGGGGTAAGCACTCGTAGACAATTAGCAAACTATTATGCTCATCAAGCTTTTGTCTCCTGTGTTGAACCTCAGAAGGTCTATGAGGCGCTCGAAGACCCTGATTGGCTTAATGCCATGCATGAAGAACTCCATAACTTCGAGTGCAACAAAGTGTGGCGTCTGGTGCCGAGGCCAAAGGAGAACCATAATGTCATTGGAACCAAGTGGATCTTTAAGAACAAGCAAGATGCTCATGGCATTGTCATCCGCAACAAGGCGCGTCTGCTGGCTCAAGGCTACTACCAAGTCGAGGGTATCGACTATGGTGAAACCTTTGCCCCCGTTGCTCGCCTTGAATCTATTCGTTTGTTGCTTGCCTATGCTTCTCATCATAATTTTAAGTTGCAACAAATGGATGTGAAAAGTGCATTTCTTAATGGTCCTATTAATGAGTTGGTGTATGTCAAACAACCCCCAGGGTTTGAGGATCCTAAGTTCCCCAATCACGGGTATCAACTCGATACGGCACTCTATGGCCTTAAACAAGCCCCACGTGCGTGGTATGAGCATCTTACCGAGTTGTTGATATGTCTCAAACGTATCCATAATTTTTGCTTGTGACATGCTTGTTTTGCATCATTGTCTCATGTTTATATCAAAGTTTTCTACCGTTTTAGGCATTTATTGGACTAACCTACTAATGATTGCAAAAGTGCACAATGTTCTTGTTTTACACTTTATTGTGTAGGAATTACTTGGAAATTGACAAAAACGCAAAAGGAGTCGTATTGGAGTAGGACTCTGACTTTCCTGAAATCTGTCTGAGAACGTTTTTAGAAGATGGTCATGTTCCGGCCCGAAGACGACGTCAAACGGAAAAAGCCTAGTTGCGAAAGTTGTGGGGAATTTTGAGAGGATGCTTCTGGATATAAAATTCGTCCAAATAGGTGTCCGGACGGCCGAGAAAAGCCCGTTTTACCGAAGCCCAAAATCTGATGACGGGAATCCGAGAGTCTATGTAAAGAGAGGAGACCTAGGTCACCAAGGGCCACGAATTTTCTCCTCCCAAGCCGCCGTCTTGGAGGGGAGGACCAGCATCATTGCAGCACCATCCACAAGGAAGAAGGGGGCCAAGGAGCCGCTGCCCCCCTAGGGCCGCCGCCACCCCCTAGGGCCGCCGCCGCCCGTCTCCTCCTCGCGGGGCTGCACGTCTCCATCAACACCACCATCAAGCTCCTCCTCACCATGTTCATGTGTGAGTATTCTTCTCCGGGGCTGAGGGCTTGTACGTGTAGCTATGTGGTCAATTCTCTCTCCCATGATGTGATCTTCGTTGTGATCATAGGCTTTGTTAATCTAGGGTGATCCCATGATACTTCCCCTTCCTCTATGTATTGGATTGATGTACTCACTTGTCTTTATCTAGTATAATCCCCGAGACCAAGGTGACAGCGGTCTATTGGACATGGATTAGAAAAATATTTTCATGGGTGATTTCCTCTTTTGTGTGTTGATTGAAGATTGAGAGTCTCTTGGTGCTTGTCTTTGACTATCCTTGAGATATGTTGTGGTGATTGTGGTACTCTCTTTGGATGGCCGCGGTGACATTGGGAAATCCATAGATTGAGAACTACGAACTTTGAGGTGTGCTTTTGTAGCCCTACATAATTCTCGTCCTCTCTTGACCACAAAGGAATGACCTCCGGGTGCGTCTCCATTGCATGTTTTATGGGAAATATCATGTGATTAGATTATGTAAATGTTGTTGGGAGTTGCCACTAGTGAAAGTATGATCCCTAGGCCTTGTTTTCATCAATTGAACACCGTTTACTTTCAGTTTTGTTACATGTTTGCTTGCTGCCATTTTTGTTTCAGGTTTACAAATACATCTTTTGCCATCCATATCACTTGCCATTTAACATCTCTTCGCCGAACTAGTGCACCTATACATCTGACAAGTGTATTAGGTGTGTTGGGGACACAAGAGACTTCTTGTATCTTGATTGCAGGGTTGCTTGAAAGGGGTACGTTCAACCTCCACTTCCCTGAGTTCGATAAACCTTGGGTTACTTACTTAAGGGAAATTTGCTGCTGTCCTACAAACCTTTGCTCTTGGAGGCCCAACACTGTCTACAGGAATAGAAGCGTGTAGTAGACATCAAGCTATTTTTGGCGCCGTTGCCGGGGAAGTGAGGTAAGTGAAGGTACCTTCTCTAGATCTTGCAATTAAATCTTTTTGTTTCTTGTTTTTATTTCACTAGTTTTGCTTAATGGAAAACAACAAAAATATGAGAGAGCTTTATAAGCTCTACCTTGAACTTGGACATGATGTGTTTGAAGAGAAAATTTAAAAACCTTTGGAACTTTATTATTTGCATAACAATCATGATGGTGGTGATGTTATTAGTATGTTTTTTTAATATCAATATTGCTAATGACATGGAAAGCTCTAAGCTTGGGGATGACACGTTTGATGAGCATGATATTCTTAGTCCCTCAACTTTTGAAGAGAAAATTTACTTTGATGATACTTTACTACCTATGTATGATGATTACAATGATAAATGTGAGCTTTTTAGTCCACCTACTATTGAGGATAAAATTTATTATGATTATGATATGCCTCCTAAATATGATGATTACCATGATGGTTATGATTGTTTTACTCTCACTATTCCTAATAAGAAATATTTTGCTTATATGAAGAGTAATGATACTTTTATGCTTTTGGATCATGGAAATAATGCCTTATGTGATAGTTATATTGTTGAGTTCATCCATGATTCCACTGAAATTTATAATGAGAGAGGGAGACATGGTTCTAAATATCTTAATAATAAGAAGTTTCCTCTCTTTATGGTGAATATTTTGAAGTTATGCTTGTTTTGCCTTCCTATGCTAGTTGCTTTATGCTTCAATAATTTATTTTCTTACAAGATTCCCATGCATAGGAAGTATGTTAGACTTAAATATGTTTTATATATGCTTCATGATGCTCTCTTATATGCTTCAATTATTATCTTTGTGAGAGTTGCTTAAAAAATCACTATGCCTAACTTAAAGGCATGAAACAAAAGTGCTTTTGGGAGACAACCCACCTTTATTTGCTTTCAGTTTTCTTTTGCTTTTTTTGAGTCAAGGATGTTGTTGCTACTGTAATGACTCCTTTGTATCCTTTCTATTTCGTGTTTGTGCCAAGTTTAGCCTCCGATTGCAAGAAAGTTCAAAAGTTGTGATGTGCTGTCCTGAAAACAGATTCTGTCCTTGGACAGAAAAATTCGAATAAAATCACCAGATCATCTTTTTGATCTGAATTGTTTTGACAGCGTGCTCCATACAATTGGCTTTCGAGCGTCTGTTCTGAGTTTTTTTATTTGAGTTGCAGAAGTGCCCCGAAAAAATTATTTACTACCTGCTGGTCTGTTTTTCACAGATTCTGTCCTGTTTTGCCTTTTCTTCGTTTTGCAAACCTTGAGCTTGCTTTTTCTTTGCAAAAACCTTTTGGCAATCTTGAGAAACAGTAGCTCTTCAAGATTATCTTTATTTCCAGTAGGGAAAAGTTATTTTATTGTGGGTACTAACCTCGCTAATCAGATTATGATGAGTTATGTATGAAGGGAGTTTTCAAGTGTGCGAGGGAAGATGATAAAAGAAGATTCAGGAGGGTCAAACGCTCAAGCTTGGGGATGCCCCCGTGCACCCCCAAGAAATATTCAAGAAGACTCAAGCGTCTAAGCTTGGGGATGCCCCCATGCATCCCCTTCTCCATCAACAATTATCAGTTCATCTTTCGTTCCACTATATTTTAATCACTTCATGCGTTATGTGCTATGCTTGAAGTGTCTTGCTCTTTTCTTTTTAGTTTATTTAGTTTTACTTGCTGCTCTTAAATAAGTTGCATCTAGTCATTCTTATTTGGGAGAGAGACACGCTCCGCTTTTTCATGAAACACTCATGTTCTTCACTTATATCTTTTTGAGTGTTTTAGCTACCTTGTTATATGCTTCTAGCTCTTGTTTTTATTTCATATCATGTTCAGAGCTATTAGTTCTTTTATAGAAAGTACTCTCTTGCTTCACTTATATCTTTTTGGAGAGTTGAATTGGTTTGAATTGCTAAATAATATGTTGGTAAAGTAAATGCCAAGTGTGGCCGTGGTGCAAAGAATAAAAAGCTTGCATAGTCTTGAAGATCATTGAGTAACTTGATCCCTATCAATTGTTTTGAGAAATTAAGTAGTGATGTCTAAACATGGAGATCATTTAATAAAGTCTTATTAGTGAAGAAATAACTTTGAAGTTTGCAATTGTTTAGTTTTTCACCATTGGTAGTTTTAAAGTTCTTGTTTTCTCTTTAGAAGTAAGTTGGTTGACAAGGAAGACAATGTAGAAGTCTTATAATTATGGTGAAAGGATGTTATATTCTCTTGTACCGGTTAACATGTGCTTGCTAAAAACTTGCTAAACCAAAAACTCTGTACTGAGCGGGAATGCTGCTCGTGCATCCAAATTCCATAGCCAAAATTCTGCCATATGTGTCCGCCATACCTACCTATATGCATGGTATTTAATAGCCATTCCAAGTAAATTGCTCATGTGCTACCTTTAAAACCTTCAAAATTTATCCTTATTTATGTCTCTGTTTTAGCTCATGAGGAAGTGGTAGACAGTTCATTATTACTTGTGTTGGACAGAACGACCCCTGACGTGCATGAATAATGTGCATGTCCTTAATTTTGCAAAAAAGAGCTGGCAAAAGGGTATGCCCAGCCCACTTTACATGTCATCAATATCAATATCAAAAACCTCCTTCACACATCGTACTTGAGAAATCAGACAAACTTTGGCTAGTGATAAACAAAGGAGAAAGGGGAGTGTTATCATTCCTCTATGGGAGCCGCTCTTAAGTTCTGTTTGGCATGAGTAGTAGTGCATTGTTTATTACCATTCGTTGACATAAGCATACATCTCTAAAAATTGCTTTTATATCTCTATGTTTTCAAAAATAAAAAGCTCTAGCACATGAGTAATCCCTGCTTCCCTCTGCGAAGGGCCTATCTTTTACTTTTAAATGTTGAGTCAGTTTTCCTATGTTCTAATCTTCTTCCTCCACCATAAGCAAGCATCTAGTGTTAACCCTGGGTTCAAGTTGATTATGTTCAAAATTTCTGCTTAGTTATATATAATCCTTGTGCATTGAACTTATCCATGAGATAAAATGTTGAAAAGTGGAAAGCATTGCTGAAACTTTATCTTCCTTTTGTGTTAACTAGAATGCTTTTCATGAGAGAACTCCTTTGGGGCTAACAGTTGTGCTTAACTTTATAGTTTCATGTCTTCAATTGTACTATTCATGAAAAGAATTTACTTAGATGATCACTTGGTTATTCATTGTTTACTTGCTTTCAACTATAGACAATTGTTTTGGTTCACTTTATTTCAGTTCATGTGCTTTACTATATTACTTGATCAAGATTGTGTTAGTAGCATGTCACCTCAAAAATTATCTATGTTATCATTCTACCTACTCGAGGACGAGTAGGAATTAAACTTGGGGATGTTGATACGTCTCAAACGTATCCATAATTTTTGCTTGTGACATGCTTGTTTTGCATCATTGTCTCATGTTTATATCAAAGTTTTCTATCATTTTAGGCATTTATTGGACTAACCTACTAATGGTTGCAAAAGTGCACAATGTTCTTGTTTTACACTTTATTGTGTAGGAATTACTTGGAAATTGACAAAAACGCAAAAGGAGTCGTATTGGAGTAGGACTCTGACTTTCCTGAAATCTGTCTGAGAACGTTTTTAGAAGATGGTCACGTTCCGGCCCGAAGACGACGTCAAACGGAAAAAGCCTAGTTGCGACAGTTGTGGGGAATTTCGAGAGGATGCTTCTGGATATATAATTCGTCCAAATCGGAGTCCGGACGGCCGAGAAAAGCCCGTTTTACTGAAGCACAAAATCTGATGACGGGAATCGAAGAGTCTATATAAAGAGAGGAGACCTAGGTCACCAAGGGCCACGAATTTTCCTCCTCCCAAGCCGCCGTCTTGGAGGGGAGGACCAGCACCATTGCAGCACCATCCACAAGAAAGAAGGGGGGCCAAGGAGCCTCTGCCCCCCTAGGGCCGCCGCCGCCCGTCTCCTCCTCGCGGGGCTGCACCTCTCCATCAACACCACCATCAAGCTCCTGCTCACCATGTCCATGTGTGAGTAGTCTTCTCCGGGGCTGAGGGCTTGTACGTGTAGCTATGTGGTCAATTCTCTCACCCATGATGTGATCTTCGTTGTGATCATAGGCTTTGTTAATCTAGGGTGATCCCATGATACTTCCCCTTCCTCTATGTATTGGATTGATGTACTCACTTGTCTTTATCTAGTATAATCCCCGAGACCAATGTGACAGCGGTCTATTTGACATGGATTAGAAGAATATTTTCATGGGTGATTTCCTCTTTTGTGTGTTGATTGAAGATTGAGAGTCTCTTGGTGCTTGTCTTTGACTATCCTTGAGATATGTTGTGGTGATTGTGGTACTCTCTTTGGATGACCGCGGTGACATTGGGAAATCCATAGATTGAGAACTACGAACTTTGAGGTGTTCTTTTGTAGCCCTACATAATTCTCGTCCTCTCTTGACCACAAAGGAGTGACCTCCGGGTGCGTCTCCATTGCATGTTTTATGGGAAATATCATGTGATTAGATTATGTAAATGTTGTTGGGAGTTGCCACTAGTGAAAGTATGATCCCTAGGCCTTGTTTTCATCAATTGAACACCGTTTACTTTCAGTTTTGTTACATGTTTGCTTGCTGCCATTTTTATTTCAGATTTATAAATACATCTTTTGCCATCCATATCACTTGCCATTTAACATCTCTTCGCCGAACTAGTGCACCTATACATCTGACAAGTGTATTAGGTGTGTTGGGGACACAAGAGACTTCTTGTATCTTGATTGCAGGGTTGCTTGAAAGGGGTACGTTCAACCTCCACTTCCCTGCGTTCGATAAACCTTGGGTTACTTACTTAAGGGAAATTTGCTGCTGTCCTACAAACATCTGCTCTTGGTGGCCCAACACTGTCTACAGGAATAGAAGCGTGTAGTAGACATCAGTTGTTACAAGATCGTGGGTTTGAAATTGGGAAAATCGACCCCACTCTTTTTACTAAGAAGGTCAAAGGGGAATTGTTTGTCTGCCAACTATATGTTGATAATATTATCTTCGGTTCTCCTAACAAATCTTTCAATGATGAGTTCGCCGCACTCATGACCACACATTTTGAGATGTCTGTGATGGGAGAGTTGAAGTACTTCCTTGAGTTTGAGATCAAGCAAAGAAGAGAAGGAATCTTCATCAAACAAACCAAGTATACTCAAGACATGCTCAAGAGGTTCAATCTAAGTGATGTCAAGCCGGCTACTACTCCAATGCCAACCAAGTGCCAACTTGACATTGATCCCAATGGTAAAGCGGTGGATCAAAAGGTATATCGTTTAATGATTGGATCCTTGCTTTACCTTTGTGCATCTAGACCGGATATTATGTTGAGTGTGGGAATCTGTGCACGGTTTCAAGCCTCACCTAAGGAAATTCACTTTGTGGCAGTCAAGAGAATCTTTCGATATTTGGATCATACCCCAAACTTTGGCTTATGGTACCCAAGAGGAGCAAACTTCAACCTTGTAGGTTTCTCTGATTCGGAGTGGGCGGGAGACAAAGTGGATAGGAAGTCCACTTCTGGAGGGTGCCAATTCCTTGGTTGCTCTCTCGTTAGTTGGTCTTCCAAAAAGCAAAGTTGTGTGTCTCCCTCGTCCACCGATGCTGACTATGTGGCAGCTGTCAATTGTTGTGCTCAACTCTTATGGATGAGGCAAACTTTAAAGGATTACTGTGTCACTTGTGACAAAGTGCCTCTTTGGTGTGACAATGAAAGTGCCATCAAGATTTCTCTCAACCCGGTGCAACACTTCAAGACGAAGCATATAGAGATTCGGTATCACTTCATCCGGGATCATATACGGCAAGGAGAGATCGAGATTCACTATGTCAACACTCATGATAACCTTGCAGATATCTTCACAAAGCCGTTGGATGAAGCAAGATTTCGCGAGTTAAGGCATGAGCTAAATATCATCGATTTGAGCAATGTGGCTTGAGACTTTGCACACACACCTCCCACTCAATATAGTTATCTTGTCTAGATGTAGGCATGGACATAGGGGGAGTATTGTTCTCTCAATGAACTATTCCTCCCCCCATTATGCATAAATTGATCAAGTCTTTGTCATTTGCCATGTTAGATGGTATAAGTGCTTCAAGACGAGTATTGGTCATGGGCCCAAGGATAGTTCTTTGCGATGCCATACCAAATAACTAAAACATAGGTGGCCTCGGCCACCGACCTCCTCCTTAGAGAAGTGTCTTGTGTGCTGTTTTTTGTGTGTGTTGTCTCTCTTTCCATTTTCCTTGCGTGTGCGTTTTTCCTTGCTAAAAGCCTCTTGTCGAAACTTGCAAATTCTCGGAGGGACGGTACTACCGTGAGTAGTCACGGTACTACCGCAAAGAGAGTATGGTACTACCGCAAGTCCAGCACGGCAGTAATTTTTTACTGCCGTTGGTCGAGCGGTACTACCGCTTCGTGTGCGCTACTTCTGCCCGGGCGGTACTACCGCGATGACCGCGGTACTACCACACTTATCCGAACGGGTGGGGCTTATAAGTGGGCAGGGGGAGATTCAACTCCCCCATACCCATTCATCTCATATCCCCATGTCGTCTCTCTCTCTCTCCCTCTCAAGAATGCCGCCGGAGGACCTCGCCGGATCTCCTCCCCCGGCCACTCTCCTCGCATTCTGATCGGTGGGATCATTCCCCACCTCGACCTCTTGCCATGGATGAAGGTTTCTCCCCCAAATCCCCTCTTCTTTTTGCCTAGTTGTTATTTTTAGGTTTTGGGGAGATGCATGTTGTTCTAGTGTTCTTCTTGTTCTTATCCATGGAAGATTAGGATGTAGGAGAGTGGTTTTGCAATAGAAATGCTAGTAAGTATAATGCTACCAAGTTACTATGATCAGACGTAGTACCGTTCGTCGTTATTTGCGTTCTAGTCTAGATCCGTTCTTTTCAGATCTGACCCGAGCGGTACTACCGCTGGCTGACCGCGGTACTACCGCTCTGTCGCGTAAACGATACTACCGCTGTACTGAGCGGTACTACCATAACTATGCGGAAGTAAATTTTTACTACCGCATTCTGCGCGGTACTACCGCAACTTCCAAGCGGTACTATCACTCCCTAAGCGGTACTAAATTTTTACTTCCGTGTTCGTCAAGCAGTACTACCGTTTGGTTCATAATTTCTTCGTAGCACATGCATATTATCCTTTCTACTCGTTTCATGTGCTTTTTGTGGCTTTTGCATTGATTCTCTTTGTGTTTCCGTCGTGTTCTTGTGTTTGTGTCTTAGGTGGTGGCTTCGGTTCAGATATTCGTCGCACCAATCCCATCCGTGACACCGGGTCCAAGCGTTTGCGCACCCCCAGTGATGTGCCAGAGGGCTCCGATCCCCAAAGCAAGTTCAAGACCGCCGCCAACAAGCACAAGGAATCATCTTTGACCATGGAGGAAATGCCAGCTAATGAGTTCATGGCAAGAAGGAAGCTCAATCCTTATGGAGAACCCCGGGCTCAATTTCATGGAGATGAACTATTTTGGACCAAGCAGCAGTATCGCATCTACACAGAGGTACTCAAGAGCAAGCACAACCTGTATGTGGATGCTCATTGGGTTGACATGGTCCACATGCGGAGGGATGATAACCTGGCCTACTTTGTCGAGGCTCTGGATCTGGTAGAGCAGTTTGGGATTGAGCACATCATGACTTTTCAGAATGATTTTGACCCAGAAATCGTTGCTCAGTTTTATGCTTCGGTGCACTTCCATACCAAGGAAGACCGCACAATGACTTGGATGACAAATGGTCACAAGATGACTGCTACTTGGAAGGACTTCATGGATCTGATTCAGGTTGCCAACGAGGGACTCCACAACCCTATTGGATCTCGGCCTCATGCCAACCCGGAAGCTGCCAACAAAGACCGTCTGTTACCTTTCTATGTGGAGAAGACACTCACAAGTGGTAAGAAATCATGGGTGTTGAACCCCTTCTTGGACATAATGCATAGGATCTTCCGCAACACCTTGTTTCCTCTAGTTGGGGACAAGGACAAGATACATGCATACCTCGTCGACATGCTACTGATGTGTGAGGAGGCTCGCACAACTCAGCCTCCACCACTTGACATATCCCATATCATGTGGTGTGAGCTTCGCTTTGTGATCTACACTCGCAAGGTGCCAATCTACGGTCCGTTCCTGTTTCTGCTCATCTCCTAGACTTGGGAGCACCTTTACCATGATGAGGAGTTCGAGGCAGAGTGTATTCGCCATGACCACATCCGTCTTCGCATCAAGACTCGTTGGGCCAACACTGCTACTCGTGCACAAGCTGCTGCAGCACAGATGGGTACTAACGAGGAGCCTGTGGAGGAGGAGCCAGCTGAGGATAGTTCTGGAGGATATGCTCCTCCCTCGTCTGAGCCCTCTTGGGATAAGAAGCTGAAGAGGAAGATGAAGGCCCTCTTCTGTATGCAAGCTCAGGGTCAGTACAAGGCACATGTCACTCACAAGCAATCTCGCCAGCGTGACAAGATGATCATGAGGATCTTTGGTGAGCATGTGTCCAATGGGTCAGAGGAGATCATCACTCCTGAGTCAGAATGGATGGCCCATCAGGGGTACAAGTGGTCTGAGTCAGACGAGGAGCAGCAGGAGTCTAATGGAGAACATGACGACTAAGATCTTCTACAAGAGCTACCACCTCTCTTAGTTGTCCTCTTTCCCTTTGTGGTGTCTCGATGCCAAAGGGGGAGAGAGTGGGATTTGTGTCTTGTACCGTTCTATTTGCTTTTCGTTTGTCGAACTCTATTTGCTTGTTTGCGTTTGTGTCGTGTGCGTGAGACTATCGTATGGTGTAAGACATATGTTCTCCTCTATCGTTAAACTCGTTATTATGTCTTTGCTATATTATGTTGTGAGCAGTTAATTTACTTACCCTTTATATGTGCTCACCTTATCCTCCTTACTATTGTGCGTAGACTCTTATTCTTTATATGCAAGGAGTATATAATCTGTAGAATATAGGGGGAGCATTGATCCTAGTATGAGTGTTGTGCAGTCCAAAGCACTCTCTATTGTATGCACACATCTAGGGGGAGCTTGCCTATATTCTAGTGTTTATTAGGATTGCATACTTTCTTATATATCCTTGTGCAAATCCCGTATTGTCATCAATCCACCAAAAAGGGGGAGATTGTAAGGGCATATTTCTCACTAAGTAGTTTTGGTGATTGATGACAATGCATTTCCGGACTAATCGTGTGCTCTAAGCTCTTTCAGATATATCTCACCTAGGCACAAGACGATTGTGTGCCCCTCGGAATCTATGGAAGACGGTGTTTCCTTTTGCTTATTTTTCGGTGGATTTGAGTAATAGGAAAGCTGTACTATTAAGAGGGGGTCCGCTTCGGAAAGGTTTGGGTGGAATCAACACGTACACGTCTATACTCTCGCACCACCTTTCCTTTGCTTCTCTGGAGCTCCGGCTGTTCTCCTCGTAAGTACAAACCATGGCTTCCTACTAGTACAACTGCCTGGCAGGCGGTAGTACCGCTCATGGTAAGCGGTAGTACCGCACAGCCACACGGTAGTACCGCCTCAGGACACGGTAGTACCGCACCAAGCGGTAGTACCGCATCATGAGCACGGTAGTATCGTGTAACTGGCCCGGCACAGTACCTAGTACGGTAGTAGGTGCGGAAGTAATTTTTTACTTCCGCATCCTACGCGGTAGTACCGCTTGGGTCAAGCGGTAGTACCGTGTCGTGTTTTTGCTACTACCGTATTTCTGCAGATGTAGCTACGGATGTCTTTTATTTCATCCGTGCTTGTCCTCAGCCTGCTTATCTCTGCCTTGCGGTAGTACCGCAGGGACGAGCGGTAGTACCGCTCAGGCAGTACTACCGCCCGTATGTCATCCCAACAGAGTTAAGTCTAGGCTAGTACTACTCCAGCGGTAGTACCGCACCCAGAGCGGTAGTACGGCTGGACAAGCGGTAGTACCGTAACTTACGTGCGGTAGTACCTCGTTCTGCGGGCAAAAATGTGGGATAACGGTTGGATTTGTTCTCCCACTATATATAGGGAGTCTTCTTCTCCAAGAAGACTCACCTCTTCCTCCCCAAATCTCCATTGTTGCTCAAAGCTCCATTTCCGCCCGATCTCTCTCCCGAGCCAATCAAACTTGTTGATTTCCTCGGGATTGCTTGAGAAGGCATCGATCTACACTTCCACCAAGAGATATTTGATTCCCCCCACTAATCCTTGCGGATCTTGCTACTCTTGGGTGTTTGAGCACCCTAGACGGTTGAGGTCACCTCGAAGCCATATTCCATTGTGGTGAAGCTTCGTGGTGTCGTTGGGAGCCTCCAATTCGGTTGTGGAGATAGCCCCAACCTTGTTTGTAAAAGTTCGGTTGCCGCCTTCAAGGGCACCACTAGTGGAATCACGGCACCTTGCATTGTGTGAGGGCGTAAGGAGAATATGGTGGCCCTAGTGGCTTCTTGGGAAGCATTGTGTCTCCACACCGCTCCAATGGAGACGTACTTCCCCTCAAAGGGAAGGAACTTCGGCAACACATCCTCGTCTTCACCGGTTCCACTTGTGGTTATTTCTTCCCTTTACTTGTGCAAGCTTGACTTGTTTATCTTATATAGCTTGCTTGTGAGGTTGTTATCTTTACTTCCTATAAGTTGTCATTATAGTAGCATATCTAGACAACTTACTTTGACGCTTAATTTAAAGTGGTTAAGAAAAGCTAAAAATTGTTAGTTGCCTATTCACCCCCCCTCTAGTCAACCATATCGATCCTTTCACAAAGGTACAATCAAATGGCATTCATGTACTCATAGGGTTTGATACATACGTCTACGGTTCCGCTATCGGTCATTGAACAAAAAGGGAATTTCTTCATGTATATGTTTTGCCGAACCTTCTTGTCACAAGCTTAAGGTAATCACGGTATGCTGAGTATTAGTAGGACAAGAGTAATGATGAAATATTTATGAAATAGTTTCATCAGTATTCAAAATAGTGTCAAGAGGAACCGAAAGCATTTCGAGGTTACCAAAAGAGCTTAAGAGTTTATCAGGCAGTACTAGGTATTATCGATCACTAATATATAGGTGGAAAATATTTTAGGTGATGTTAAATTAATAATGAAGGCTCTACTAATATTTAGGAGGCTTTATATTTAATTAAATATCAATGGGTCTTAAAAGGCCAAGTGGTCCAAGAATATTGGGCCACTTGGGCCCAATAGGTAGGCACCCCTAGCTTCTTGGAGAAGAAAGGGGAAAGACCAAATTGGAGGGGGATTTCTCCTCCTAGCTAGCATAAAGGGGGCGATTTTTTATAGAGTTCCTGGTTTATCATAGTATTCCTGGTGATCGTGGTGTTCCTGGTTGATCGTAGGGAGATTTTTTTGTTTTCTACTACATCTTCATAGTGTTCCTGGTTGATCGGGTCGCTTCGGTCAGCGTTGCAACTATTTTATAGGAGGGGGGAAATCAAACTATTATTCCCATTCACAGCACACAGCGAGCGGTACTACCGCTCTAGGAAGCGGTACTGCCGCTCGGCCCCGGCGGTACTACCGCTGGGACCTCGCACAACGCCAAAGGGGTAAGGAACAAGAGAGAGAGCCCCCGTGCGACTCTAGTAGCGGTGGTAGGGAGGTACTACCTGTCACATCCCTAGTTTAGCACTTGCATTAGAGCTAGCTAGAGTGTGCATCATGTTTACTTATCAAAGAAACTTGAAATGGGAATGACAGAAACCCCAGCACCCCTCTTCTAACAACTAGGGTTTGATAAAATATTTTCCAATATACCCAAAATGCCCTTCAAAAATGTTCATCATTTCTGCCTTGGTCTCAAACCTTTGCTAAAAATGGTGCACAATTTTCTAGGACATCCAAGGGCTCTGGATTAAATCATATGGTATTTGTATTTGGGCATTTAAATGCTATAAAATAATTTAAATGCTCAAATAATCATAAACTATAATGTTCCATACTGTTCATATTATATACAGTGGGCATGACAAGTTTCATGAGTTATAAAAATGTCTTAGCATTTTTATTAATTAAACAAAGTTGCAAAACAAATGAAACAGAAAAGAAATAGGAAAGAAAAGAAAGAGAGAAAGGACTTACCTCGGGCCCAGCACTGTAGCAGGCCGGCCCAGCCCACCAGCCTCGTTATGTCGCCTTCCTCCTCGCGCCAGTCGGCAGCGCGCGTGGCCGCCGCGCGCCGGCACGCGCCCGGCCACCTCCACCCTGCCTGCCTGCATCCCCGACGCCCTGGAAGACTCCCCACGACGCCACGCAGCTGCCCCGACCCCTCTCGCACTTTCCCCTCGTCCCCGTCTCCTTCCCCTGGCTCTCCTCTCTCACCACCGAGCCGCCCGTCGCCGCCGCTCGCCATTGTCGCACCTAGAGCCTTCCCCTCGCCCCGTGAGCGTGTCCAAAAGGTTCGCCGCGACGCCCTCTACCTCATCGCTGAGCCACGGATCGCCGGGAGCCCTGCAACGTCTTCACGCCGTCGTCCCCTTCCTCGGATCGCCGGAGCACCTCGCCGTCGATTGAGAAGCTGCAGCGCGTCCCCGACCTCTCCGTCGAGCTTGTTAGCACCGCAGTGAGCTCCTACGTCGTTTCCCTCCTTCTTTTGCTTCGTTTGTGCCATGTAGATGCCGCTCCGTTGATCACCGAAACTCGCCGCCGCCGTGCTCGCCGCCGGCGATGCTCCGGTGACCATTTGGTCACTGGCACATGTCCATCTCGCTCGCCGCAGCACGTAGACGAGCTAGGTACCACGCACGCATCGCCTAGGCCACCGTAGCTGCGTCTCCACACACACCCGACGCCGGTCGCCGCCGTTGAGCTCGTTGCCGTCGTCTCCGGCCACCACAGGTCCGGCGACCACCACCATCCGACGCGCAATGGCAAGGGCTTTCCAACGCGCCCAACCGCAGCTCGAACCGTGCCCTGTAGACGTTTTCCGAAGCACGCCGCCGTGTTCTGCCTCGCCGGCGTCACGTCGCTGGCGAGTTTGACTCGTTTGACCGGGGGGTTGACCACCCCTGGGTCACTGACGTGTGGGCCACCCTTTTCCTAATTAGCTAGTTTAACTAATTAAATGTTAATTTAATTAGTCAGTTAGTTTAATTACTGACCCGTGGGCCCAGACCCCACTGACAGCTATTTAGTTCACTAATTAACTTTGTTAGTTAGCTGTGACACTGACATGCCGGGCCCACATGTCATGTTTAACTTGGACTAGCTCATGTTGACTGACTGACGTCAGCATGATGTCATGCTGACGCAGTAAAGGTTTTTCTGGGATTTTTTAGATTTAAAAATAATTCAGGAAATTTCAGAAAAATGCCTAAACTTCAAAAAAATCATATAAATTCAACAGTAGCTCAGATGGAAAAGATTTATATATGAAAAATGATCAGAAAAATTCAATCTTTCCAGTGGCACTGGTTTCATGCATGTTTGAGCAAGTTAACCTTGCTGTATACATTAAAACATGATAATGCACTTATTTAAATAATAGTTCAAGTGCCAATTTGAATCTTGGATTCAAATAGGCTCAAACCTTTCTGGTTTTAGTTGCATTAGCCCAACACACATGCATATTGCCATGTCATGAGCATGCATCATATTGTTGCATTTGTTTGTTTAATGATTGTATCGCTGGTATTCTCTGTGTTAGGTCCTGCTCCCGAGGATACTGCTGCGTATCCAGTTGAAGAGCAGTACCCGACAACCACTTTGTCAGGCAAGCATTCATTGATCATTCCGATACAAACCCAATCTTCCTGCTCCTGCTCTCTTTTACTGCATTAAGGCAACAGCGTGTGAACTGCTACTTGCTGCGGTAGTTGAACCCTATTCCCTTGCATGACCTGTCATTGACAGTAAATAGTTGAAACCCACTAGCATGTGTAGGAATTGATTGAGCCAGGTGATGTGTGTTCCACCATGCTATTTGTTTATGTTGCCTGCTATGCTTAGAGTTGTGTCAGGTCTGGTTCATCAGGGTGATGGATCAGAGTGAAATGATCATACCGATAAAAAGAAGGAAGTGTGGAATACGCTTGGTAAAGGTATCGATGAAAGGCCATGTAGGAGTACATGGTGGGTTGTTTCATTGGAATCGTCCATAGGACCCGAGATCTGTATGTGTGGTTCAAGTTACTGCTACTACCACACATTGGGATCCTTAATTGACCCTCTCGGCTTATTAATTACCCTCGATCTTTGTCCAGGAGTTGCAACTAGTTTCTGGTGTTTATAGCTTACTGGAGGTCGTGCACGGCGCTGACCCTCGGGGTGGGTTGTGATGCGACAGGTACGTGGCACGGTGTACCGGTTGCCCGTTTGGTGACTCGGGAACCCCGTACACATCGTTTGGGGCCGTGAGCGACAACCCGGCCGGATCTCCCCACGGATGGAACCCAAATAGGCGATAAACCTGGACGAGAGACTTGAGTAGTTAGTCAGGTCGTGGCCGACACCCACGCTGGGCTTCCGCTTGAAGGTTGCCGAGTACACGTTGAGTAAACGGCGATAAGTGGTGGGAGCGTGTGTGAAGAAGTACACCCCAGCAGGGTTATCAATCTATTCGAATAGCCGATGTTCGCGGTATGGACTACTTGGTTACTCTTACAGTTCATAGACAAGTTGATGGATTCTACTAAAAGCCTCAAGATAAGTGTGAGTACCGTGGATGGCCCTTCCGTAGGATGACGGAAGAGGAACCTCGGTAGTGTATTGTTGTGGTGAGTAGAGGACTCGTGTTCGTAATAACATCTTGCAATCTGTTGAGAGTTGTAGTATAGGTTAGCCAAGAGTCAAAGCTGGCTTTCTGCAATGAACTCCACTACCCCCTTTGATAATGTTGCATGTATGATAGGTTCTGTGGTAAGACTTGCTGAGTACCTTTGTACTCATGTTTGCTTAATAACTGTTGCAGAGGAAAACCCTGCCCCTGCTGATGGGTTCTACATAGACGTTGACGTCGACGAGTAGCTTGACACCCAGACGGAGATCTGGAGCTTGTGAAGGGCCTTGTAGATAGTCAGGCTACACCAAGCCTGTTTTATTTTCTAAGTTGTCTGTACTCAGACATGTAGCTTCCGCTTGTGCTTGTATGACTGTATGACTTGAGTGTTGGGTCATGTGACCCCTACCTGTATGGATATGTTATGTATGGCTCTTGAAGCCTTTTAAATAAAGTACTTTGAGTCATAGAGTTCTGTTGTGGGGCAATGTTGTATTTGCACATATTGAGCATATTGCGTGTATGGTTGAAATGCTTGGTATGTGTGGGATCCGACACCTAGTTGTTTTCCTTTGGTAGCCTACCTTACAGGGAAATGCCTCCTAGTGATTCCAATGAGCCTTGGTAGCTTGCTACTGCTCGGAACACGTAGGCTGGCCGGTATGTGTCCTTCTTCGTTCCTGTGTCTGTCCCTTAGGGGAAATGTCACGCGTTGTTCCTTTAAGTCCATGTAGCTTGCTACGACTTGGGTTCATACGTTGATGACCGACACGTTCGTTGCTGGGTCATGGATGCCTGTCTCTGTAATCTAGTGCCACTTTTGGTTTATAACTAGCCATGTTGGCCCGGGTTCTCTGTCATATGGATGCTAGCGACACTGTCATATACGTGTGCCAAAATGCGCAAACGGTCCCGGGCCAGGTAAGGTGGCACCCGTGGGGTTACCGTGCGTGAGGCCGCAAAGTGATATGATGTGTTACAGCTAGATCGGTGTGACTTAGGATCGGGGTCCTGACACTACCACTTTTAAGCGGTACTCCCGCTCCCACTGTCGCTCCTACTGCCGCCCAATCCGACACGAGAAGTGACGGTCTCGAATCGAGGCGGTACTAGCGCAGAACCGGAGCCATACTACCGCATGTAGCCATGGGCCATACTACCGTTGTGAAACAGCGGTACTACCGCTTGTGGCTATAAGTTGTACTACAGCTTCGGCCCAGCGGTACTGCCGCAGGCGCAATAAGAAAGTCCAGAACTGCCATAACTTCTGCAAATGAGCTCTGAATTGAGAAAAGTCAAGCTTGTTGAAAAGATGAAGATGTGTAGCATCAAAACAGCGACCCTACTTAATTTTTCTTAGCACACGATCAGGAGTATTAGCTAGGATCTAACTACCCTCTCTAAGGTAGAATAGCATAAAACAAGATAGGCCCTGACTCTCCATTATGGAGAATGGAGATTATCCTGACTCCAGTTCTTGTGCTTCACACAATGTTGCTTCCAACTACCTCCCTACGATTGACCATACATTTTTTCCAATCTTCTTGTCTTAATCGGTTTTAGAAATCTAGTATGAACAAGAGCGATTTGTAGGATGATCTGGCCGTAAGTTCATAACATCATGGCGACCTTTCGGAAACATCAGATAAGGCACACAATCCTTTGGGATTTTCTATTGAAAAACATAGTAATAACTTCGTAATTAGCAATGTAGTTGAGTTTTAGAAGAATTTATGCAAAACATGCACGGATGTCGTAATAGTAAAGAATCTTACCATAGCATCTCCATGGATGTTACCGTAGTTCAACACGTGCACTAGTGGAACGTATTGACCATAATTTGAAGGAGTTTCATAATAGATATTGTAATTCTCAATATCATTAATAAATGAGATCAGATGATTTTTCTCCTGATAAGTTAATTCTGAGCCATCTGTGTAGTAGGTTCTGTCTACCATCTTCCGCACATTCTTTGAAGAATGAAAATAAGCTATCAATGGAAATAAGTTGTCAACTATTTTGAAATATATAATATAATTTGGGACAATTCCATTTTCCCCCTAACTTGAGCCACCACCTGGGATTTGCCCCTAGTTTTCAGGTATGCTAAAAAATACCCCTCTTCCGTCTGTGGCCCTTACAGAAATCCCCTTACGGCCCGTTTCCATCGGGTCAATGGTCTTTGACCGGTAACTGGGCGTCTGTTGGACATTTTGCCCCTGGTTCTTACATGCGGGTATGTATCAAAACGTTATCCACTCGCTTATCCATCATCCTCATTGGGTGGTTTCCTAACAACAAACTCTGGGTGCATTCTTTCATCCTCATCGTCTGTGGGCACTTCATCAGGAAATTCCTCTTCTATGATTGGATCTGTTGTTGCTTTGCTATACTCAGGACATGGTTGACTAGGCAACTTGGCACTTGGGGGTTCCTGGTTGCTGTACTGTGCTGTGAGTTCCATTTCCTCTTCTAGCCTGACTGCTATCAGGCTCTGAAGTTGCAGTTGCTGATTTCCTTCCTCTAGATTCACACCTTTGAGACTGTGAACTACTAGTTGCTGCTTTCTTTCTTCTAGTTTGATTGCTTCTAGGCTGTGAAGGATTGGGAGCAGATCTTGCTACTCTACTCTCTGTTTCCCCTCTTTTCCTTTGTATGACATTAATTTCCAGCTGCACTAAATTGCTCTCAGCATTTGTGGCAAACATAACCTCTAAATCATCATCATTTTGAACTGGCACCCATACAGTATTCTGCATGTCCCAATATCTAAATTCTACAGCATCAAAAATACCCCATGGATATTTATCACTTATAGCACCTCTAAATTGGACAAATGTTGATGTTTTGTCCGCCACAAAAGGAAATGTGAAGCCTGTATCGGCTCCTTTTGTGCCACCATTGCCTATGATAGTGCTCTCCATTGTACAGTTAAGACGAAAAGCTCTCTCTGGTTTCATCCTACGATAATTGCAATATAAATGACATTACAAGCATGTAGTAACCACTAAGATCGCATTCAACCGGGGTAAATCTATGTACAGTAACAGAACATAGATCGAGGTCAAGATTCAAAGAAACTTGGGACAAGAAACTTACCCTACTGGAATTTGCATTCCTGTCGTCTGCGTCGTCTGCCTGGATGCTTCTTTGGCACCACCACAATCACCGGCAGCCGCCATCGTCGACACCGCCTCCTTTAGCGTCGTAGCAGAGGGAAATAGACGGTGGATAATCACCTCCACTCCCACCGCATCACGACGCCCGCAATCCTACAGATCTATCGCAGCTACTGGACCGTCGATGAGGGATTTAGAGTGACCTAGGTTTAGGGTTTCGGTCGCCAAGAGGGGAACGAGAGAAGAGGTGCGTCGCGAGGGAGAAACAAAGTGAGCGAGTGGATAACGTTTTGATATGGGCCCGCATGTAAGAACCAGGGGCCAAAATGTCCAACAAATAACCAGTTACCGGTCAAAGACCATTGACCTGATGGAAACGGGCCGGAGGTGGATTTCTGTAAGGGCCAGAGACGGAGGAGGCGTATTTTTGAGCATACCTGAAAACTGGGGGCAAATCACAGGTGGTGGCTCAAGTTAGGGGGAGAAGTGTAATTGTCCCATATAAATTACTTAATTACTATGTTTGAGAAACACACATTGTGCTAGAATTGGAAGCGTATCAACAAGGACCCAAATGTCCATATTATCTTGCTCGATGTCAGGATCACCAACAAAGGTAGCACAAGGAGAAGAAGGAGAAACGACCCCCACAACAACAGTCGGGATTCTTCGTCCTCTCTCATATATGGTGGACACACTCCCTCACTAATTTTCCGACCGTCAGTGATGGTCGTTATTCCTCCTTACCCTAGTGCATAACAAAGGTCTAACACAAGGAGAAGGAAAATGACCCCCACGACAACAACCGGGATTCTTCCTCACTCATTTGTTGACTGTCATGTATGGAGCCTCGACAGACTTAGAGTCAACCTGAAATGTCGTTTAATTATTTTTCTAGAAAATCCAAGCCACTCAATATTTCCTACATATTCTAGCACAAGTCATGCCAAAATTCACGGAAAAATCCGCCATGACCTTTGCTAAAAAAGGACATATCGAGCGCCTGAAATTTCCCGAAACGGAAATTAATCAACACTCCGGCAAAACATAGGCCGCTCGGAGGTGTTATACTTGCAAACATAGCCGGCCACTTGGGCAAGCATATATCCTATTTGAGCAACACAAGATATACATGTTTATATCTACATCATATGAGCATTCAAACTTGATGGTCATTGCATTTCAATGGTTCAAAATATGAACAAAAACATTTCAAAATATCTTATAGGACTCATATTGACCTGGAGATTTGGCTAGTCTCAGCTCGAGGTCGGAGGGGGTTGGTGACAGGCAGTGGCGTAGCCAGGTTTTTATGTCAGGGTGGTCCAATTGTCACAAAATAAAATTTATATGAAAATTTTAACAAACCAACATATACACACATAATATATCCAAAGCACATATCAATAAGGTCTTTCAAAGCATATTAAAATTCATGTTCAAGTCTTACATTTGCGTAAAATATAACACACCTTATTTGTCAGTATACCGCCTTCTCAAAACCATGAAAGTCTCAATTATATTATCTTTAGTCACTTTGGAGAAAGCATCTTTGGAGCAAAAGAAACTGCTTTAAAGCTTGCACTCTCAAGAAAGCGTTCAAATCTTCAGAGCAAAAGGAAGTTGTTCTTTGAATTAGAGATGAATAAAAAACTTACTCTGCACGGGGTTGTACGCCTGTACCTATGCGTGCGTGTGATGTGCCTTGTCGGCCTCCAAGACGAGTATTCTTCGCCGGCCGCCTGGCCGTCGCCATCGGTAGGTGCCCTGCCGGAGTGCCGGCCTTGCGTAGTTGCACTGGGTGGTGGCGCTAGCCGCTAGGGTTTCAATCTTTCAGACTTCCGAAGACCAGAGGAAAAGGAGACAAGTAGAGGATGAGGAGTCGGGAATTAGGAACTATCAGTGCACGCGTACCAGGAAACGGAAGAAACGAGCCAAGGCTTTGCATGTAGATGGGCTGAGACCTGACTTGGGCCTCATATTTTTTCCTTTTTTCAGAGAAGTAGTAAACTAATGGGCCAAATTCCAGGGTGGTCCATGGACCACCCTGGCCACCCTACAGCTACGCCACTGGTGACGGGGACGATGGCGGGGATGATGGAGGGGCTCCTTGATTTCTGCAAAAACAAAAACCTTATAAGCTATCAACTATCAAATGCATATGGCTTGCATAGTGCTCTCCAATTTGAGCATTCAAAATAGGAGTAGTTCTCCAATTTGAGCATTCAATAAGCAAAACTAAATCATAAAATGAATTAGTATTCAAATTAGCATGCATTCAATAAGCAAAACTAAATCATCTCTTGCGTTTGTACATCGTCGAATATTATCACTATAACATCTCGAATAGTATCATACATATAACATCACTAATACAACTAAGACCCTAGAGAACGACGGGTATCGGCGCGGGCGATGGAGACCCAAAGAGAAGGAACCATCATAGGATCATAGCTCCACTGAGATCCCTGAAGAACCTGTCAGGTATTGTCGAACCTGCCCTCCAACGCAACCATGTAGTGATGGACATGCTCGTCCTCCTCGCTGACATGGGGACTTACCACCTCCATGGGGTCCTCAAGCCTGCGCACCGTCACTGGCCCACGCGATCGCCTCCAGAGAAGGTTCGGGTCAACGACGGGCTGGCTCCTCACCAAGCCGCGACCCCCGGAAGGTAGAACCTCCCAGTACCAGCCCGGCGGAGCCCAGTCCTAGACATGGCCCCTCTGACCAAGTAGTCCTCCTCCACCAAGTCGACGATGAGGATGCGGGATAGGCATCGTTGACGTCGATGCGGGAATAATTGCTTTAACTAAAAATATATACTAATTCATCAATTAGTTCTATGTCCACTTCAAAACGAATCAACCTAGAATTATGTTAAATACACCTAAAAATAAACTAGTTCTATTAATTTTCTTACTAAAAAACAAACTAGTTCTATAGTAAAATTTTAATTAGATCATCAAATCTCATATACCTAAATTTTCTTACTAAAAATAAACTAGTTCTATTAATTCAACTAGTCCAACTAAGCACTTACTATAAATAAAAATAAACTAGTTCTTACTAAAAATAAACTAGTTCAACTAGTTCTATTAATTCTCTTACTAATTCATTTAAACACTTACTAAAAAACAGTAAAAAAAACTACACTAAAAACGGAAAAAATAGAGATGGAGGGAGGAGGGTGGGAGGAGGAGGGTGCCGCCGGAGGGAGGAGGAGGGGGTCGCCGGAGGGAGGAACTGGAGGAGGAG
>LR738713.1:785648407-785717280 GCA_902687465.1 Secale cereale | reverse complement strand
AAGGGAGGAGGAGGGGGAGGAGGAGGGCGGAGAGGGAGGGAGGGAGTTACCTATGTGGCGCTAGTGGGCGACCGCGGTGACGGCGCGCGGCGGAGTTGGGCGAGCGATGAGATCGAATGCGAGTGTACACGCAGATGAGCACGGGAGGATAAGGTACACCTAGTAGTAGCGCTGGAACGCAAAGAGTGCTACTGCTAATGTACATAGTAGTAGCGCTCCTGTGGACTAAGCGCTACTGCTATAAACATTAGGAGTAGCGTTTTTGTGGAACCAGCGCTACTGCTAAGGCTAAAACGCATCAAATTTAAAAAAACATTGGTCATAACTGATCTTTTTGTGTAGAATTTAAATTGTCAGTAGGAGTCCTGTCCGGTTTATGAACCGGCGAGGAGTCCTGTTGCTGCCACAAATCCTACACATAGAGTTCAATGAAGACCAATTGGTTGTGATAGTTTGGGAAGCACCATATTTAAGGTGGTAAAAATTCTATTCGCGGAGCGAGGTGGGACTAAACTTTGGTCATATGTAGGTGGGGGCTGAATTTAGCAGTAGTGTTGGTCGTAGGAAAGCGCTATTACTACGTACAATAGCAGTACTGCTTTTTACATACGAGCGCTACTAGTATGCCTAGCCTGCCGGCAACGGTCTGGCAATTATAGTAATAGCGTGTTTTATAACTACAACGCTACTGGTAAGTACATAGTAGCAGCGCTTTCTACTATCAAGCGCTACTGATAAAAATAGCAGCAGCGGTTTCTTTTGAAAAACGCTACTAGTAAGCTCCTATGTATAAGGTTTTCCCTAGTAGTGTATACACCTGCACAAAGTAACAAACACTTGCACACAACGCGAAAAAGGGGTTGTCAATCCCTTCACGGTCACTAGCAAGAGTGAGATCTAATAGAGATAGATTTAAAATATATGTAAAGGGGAAAATAAAGTAAACACAAATAAATTGCAGCAAGGTATTTTTGGGTTTTGGTTTTATAGATCTTAAAATATATGATGGAAAATAGACCCAGGAGCCATAGGTTTCACTAGAGGCTTCTCTCTCGAAGAAAGCATACGATGGGTAAACAAATTACCGTTAAGCAATTTATAGAAATGCTTAAAGTTATGATGACATCTAAGGCAATAATCCTGAATATAGGCATCATGTCTATGACAAGTAGACTGACTCCTGCCTGCATCTACTACTATTACTCCACACATCGACCTACTCCTGCCTACATTTAGTGTGTTAAGTTCATAAAAATAGAGCAACGCTTTAAGCAAGATGACATGATGTAGAGGGATAAACTCAAGAAATATGACATAAACCCCATCTTTTCATCCTTAATGGCAACAATACAATACGTGCCTCGTTACCCCTTCTTTCACTGGGTGAGGACACCGGAAGATTGAACCCATCATAAAGCAGCTCTCCCATTGCAGGAAAAATCAATATAGTTGGCCAAACCAAATCGATAGATCGGAGAGAAATACAAAGCTATCTTAATCATGCATAAAAGAGTACAGAGAAGACTCAACTAATATTCATAGATAATCTAATCATAAATCCACAATTCATCGGATCTCAACAAACACACCGCAAAAGAAGATTACATCGAATAGATCTCGAAGAACATCGAGGAGAACATTGTATTGAAGATTATAGAGAGAGAAGAATCCATATAGCTACTAGCTCTGGACATGTAGGTCTATGGTAAACTACTCACGCATCATCAGAAGGACAGTAAGGTTGATGTAGAAGCCCTCCGTGATCGAATCCCCCTCTGGCGGAGTACCGGAAAAGGCCCCAAGATGGGATATCATGGGAACAGAAACTTGAGGTGGTGGAAAAGTACTTTTGGCGACTCTTCTAATGTAGGGGGGATATAAGGGTATTTATAGAGCAAATATTATGGTTGGAAGAGCCACGCGGGGCCCACAAGCCCTAGGATCGCGCCCTAGAGGCTTGTGGCCACCGATGGGTCTTCTGGCCTCTTCTCCAAGTCTTGTAGGTGTCTTCTGCTCCAAGAAAAATCATCATAAAGTTTATTCCATTTGGACTCCGTTTGATATTCCTTTCCTGTAAAAGTCAAAAACAAGAAGAAGAAAACATAAACTGGCACTAGGCACTAGGTTAATAGGTTAGTATCATAAATGATATAAAATAGCATATTAATGCACATAAAACATCCAAAGTAGATAATATAATAGCATGGAACAATAAAAAAATTAGATACGTTGAAGACGTATCAAACCGACTGCTAGTGCCGAGACCGAGGACTTGCTCATCACTAGTGAGTGGAGGAGGAGGAGGGGGTGATGAAGGTGCACAGAGACATGGGGTGGAGAGCGTGACGTGGACGGCGCCTACGCTGACACCATGCTTAAGTAGCTGGGGCCAGGTGAACGAACGGTTTATCCGGTTCAATGCGGCACAACGGGCGGAGTTGGTTTGTTGGGAAGACGCGTTCGCATTGAAACTGTTGGAAATATGTCCTATAGGAAATAATATTGTATTATTATATTTCCGTATTCATGACGACGGAGTTTATATTCTACGATAGAACTGCTATGATCCTAGAATATGCAATTCAATGGAAAACTCATATGCACATGTGGAATGATACACATCAAAATTTAATTCATAGTCTTACCTCTAAGACTAGGTCAAGTGTTGTTTGTGATCATGTTTTCTGGATCATGAGATATCGTTAAGGGTAATGATTGTGTCAAAACGACATTTGGAATATGATGTTAGAAGAACGATCATATTGAATTGACCCAAACATGATGGTTATACATTGAGATGATATCATCACAAGTCAATCGCTATAACGCAGAGATTTAACATATGTTTTAGTTCCTGGGACCATGAGAGTATCATAGTCACTTCTTACCGTATGATGGACTTTGGGGTTGCTCAAACGTCATCTGTAACACGGTGAACATAATTACAACTTACAGGTTCGAAATTTTGACAAGGGACTAGATAGCTCAAGAGTGGGATTTGCTCCTTCAATGGTGCGGAGATATTCTTTGGACCCTCTCGGTGTGACGGCATCCATCATTGTCTGACCAGACATGGGTGAATAAGTCACGGAGATGCCGAAACATGTCAAAGAGAAAGAAGAACAAAACCGGTAACGAAGAGACCAGTATAGTGAGCATGAGAATGACTCAAGAGGATACGGATACATCTCACCCAGGGTTTTGTCAAGTATCCCGAAGCAAAGGGAAATAGGACAGGATAACCAAAGGTACAATCAAATGGCATTCGTGTACTCATAGGGATTGATACATACGTCTACGGTTCCGCTATTGGTCATTGAGCAAAAAGGGAATTTCTTCATGTCTATATTTTGTCGAACCTTCAGGTCACAAGCTTAAGGTAATCACGATATGCTGAGTATTAGTAGGACAAGAGTAATGATGAAATATTTATTAAATAGTTTCATCAATATTCAAAATAGTTTCGAGACTAACCGAAATCATTTCGGGGTCATCAAAAGAGTTTCAGAGTTTATCAGGCAGTACTAGGTATTGCCGATCAATAATATATAGGTGGAAAATGTTTTCGGTGATGTTAAATTAATAATGAAGGCTCTACTAATATATAGGAGGCTTTATATCTAATTAAGTATCAATGGGTCTTAAAAGGCCAAGTGGGGCAATAATATTGGGCCACTTGGGCCCAATAAGGAGGCACCCCTAGCTTCCTGGAGAAGCAAGGGGGAAGACCAAATTGGAGGGGGGTTTCCCCTCCTGGCTAGCATAATGGGGGTGATTTTTTATAGAGTTCCTGGTTGATCATGCTATTCCTCGTTGATCGTAGGGTGATTTTTTTGTTTTCTACTACATCTTCATAGTGTTCCTAGTTGATCTGGTCGCTTTGGTCAGCGTTGCAACTATTTTATGAAGCTTCCATCCTCGCAACAAATCTCAAAAAAATTAGCTTTTTTGCCTTCTAGTGTGACTCATTTTATGGGAGTGCCCTACCTTGAAATGCCTTGGTCTCCAATCAAGACTTCCCTAGCTAATAACCTAGATATCATACACTTGTGAATTGAGATAGTTGATCTGCAATCGATTCTTGAAAAAATCTCTGTGAATTTTTTAAAGGGAAATAGCAGGACTCTGGTCAGTATTCTTATTGGTTTTTAGATAAACAATACAAGGTCCGAAAAATCAACAACAACAAACGGAAAAATAAATGCAGCAAGAAATTACAACAATAACAACAACACTCGCAGGAGAGGTCTGAGCTATACATGAAAAGGAAGCAGGGCAAAACAACTGATCATCTGAATGATTCCACCCCTTGAGGAAGGGAAGTGAATGATTTCCTCTTGGCTCGGTTAGTGAGAAACTTCATCTCTTCCTTTAATCTGTGCCTGCAGGCATAAAGATTTGTATACACTTTACTGAATATGAAATTGTTCCTAATGTTTTAGGTACCCTAGGCAACATGGATGACAATGTCGATCGCAGAAGGGAGGTGCAAGTGATTACATAGTTTGGCCACTTGTGATTAAATATCCGAATTGATTACGGACACATATATTCCTAGCAGTTGTGCACGCATGTAATGAAAGAAGATGTGGTCGCTAGTTTCCAAAGTGAAAGCATTACACATGGGGCATGTTTAATCCTCAATGGAAAAGGTTTTTGTCAGCAACAGTTCTCTTGTATTGAGCATGTTCATTAGAAGTAGGCAGAATAAAATCTTATGTTTAAGTTGGCTACAAGATTTTCAAAACCAGGTGATGGAAGGAATGGTTTTTTGGGAGCCAATTAGTAGATGATATGCAACTTTCACTATAAAGGTGTTTGCTTCAGGAGGGAATTGCCATACATCATTCTAAGCTCCCCCATCAAACGAATTGCTGAGAGACTACAAATCCTAGAATTGAGAAAAGGCTTGCACTAACAAAGGCAAATGGAATATGCAAATTAGGTACTGAGTGAGAAGAATAGTTTGTAGAGAACTGGCAGAGCTCTTGGTAAATGAGAATAGATGAGGCCAAGTGAATTTCATAGAGTGTCCACTCCAAGGTTCAACCGAAAAAAGAATTGATTGTCGTGATGCAGGAAGACATGAAGGAAATTATTTGTATTTACATATATTTTTCAAACAATCTCTCCACCTGAAGATGCAATGGACCACCTGATCTGGTGGTAATCCTTGCTAATAGTAAGACTCGCAAACAAACTTGACCCAAGGAATATCCATTGAATTATATAACTTGTGAACCATTTTGAGAAGAATACCATCATTCTAAACCTCTAGGTCAATAATTATTATGCCTCCTTGTTATTTTGATTTACAAATCAAGTTGAAAGAAGCCAGTGATGGATTCTTTCTTTCCAGATCTTTCCCTCTCTAGTAACAATGTCTGCAGTATTTATCAGCTTTTCCAATGGTTCCTTTATATAGTTTGATACAATTCATGAGAAATGTGAGAAGAGATGATAGTACAACATTAACCATTAATAGCCTTCCATCATAACTGAGCAACTGTTAGCAATAACTGAGTCTCTTGAGAATTATGTGAAAGATCATGGATGTTGCCTAGAGGGGGGGTGAATAGGCGCACTTAAAATAATTACATTTTAGGCTTGAGCAAATGCGGAATAAACCTAGCGGTTAATTTGTGAAGCACAAAACCTAGAACAACTAGGCTCACCTATGTGAACCAACAACTTATGCTAAGCATGATAAACAACTAAGTGATAGCAAGATGACAATGTATCCCGAAGTTCACACCCTTGCAGTGAAACAATATGGCTATCACAGAGTAAAGTGCATAAGTAAAGGGCTCAGGTAAGAGAAAACCGAGGCATGCGGAGACGACAATGTATCCCGAAGTTCACACCCTTGCAGATGTTAATCTCCATTTGGAGCAGTGTGGAGGCACAATGCTCCCCAAGAAGCCACTAGGGCCACCGTAATCTCCTCACGCCCTCGCACAATGCAAGATGCCATGATTCCACTAAGGGACCCTTGAGGCCGGTCACCGAACACGTACAAATGGCAACCCTTGGGGGCGGTCACCGAACCCGTACACTTTGGCAACCCTTGGGGGCGGTCACCGGAACCCGTCAAAATGCTCGGGGCGATCTCCACAACCTAATTGGAGACCCCCGACGCTTGCCCGGAGCTTTACACCACAAAGATTGAGCTCCGAACACCACCAAGGTTGGGGCTATCTCCACAACTTAATTGGAGGCTCCCAACGACACCACGAAGGTTCACCACAATGGAATATGGCTCCGAGGTGACCTCAACCGTCTAGGGCGCCCAAGCACCCAAGAGGAACAAGCTCAAGGGTACCAACCACCCAAGAGTAATAAGCTTCTCAACTTCACTTCCACGTATCACCATGGAGAACTCAAACCTATACACCAAATGCAATGGCAAGGGCACACGGAGTGCCCAAGTCTTTCTCTCCCGAATCCCACCAAAGCAACTAATGCTAGGGAGGGAAATGAGAGGAAGAACGAACAAGAGAACACGAAGAACTCCAAGATCAAGATCCAAAGGGTTCCCCTCACATAGAGGAGAAAGTGATTGGTGGAAACGTAGATCTAGATCTCCTCTCTCTTTTGCCCCCCAAACTAGCAAGAATCCATGGAGGGATTGGGAGATATCAAGCTCAAAGAAGGTCAACAATGGGGGAAGAACATGAGCTCAAAAGGATGAGGCTCATTGGGGAAGAAGAACCCCTTTTATAGGAGGGGGGATCCAACTGTTATCCCCATTCACAGCCCGCAGCGAGTGGTACTACCGCTCTAGGGAGCGGTACTACCGTTGGCCGCAGCGGTACTACCGCTCGGCCTAGCGGTACTATCGCTGGGACCTCGCACAACGCCAAAGGGAGAAGGAATAATAGAGAGAGTCCCCGAGCGACACTAGTAGCGGTGGTAGGGCGGTACTACCGCTTATAAGTGGTACTCCCGCTCCCACTGCCGCTCCTACCGCCACCCAACCCGACACGAGAAGCGACGTTCTCGAAACGAGGCGGTACTAGCGCAGAACCGGAGCCGTACTACCGCATGTAGCCATGGGTGGTACTACTGATATGAAACAACAGTACTACCGCTTGTGGCTATAAGCGGTACCGCCGCTTCGGCCCAGCGGTACTGCCGCATGAGCAATAAGAAAGCCTAGAAATGTTATAATTTCTGCAAATGAGCTCCGAATTCAGAAAGCATAAGCTTGTTGGAAAGATGAAGACGGGTAGCATCAAAACAGCGTCTAGTTATAGTAAGAAGAGACAGGGGAGTTATGCCTAAGATATAGAAGAGTGAACCCTCCATCAGAGATGAATCGGCATAACCTCCAATATTGAAAACATCATAGAAGATGTATGAGAACTCCGTTTTCGATGAACTCGAGCTTGTCATGAAGATGACCATAAGCTCCAAATCTCCGTTGGAGAAAAACCAAACAAGAACCAAGAAAGATGATGCAAGTATGCAATGGTTTGAGCTCTCTACGAACGATATGATCAATTTACTCATCGAGAGCCCCCCTTGATAGTACGGAAATCGATCCTATAACTCGGTCTCCCACAACTACCATGAGACTGGTAAAACAGATAACATATCAAGGGCAAACCTTTGCCTTGCACATAGTCCACTTGAGATGGATGATGACGATCTTGACTTCCTCAAGTTGGACCACCTTTCTAGATTGAGTTGGCTCGACGAAGACTAGTTGATTTCTCCCCCATACTCCACTATTGGCGAGCCACTCTTCGGCACAACTTCACAAGTCCATTGACACCACAATGGACGGCAAGCTTCAAGCACTTGATCTCTTCGTGATGCTCCACTTGAACTTGCACACCGCAATCTTGATGACGATCACCACTTGATGTCATCCTCCATGGATTGTATAATATCTTCCTCTTGACGCAAGCCCATGGAAACATACCTAACCCCACATAGAACTCTCACGTAGACCATGGGTTAGTTCACAAAACGTAATGGACAATGCTTACCATACCATGGGATCACTTGATCCCTCGGTGCATCTTTTTAAAACTTTGTGTGTTGATCAACTTGATTCACTCTTTGACTTAGTCTTGATCAACCTCACACATGACCAATCTTTAGATAATTCCTTGAATAGCACCTTGGTCGACACAAACTCTCCTTGAAACCAACACATGGACTCCAAGAAAAGCCTATGGACAAATCCTTCAAATATAACTCAAGGCAACCATTAGCCCATAGAGATTGTCATCAATTACCAAAAACAAACATGGGGGCACCGCATGTTCTTTCATTATGTCAATCAAAGGCATGAAGAATTTCATCATAGGTTTGGTGAAGGTCAAAGGCACCCCTAGATATGTGAAGGGGAAAGATCCTACTTGACATTGAAGAATTGCAGATAAACTGTGGACATCCTAAGTGGACACATTGATAGGCACAATTGTGGATTTCTAAAAATTAACCTTCAGTCCTGAGAAGGCAACACAGATCTCCACTAGCTCTTTTAGGTGTGTAAGTTGTTCTAGGAAAGACTTCACTACAATAAACGTGTCATCTGCATATTAGAATATCCGAAACTCGAGACCGGATAGTATGGTAATTGGTGATTGCACACTCCCTAGCTGCATAGCATTGTTGAGAATTGTTTGCAGGAAATCTACAGCTAAAAGAAAAAGAAATGGAGATAAAGGATCTCCCTTCCTAACCCCTCTTCTGCATTTGAAATGGGATCCATGTACTCCATTGAGAAAAACATATGAAGTTGTAGAAGACATGATTTGTTTGACCCAAGAGCACCATTTCACTCCAAAACCCTTGCATTCTAGAATGGTCAAGATCATCTGATGCTTACTTTATCAAATGCCTTTTGAAAATTAAGTTTTAGAACAAAATAAGGTGTTTTTGATTTGTGACATTGAAAAAATATATTCAAATGCCCATGGCACACAATCTGGGATGGTCCTATGTTTCAGAAATCCATATCGGTTCACATGTACCAATTTAGGAATGATTCTCTGCAGTCTATCAGTCAATAATTTAGTGAGTAATTTTATAGTACAACTGAGCAAAGAGATGGGTCTACAGTCATTGACAATGGCTGCTCCAGCACTTTTGGGGATCAAGGAAATGTAAGAACTATTTATGCTTTGTAAACATAAAGTGCCAGAGTGAAATCGACGGCAAAGATCGTAACAATCTTTTCTCATAATATTTCAACATTTCTTGATGAAATCGATATTAAACCCATCAGGCCCTAGGGATTTACTTGAAGGCAGTTATGTCACCACTGCATAAATTTCAACTTCAGTAAAAAGCCTCCTCTAGAATAGAGAGGTGTGGGTGAGAAGTAATGAGAGCTAACAGTTCAGGTGGGATCAAAGTATGCTTAGAAATTGCAAGTCTTTGTTTAAAAGAATCCAAGAGCAAAGAAGCCTTCTCATTATGTGCTTGCAAAATATCCCTATAGGGAGAGGTGAGCATATACATAAGATCACCACCCATATAATGATTGTGGTTTGATGTGCCTATGTTAAAAATTTGTGTAACTCATTTAAAAGAATATGTAAAGAAGTCTATTAATAAATCATTATTCCCAAATTTGGCTAGCAATGGACTCCATATGAAGTTTGTGTCGAAGTCGTTTATGTAGAAATGAGTGTAGTCTATATCCATGTTACATCAATACTTGGCAAATATTGTATTCAGATGTGGCCATTTAAAAATTTCAATGTGGAGCTTGTTTTAAAATAAAGTTGCTAATTTCTTTTTTCATCATTATTTTTCTTAAATTTCATTTATAAAATAGTATTGTTCTTTATCACATGATACAAATAGATTGCTAATTTCCATCTATGATATTTCAAATTTGTTACATAAGCATGTAGAGAGTTAAAGTAAATAGTTAGTCACCACGTTTTCGCAGTTGCACGGATAAATTAGATATATAAATAGTTTCACATTAAATGTTTTCTTATAGTCATTTAGTTACACATTCCTACAAAATTACGCCATAGTGGCTCAATGTATATTGTGTAAAATCTGGAGTGTCATTTGTTTTTTAAAAATATACTTGCATTCTTGCATGTAGGTATATATCAAATCATATGCACACGACTTTTCTTGCTCTGTGGGTCGGATGCACATGCACCTTGAGCGGCGGCGTAATGTGAGTGACAATAACAGTGCATCGGCGCTAGGGTTTCACCATGGAAGAGAGGGGAGGGTAGTTCGGGGAGAGAGGATTGACATGAGCAGGTAAAAAAGGGTCGGAGGAACAAGCATAGATATCATGAACCAAATGTTTCGAAAAAATAACTGTGAATATTTTGCAAGAATGTGAAGTAGATGTACGTACAACTGTTTGACCTATGTATTCATGTGAGAATGACTAATTTTTTCATAAATTCATGTACAACTTTCGTACATATTTTCAGAGACTATATCATAACATTTCCTTTATTGTTTCCCCTTGCAGAGCATTGGAACAACATTTCCAGTTTTTCTCCATTCTGCGTTCTCGCAAGCGCTATGTGTTTCACCCTCACCACCTTCAAACTTCAGATCGATGTTCTCCAAAGCAATGTCGGAGCATGGGACATTCTTGCTACAACTCAGCTTGATGGCCTCCTTGGAAATGGTAGTACCTCTAATGTTCTTGAATGTGACGTTGCTGATCTCAACTGCTGATTCCTGACTCCTGCATAGCTTCGCCGAGTCGCAGTAGTTCTGGTCAATGATAATCGGGTTTTGAACGTTGTCCATGATCATGTTCTGGAATGTGATATCCTTGGCGAACCCACTTCCACCCTGCCATGTCTTGATCCGGGCACCATTGGTCGTTCCATATAATTGCACCGAGTCAATTGTAATACCTGAAACCTCGGCTCTAGAGTTGTCATCTCCCAAGCTTCCGATGCTGATGCCATGTCCCGGACCACACACAACTTTGGTGACAAGAAGATTGTGCGTTCCATCCTCAATCGACATGCAATCATCCCCGGTCTTGATAACACAGTCTCTAACTTGCACGTCTACACTACGAGTAATGTGGATGCCATCGGTGTTTGGGCTCGTGCCGGGCGCCATGATGGATAGACGAGCCAATTTGATGTTGTTGCAGTTTTCCACGGAGATATGAATTTGTTGGCTGTCTATAACTTTCAGGTTCTCCACAGTGAGATTGTCACACTGGTGAAACGTAAGAGCTGTAGGGGCCGCAGTGCATGGCAATGCCTTGTTAGTCTTGCACGAGTTCTTCCACCAAATATCTCCATTGCCATTGATGGTGCCGCCGCCGGTGATTGTGAGGCCAGTGACCTGTTCGATCACAATCCAGTGCCTGATGTTGTTCTCGTTCCAAGCCGATCTGCTCCGAGGAGCCACCAGTGTGCCCTTCACCATGAAGGTGACGTTGGATTTGCATGGCCCTGAGAATGTGATGGAGTTCAGAAGGTAGCTTTTTTCCTTGGGAACAAGCAGCACGGCCGGCCGGGAAGAGGAGCACGCCGCATTCCACGCCTTGGCCAGCGCCTGCGTGTCGTCGTGCTTCCCATCGCCATGGGCACCGTAGTTGTCTACGACGAAAACATTCTTCTCGGTGGAGCTGTTGAGCGAGCTGCTAGTCTGGCCGGTCGAGCTGGCATCGCATACGGACAGCAAGAGCAGCATGAGGAGCGGAGCTGCCATGGAGGTCGATGCCATTTGGAGAGAGTGCAGGAAACGTAGTGACTCGGTTGCTTTGTGTTTGATCTTTGATGGGGAAGAAGTACAAAGAGTAGGAGAAGGTGATCCTGGATTGATCGATGAACAAAAAGGAGCTCCGGGGAAGGGTACTTATAGTCGCGGGTTGCTTGGTTGGCTAGGCAAGAGTTAGGCAGTTCGTTCAATAGATGCGTGTCTTGGAATACGACCGAGGAGCTCCGGCCGAACGCGACATCACCATGCTGCGTGCATGCCCGATATCCAGTCCAAGCCTGGTGAAAAAGGTGCGCCAACTTGAAGATCCGTTGGCAGGTTTTGCACGAGAAAAATATTTCAGATATGATGCCCGCCATGCGCCCATGCCCATGCGTGCTGCTTCTTTTACCTCTATCTCTCTATGCCAAAAGTAATACTGACATTGGACTGCGGTGACATCTTGTGGAGAGAAGGCAAATTCAGAGAAACTGGAGCCACAGATTTCAGCAACCAAACGCGCATCAAACACTGACATCTTGTGGTCTCTTCTCTTGCATGCACACCAAACTAACGCCAAACGCACGAACTGACAGATCATTCACACACCACCAGTGCATTGGACGTGTCAATCCTCAACGTTAGGTTCATTTGCATGTTTAACGGATATGGCGGCCTGGATATTTGCGGTAAAATGGTGCATGCGGCAGTAATACGATTGTTATGCCAACTCTAACCTATCCCCTATCGGACTACAGAGGAGGATAATTTTGGTTTTACTCCTTCATGCCGCACCTAACCCAAGTCTCAAACCGGATTGAGGAAATTTTACTCCGCATCCTATCCGATGCCTATATTTACTCGGCCATTACCGCTTGGAGAAAAAAAAATCTCCTCTTCCCTGATTTTTTTTTTGCAAGGTAATACGTATCTCATTCATAAAATAAAGATCAAGTTATAAGACACGTAAACACCGACATTACAGTAAAGAAATGATAGGATAATCCTACGCAAGAAAAAAAAACAGCCTGTCCCTCTTCTTCGGCACCACCGAAGCGACCATCAAGAGAGAGAAGACAAATCACCTCTTCACCCGAGCTCGACGCGGCTCAATCGCTAATCTGCAGCTTTACGGACCTCCAAAGTAGTTTGCCAAAAGCAAAACCTTTGCCGTTGAAAGAATCAGACCAGGGCAACATGTCCCCGGACACGCCATCGAACTCCAGACCTGACATCCCCGCACGACTACAACGTCGGAGGAGAAAACCAGAACTGTCAGCTTCCAACCACACACCCAGCACAGGATGCACCATATTGCAGCTGTCAACTGCGCAGGCCGCCGTCTGCGCGTACTCCCGGACGATAAAACCTCCCTGCTCCACCATGACGTCGGAGACAACGCCGCAGCAACGGGGACAGAGCAGACAGAGAAACACACCTGATGGAGTCGCCACTGCCACCCTCGCCGACACCATCCATGAACCCTAACTTCGCCGATCTAAAAGATCGGCAAACACACGATGCCATCAACTCCGAGACGCCGCCATGAAGGACACCGCCGATGTGGGAGTTGAGCTGAGGTAGATTTATTCATGCGTGCGCCGCACCCACCACCCCAATGGCGCACCACGACATATAAAACCAAAACCTAACTACGGAGCAGAGGAACGGGTCCCCCCCAACCTCTCGCCGCCGGAGCAGCAGACGGACGGAGAGGGGACCAGCGATCTCGCAAGTGAAGATCGGTGGTATGCTGGTCGCCTGCCTCATCGCCACTCCTGGCGGCTAGGGTAGGGGAAAACGATCTATGGTGTATATACATCTCCTCTTCCCCGCTGCCCCACCCACCCACTCCCGCGCCACATCTACGCCGGCGCCAACCTTCCCGACCAACCAGCCACCACCTGCCACCGCGGACGCTCTGCAGGCCCCGCCATGGTCCTCGCCCACCTGGATTTGAGTCTCTTCTTGCGCCGCCCAGCGCAAAATTGGCAAATCTATGGCCATCGCCGTTGCCGCCGGATTGGACTCCTCCGGTGGCCGGCGACTGCATCTTTGTCATGGATTGGCCGAGTACCGAACTGCACAGCCCCGACAACTTACGCCGCATGTAGGTATGGCCTCCATCTCTAGCCGCTCGGATCTCACTTGTCGGCGGTTCGCCGGTAAAGACACGTTCAGCTATCGGCCAGGCTCGGCAGGTGGTGTGCTGAGTTGCGACCACACCGGAACACTCCAGTTGGGTGTTCTTCGAGTGCAAAATAGATAGGGAGAGTGCAAGTTTCGATTCGGTTGTTCATTGGATTCACATAATTTGTAGTTCATTGTTTGCCCAAATTTGCGTGTAGGATGAATGCAAGTTTTGGTCCTGGGAAGAAGATTACATCAATCTATTGATAATGAGAAATTTGATAGATGTTCGCGCACTATACTTGCTTCAATACAGACTACAGATGAGACTAGATGTGAAGCAATATCAAATTTTTCGGAATCAAAAAAAGAAAGAAGTGTGCAAGCTCAAAAGGCCAATAGAGAAAATCAACAATGAAGACACAGAGAAAATATTAATCCAACTAGTGAGATCAGTTATGAAAGTTGGATATCTATTGAAGTGTCTAATCCTGGTTCATATTTTCTTTGATTTCGTTTTCGTAGTGAAGAATTGACGAATTATGTAATCAAAATGTTGTTCAATAAAGTAAAAGAAGCAATGAAAAATATTTTGGTGTGTAATGCCCAGGATGGAATTATACCTCCTACGTGTCGAGGCAGGACATAAAGGCATAAGTCCATCCTAGAATGATCTCAAGTTTGGTAATCTTTGCACATCTCATGTAAAAGAGGGGATTGTAAACATAAAATAGTTGGCTTACACTCGCCACGTCACACAAATACAATACATGTCTCAAACATCATACATTAAGAACATCACAACCCTCTAAGGGCAAAATCCAAATGTCAAGATACCAAACTTAAATAAATCCACAGGCCGGATCGAATCCTAGTAGAAGTCTCCACTACTGATCATCAGGATAACGAACATAGTATCGACTACGCTCCTCGTCGTACTCCCAATCTAGCTCGGTGCCATCACCTGCATAGCTCACAACTGGACCTGCATCTGGTGTGGTAAAGTAACTGTGAGCCACAGAGGACTCAGCAATCCCGTTCCCGGGTAACAAGACTATTTAAGCCTTGGGAGAGGATAAGGCTGATGAAAAGAATAAGTGTCTGCAGCAGCAACTAGCAACTAGCTTACGTGAAAGAGAGCGAGAAGAGAAAGCCTCGGTCGAGAAGTGATCACGAAGTGATCCTAGCTACAATCTCAACAAACATAACCCCTCCGTGTTCAACTCCCGAATCCCTATTCGGAAATTGACGGTCACGGAACACACGCTGGTAGTGTATTAGAAACATTGTGTCAAGTTATCTACAACCGGATATTAACAAGCTCCCATCTGCCACATAACCGCGGGCACGGCTTTCGAAAGTTCATAACCCTGCAGGGGTGTTCCAACTTGACCCATTACAAGCCCACGATCCGCGGAGTCGCAACTCCAAAGTGGGAAGACCCGAGTATTCTCGGAATCCCGTGCTCAAGATATACCGAACTAAGGTAAGGCTAATCCAGCAAATCCTCCCGGCGTGTCGACACCCTGATAGTAGCCGCGCGTATCTAAGTCTCAGGACACGACCGGATGAGACGTCCTACAGGTGTATGCCAGATACCTCAGGTTGCCCCAAGGCGGCCCCGCAGTCCGCTCGTTTCGGACCAACACTCATGTGGAGCACTGGCCCGGGGTTGTTGATTAAGAAAGAGGGTTAATTACTCCCTATGCAAGTTTAGTTTGTTATTAGGCAAATAGTACCAATGTTGGGACTTGCTGGAAAAGACTTAGCACTTAGCGGTTTATCGAGGGGGTCCCATACACCCCAACCGTGTTAGGAACGCATAATCAAGGAACATAACACCGGTTTATACGGTTCCTAACGGCATGAGTGGAACAAATCACCAAGCAAAAGGCTTAGCCTTCCACCCTTGCCAATATATAGATGATTTCATTTAGCAATTATATAGTGTGATATAACCCAACCAAACTTCAACATGGCAAGCATCTTCGATCTTCACCTGCAACTAGCAATGCTATAAGAAGGGCTGAGCGAAGCGTACTTAGCCAAGCAACGGTTTGCATAGGTAGGGTGGTTAAACATGGCAATGGTTACAAGTAGGAGGCTGACAGGAAGAACATGGGCATCGAGGCAAAACTATAGAGCGGAACTACTAGCAATAGGCAAAGATAGTAATGTTATCGGGGTTCGTTCATCTTGCCTGAAGAGAAGTCGTTCGGATCGTCAGAAGGATCCTCGTGCTCAACCTCGTTGGTCACCTCGTGCTCGTACTCGTACTCGGTCTCAGCTTTCGGCTCTAAACAATAAAATCACACCAAGCACAAATCAACAAGATGCAATGCGCACTCGAAAATGATGGATGCATGATGGATGCACTAAGGATGCACATGGAGCACGGAAATAGCACTCAAGCAAAACACCTCAAAACATGACAACAACAAGAGATTATGAATCTACACAGAAAATCAATCAGGTTTCATATAAGACTCGCTGAAATCGGAGTTACGGGCTAAAAGTTATGCCCGAAACAAGAAATGAGCGAAAGCTGAAAATTACAGCAACATAGCAACTTCGGAGCAAAAAATAATTAAGCTACAGCACTCAAACAACATGGCAAAGAGCATGAACATAAACTAGACATATCCTACAGCAATTAAGTCCAAAGGTGCACCCCCAAAGGAGCCACGGATCAATAGCAATAAGCTTGGACATATTGAACTTGACAATAAAATTCTGGCAGCAGAATTTTATTGAAACTTTGGAGTAAAAGTTAAACATGCTACAGCCACTTAAATAAGCATGTGAGAACATGAATGGAAAGCCAACAATATATACTACAAGGAACAATCAAGATCCACTCCAAAACTATCATGGTTTGTCCTAGAGCAGCAAGCAAACATGGCATCGGAACATTACAGATTTCAGACTTAGTGAAAAACCACTAAGTCCTAAAACAGCAGATTCATCATGGCATCTAAAAGAGCAAGTTTAAGTCACCTCGAAACTAAACATGGCAAGTGGTAAGCACCACATCAAAGTACACATGATGGTGATTCCGAAACATACAAGCATGCATCATGGAGATAAACACAACGATAGCAACGAGCTCAACAAGATGGCATTTCATAACAAGTGAAACAACATCACAGCCACATGGCACTTTGCAACGATGTTAAACATGGCAATAATAAATCTATCATGCAACCTAACACAAGCAACATGTAGAGCATGGCAAGACGAACACGTGGACATGTCATTTGCATCATTCGGACAAACGAGCTAAAAGATATCACATGGCAAAGATGACATAAAAAACATCACATAGCAGCAATTATATCACGATGCACTATTGCAACAGAAAAACAAGCACCTAGATGATCTCTAACATGCATGACACAAAGAGATGAAACGTAGTGCTAATCACCACGAACGTCTGGATAGGCTATTTGCGCGAAACGGACAAACACACACAAAGTTAGAGCAGTTTGAACATTGCATCACAGAACAAATCAAACTGAGACTTAGATGAAATTAGGGTCAACCTCCTCAGATCTGAAGGAAAAGGGCCGGAGGAGGCAGATCGGGCCCGGGGCTGTGCGGATCCGGCTCGCGCGGCGGCTGCGAACGGCGGATGGGCCCTGCGGAAGAGGCGGCCTGGAGGAGGGGCGCAGCCCAGCTGGCTCGGGCCCAGCGGCGCGGTCTGGCGGCGGGAGGTGGAGCGCCCAGCCCGGGCCTCGGCGGCGCTGGCGACGGCCCAAGAGGAGGCGAGGCCTGGGAAGACCTGCGGTGGCGTGGGCCTCGCGGAGGGAGAGGCGGCGGCCCAGCCGAGTGGAGAGAGGGCGCGGCCCGGCTGGCGCGGGAGCGCTGGGGCGGGAGGCGATCTCGGCTGGCGGCGGGGTCTGGGCCTTGGATCGGCGGGGACTTGGGCCGGTACGGAGGGAAGCAACGATGGAGGAGCGCCGATGTGGTCCACTCGCTGGAGCGGTCGAGGGAACGGGTTCGATCCAGATCGGATCGAACCGGGAGGCGTTGACTTCGCTCGACGGAGGCGGCTGGCTCGATGGCTTCGAAGGAACGGCGACCTGGAGCTGCCAAGTGGCTGTGGGTGGCTGGTGGATCTGAGAAATTGAGGGGGGGAGAGTGGAGAAGAAACTAGGGATGCCAAAATAGACTAGGGGGTCTATTATATAGCAGATCTTTTAAGGTTTGAGGGATTTGGGGGTGTTAGGAGCCCTCCGATCGCGATCCGACGGATCCGAACGCGGGGAAAGTTTAGATGGGCCTAGGAGAGGGTAGTGGACTGCATGTAGGGGTGTTTTGGGCCACAAGTGGAGGCACTTTGGACCCACACGAATAACTGATGGGATAGCAAACGGACTCCAAACGCGACGAGATTTGACAGGCGGGTTGCACACAACAAAACAACAACACACACAACAACCTCGCGGCACACCGGCAACGTTACAGGCCCAAACAACAAAGTAGGCCTACGGGACGCCACGGACACGTGAGGGAGCTCCGGAACGCAAAACGGACAACGGGAAGAAACACGCGGAACCGGATGCAACCGACAACACAAATGCAATGCAATGCACAAGTCTATATGATATAAATGAATGCCACAACAAAACGACGAAAACCCGAAAGACAAAGAACCCGGAATGGAAATAGATGAAGCCGGAGATATATTTTATGCCCAAAAGGGAAAGTATTACATCCGGGGCATTACAAACTCTCCTCTACTACAAAAAGATCTCGTCCCGAGATCTAGGACTGGAAAAAGGAAGGGTACTCGGAACGAAGATGATCTTCTCGTTCCCAGGTAGCTTCTCGGTCGGTGTGATGTGACCACTTGACTTTCAGAAATTTGATGGACTTGTTGCGGGTCTTGCGTTCGGTTTCTTCGAGAATAGCAACTGGGTGCTCTCGGTAGGACAGGTCTTGTTGAAGATCAATCTCTTCAAACGGAATCATGCGCTCAGGTGCCTTGAAGCATTTGCGGAGTTGAGACACATGGAATACATCATGAACATTGGCGAAGTTTGAAGGGAGCTCAAGTTGATAGGCTAGATCGCCTCTTTTGCCAAGAATCTTGAAAGGCCCGACGTATCTAGGAGCAAGCTTTCCTTTGATACCGAATCTTTGGGTGCTTTTCATCGGAGACACACGGAGATAGACATGATCACCAATGTTGAAAGCCAAATCACGATGCTTGCCGTCATAGTAGCTCTTCTGACGCGACTGAGCGGCCTTGAGATTCTCACGTATGACTTTGCACATCTCTTCGGCTTCTGAGATCAAGTCATTGCCAAGAAGTTGACGTTCGCCTGTTTCAGACCAGTTGAGAGGGGTACGGCACTTTCTGCCATAGAGGATTTCAAATGGAGCTTTGCCTGCACTTGCTTGAAAGCTGTTGTTGTAAGAGAACTCGGCAAATGGAAGACGGTCTTTCCATTTCATGCCAAAGGAGATGACACAGGCTCTGAGCATGTCTTCTATAATCTGATTCACGCGCTCGACTTGACCACTAGTCTGAGGGTGAAATGCAGTGCTGAACCTGATCTTAGTGCCCATGGCGGACTGAAAGGAGTCCCAAAACCTTGAAGTGAACAAACTTCCACGGTCTGAGGAGATAACTTGAGGAATGCCATGTAAAGACACAATTCTGGAAGTGTACAGCTCTGCCAATTGAGCTGCATTGATTGATTCTTTGACTGGCAGGAAGTGAGCGACTTTGGTAAGCTTGTCAATCACCACGAAGATAGAATCATTTCCTCGCTTGGATTTTGGAAAGCCAGTGACGAAGTCCATTTCAATGTGGTCGAACTTCCACTCAGGAATAGGAAGAGGTTGGAGAAGACCGGCTGGACGTTGATGTTCTGCTTTCACTCTTCTGCATACATCACATTCATTCACGAATTGGGCAATCTCCCTTTTCATGCGTGTCCACCAGTAAGATTGCTTGAGATCTTGATACATCTTGGAACTGCCAGGATGAATGGAAAGGAGAGAATCATGTGCTTCTTCCATTATGAGCTTCCTGAGATCACCTTTGGGAACAACGAGTCTGTCCTCGAAGAACAAGGTATCTCTCTCATCAACACGGAAACACTTGTATTTCGGAATGCCCTTAGCAATAGCATGTTTCACCTTCTTCACCATGGTATCACTGAGTTGGGCCTCACGGACTTGATCTTCCAAGGTAGGAGCAATTTGAAGATTTGCAAGAAAACCCTGCGGAACAACTTGGAGGTTGAGCTTCCTGAATGCTTCACAAAGCTCAGGCTGGTACGGCTTGATAAGAAGGTTGTTGCAATATGCCTTTCTGCTCAAAGCATCTACAATCACATTCGCCTTGCCAGGAGTGTATTCGATGCTGGGATTATACTCTTGGATTATTTCAACCCAACGAGTCTGGCGGAGGTTCAGATGCGGCTGTGTGAAGATGTACTTCAAGCTCTTGTGATCGGTGAAGATGTCGACTTTTCTGCCCAACAACAGATGTCTCCACGTAATCAAAGCATGTACCACAGCTGCTAGCTCGAGATCATGTGCGGGATAGTTCTTCTCACTTGGCTTGAGCTGACGAGAAGTATATGCCACAATTCTCTTGTCTTGCATAAGCACACCACCAAGACCTTGAAGAGAAGCATCACAGAATACTTCATAGGGCTTGGATTCATCTGGAGGAGTCAGAACTGGAGCAGAGACGAGCTTTTCTTTGAGAGTTTTGAATGCCACTTCACACTCTGGAGACCAAAAGTATTTGACATTCTTCTGAAGCAAGTTGGAAAGAGGCTTGGCAATCTTGGAGAAGTTCTCAACGAACCTTCTGCAATAGCTGGCAAGACCCAGAAAACTGCGGAGTTGCTTGACGTTCTGAGGAGCTTCCCAGTTGACAATTGCTTCAACTTTCTCGGGATTAACCGCAATACCGTCAGCTGAGATGATATGGCCCAGGTACAAAACCTTATCGAGCCAAAACTCGCACTTGGAGAACTTGGCATAGAACTTATGCTCTCGGAGTCGATCAAGAACCAGACGTAAGTGCTTTTCGTGATCTTCTTCATTCTTGGAAAACACCAGAATATCATCCAGATACACAAGCACAAACTCGCCAGTATAGGGGTTGAAGATGTAGTGCATCATCCTCGAAAAGGTAGGAGGAACATTGGCGAGACCAAAAGACATGACGGTATACTCGTATGAACTGTAGCTCGTTCTGAAGGCCGTCTTGGGAATGTCTTCCTCGCGAATGCGAATTTGATGATAGCCCATTCGGAGGTCAAGCTTAGAGAACACTTTAGCTCCTTTGAGCTGCTCGAAGAGTTCGTTGATGTTGGGGAGCGGATACTTGTTCTTTATTGTCTTCTTGTTCAATGGCCGGTAATCAACACAGAGACGCTCCGTGCCATCTTTCTTCTTGACAAATAAGACACCACAGCCCCATGGAGACGTACTAGGCCTGATGAGACCCATACTCTCCTGTTTATCAAGCTGCTTCTTCAATTCCTTCAATTCGTCAGGAGAGAGTTTATATGGACGCCGGCATGCTGGCTCAGTACCCGGCTCGAGTTCAATAACGAATTCCACCTGACGGTGTGGAGGCATGCCTGGAAGTTCTTCAGGAAAGACGTCTTGATATTCGTTCACCACCGGAATTTGAGATATGGCATTAATTTCGCCCTTATCATTGAGAGAGAAAAGCCTGATAGTATTATCCCTTGAGGCAAAGATAATCACATCTTCATCAGGATGGGTCATCTTGACTTCGTTCTGTGCACAATCAATATGAGCATCGTGCTGAGAAAGCCAATCCATTCCGAGGATGAGGTCAATGTCAGAATTACCAAGAACCACCAGAGAAGCCAAAAATCGATAATCATCCATGCGAATAGGAACATCCGGAGCATATAATCTGGAAGTCATGCATCTTCCCGGAGAAATCACTTGCAACTCCTTTGGCAAGGCCATGGTGCCCACATTATACTTGGATGCAAATGGGAATGACATGAAGGAATGTGAAGCACCCGAATCAAATAACACTTTAGCTGGAAAAGAGTTAACTGGAAGGTTACCCAAAATGACATCAGAAGAATTCTCCGCTTGTGCTGCATTCATCAGATTGACCCTTCCAGCCTTTGGATCATGCTTGACAATAGCTGAACTCACAGGCGGAGGAGGTGGAAGACGCTTTGGGTTCGGACATCTGTTGGCATAGTGACCCTTCTGGCCACACTTGTTGCACACCACTTCTGAGAGAGGACGGAAATGAGAACCACTTGACTTGGAGCCTTGAGACTGAAACTGCTTCTTCGACTGGTTGCTCGGGTTGGGTGGGTGGGAGAAACCACGTCCACCAGAGTTCTTGTTGCTGTTGGAGTTGTTGGAGTTGTTGTAAGGAGCTCGAATCACTGGAGGAGGAGGAAGCCATAATTTCTGATGCTTCGAGACCATCTGAGACGATGAGGAAGAGTGAACGGCATCTCGAATTCTCTTTTTAGAAGCCTCCATCTTGAGCTGAGCTGCTTCTTGTTTCAAAGCCATGTTATAGAACTTGTCGAATTCATCGGGCTCGAACAAAGTGAGAGCAAGTTGAAGTTCGTCTTTCAGACCTCCACGGAACTGGTAGATTTTGCTCTTGGCATCAGGATTGTCTTGCTTAGCATAGCGAGTGAGGTTTTGGAACTTGACATTATACTGATAGACTGTCATGGAGCCCTGCTTCAGGTTGCGGAATTGCTCACGCATACCCTCGATGACACTTGTTGGAATGTGGTGAGAGCGAAAGTCCTTGCAGAAATTCTCCCAAGAGATCACTTGACCTGGCCTGGAGTCTTTGTACTGCTGCCACCAGTCAGCTGCTTGATCTTTGAGTTGGAAGGCTGCAAACTTCACATAATCATCTTCCTTCACGTTACTGCACTCAAAATGCTTCTTTATGTCGGTTAACCAATCTTCAGCATCAAGAGGGTCGACACAGTAACTGAAAGCTTTTGGATTATTGGCCAAGAACTGGTTGAGAGTAGCATGGTGCTGCTGGTTGAAGAAATTGCCTTGATTCCCTGGAACACCCTGATTAGCTTGATTAGCTTGCATCTGTTGCATCATCTGCATCAACAACTGGGTGTTCTGAGCTGTAGTCTGCATAATCGCTCTCCAAGCCTCAGGCGGAGGAGGAGGGGAAGGAGGACGATCTGGGACCTCTTCACCCTCTGGGTTAGCGTTGGGAACCCTTTTCGGAGCCATCCTGAAAGATATGACCACGAATCAGCAATTGATTGACAGAAGACATAAGCTGAATCAATGGAATGAATTGCAACAAGTCTTCACAATAATCATTCGAACAATAGGAACGAATGAAATCATTCGAACAAGAGGAACGAATGAAATTCTCAGTTAAATGATAACATCAATCTTCACGAGAAGCCACATAGGGGACAAACGGTAAAATAAGAAAAACAACAAGGTACAGACGGGAACAAACACAAGATAGGAGCTTCGTTCTAACATCTTTGTGCTGAAAGCATATGAACGCGTTACGAAAAGGTTTTGCAATCCCCGGATCAGCATAGCCAAGGACCCTTTAAGATGCAACTCCTGATAGTAACATCGGTCATAATACCACTTCACTCAATGTAGAACCCCGAACTCGCTAACCTGCATTCGTTGGAAGAATGCCTACGATCTACTTGATAAACCCACCTATAAATTTCCGAAAGATTCCAGTTATGCAATCAGGTGTTGGGGATACACGGGAAGCACCGTGCAATCAACTCTAAACCTACATCCAGGTGTATCCATCCTTCAACACATAACCAGTCTTTCTCGGAAACTGTGTACCTCGGACCTTCGAAAAGCATCCACTATAACAAGCTATGGCAATACTCCCGAACTACCTCCCCAGTACTGGGTGATGTCGGGGTTATCTTGCCACTGGCCGTATAGGAGAGATTTTCGATGTCGGCCGTCTTAAGTATTTAGTACTGCCGCGATATGCTTGTGACGACAATACCCCGAAGCTCAACTCCCCGGGACACTGCCACAACCCCTAATGACAGGAGGCATCGAGAACAATATTCTCGTCACAAGAACATCGAAACAATCCCAGAATACTCGCGAGATTCCTAAAAAAAATTTGTGCAATTTTTGAAGATAGGAGAGACAAGAGTAGTCGTCAGGAGTCCTCACCAGAGAGAAAGGGGATGAGAAGCAAAGAAATCCTACTCTCCGATATAATATAGGACTCAAAATATTTTCAGTGTGTGCCTAGACTCGACCGTCAACGATTCGATCAATCAGTGGGGGCTCCTAGGTCGGAGAAGTCTCTGAATACCAACTTGTAATGCCCAGGATGGAATTATACCTCCTACGTGTCGAGGCACGACTTAAAGGCATAAGTCCATCCTAGAATGATCTCAAGTTTGGTAATCTTTGCACATCTCATGTAAAAGAGGGGATTGTAAACATAAAATAGTTGGCTTACACTCGCCACGTCACACAAATACAATACATGTCTCAAACATCATACATTAAGAACATCACAACCCTCTAAGGGCAAAATCCAAATGTCAAGATACCAAACTTAAATAAATCCACAGGCCGGATCGAATTCTAGTAGAAGTCTCCACTACTGATCATCAGGATAACGAACATAGTATCGACTACGCTCCTCGTCGTACTCCCAATCTAGCTCGGTGCCATCACCTGCATAGCTCACAACTGGACCTGCATCTGGTGTGGTGAAGTAACTGTGAGCCACAGAGGACTTAGCAATCCCGTTCCCGGGTAACAAGACTATTTAAGCCTTGGGAGAGGATAAGGCTGATGAAAAGAATAAGTGTCTACAGCAGCAACTAGCAACTAGCTTACGTGAAAGAGAGCGAGAAGAGAAAGCCTCGGTCGAGAAGTGATCACGAAGTGATCCTAGCTACAAGCTCAACAAACATAACCCCTCCGTGTTCAACTCCCGAATCCCTATTCGGAAATTGACGGTCACGGAACACACGCTGGTAGTGTATTAGAAACATTGTGTCAAGTTATCTACAACCGGATATTAACAAGCTCCCATCTGCCACATAACCGCGGGCACGGCTTTCGAAAGTTCATAACCCTGCAGGGGTGTTCCAACTTGACCCATTACAAGCCCACGATCCGCGGAGTCGCAACTCCAAAGTGGGAAGACCCGAGTATTCTCGGAATCCCGTGCTCAAGATATACCGAACTAAGGTAAGGCTAATCCAGCAAATCCTCCCGGCGTGTCGACACCCTGATAGTAGCCGCGCGTATCTAAGTCTCAGGACACGACCGGATGAGACGTCATACAGGTGTATGCCAGATACCTCAGGTTGCCCCAAGGCGGCCCCGCAGTCCGCTCGTTTCGGACCAACACTCATGTGGAGCACTGGCCCGGGGTTGTTGATTAAGAAAGAGGGTTAATTACTCCCTATGCAAGTTTAGTTTGTTATTAGGCAAATAGTACCAATGTTGGGACTTGCTGGAAGAGACTTAGCACTTAGCGGTTTATCGAGGGGGTCCCATACACCCCAACCGTGTTAGGAACGCATAATCAAGGAACATAACACCGGTTTATACGGTTCCTAACGGCATGAGTGGAACAAATCACCAAGCAAAAGGCTTAGCCTTCCACCCTTGCCAATATATAGATGATTTCATTTAGCAATTATATAGTGTGATATAATCCAACCAAACTTCAACATGGCAAGCATCTTCGATCTTCACCTGCAACTAGCAATGCTATAAGAAGGGCTGAGCGAAGCGTACTTAGCCAAGCAATGGTTTGCATAAGTAGGGTGGTTAAACATGGCAATGGTTACAAGTAGGAGGCTGACAGGAAGAACATGGGCATCGAGGCAAAACTATAGAGCGGAACTACTAGCAATAGGCAAAGATAGTAATGTTATCAGGGTTCGGTCATCTTGCCTGAAGAGAAGTCGTTCGGATCGTAAGAAGGGTCCTCGTGCTCAACCTCGTTGGTCACCTCGTGCTCGTACTCGTACTCGGCCTCAGCTTCCGGCTCTAAACAATACAATCACACCAAGCACAAATCAACAAGATGCAATGCGCACTCGAAAATGATGGATGCATGATGGATGCACTAAGGATGCACATGGAGCACGGAAATAGCACTCAAGCAAAACACCTCAAAACATGACAACAACAAGAGATTATGAATCTACACAGAAAATCAATCAAGATTCATATAAGACTCGCTGAAATCGGAGTTACGGGCTAAAAGTTATGCCCGAAACAAGAAATGAGCGAAAGCAGAAAATTACAGCAAAATAGCAACTTCGGAGCACAAAATAATTAAGCTACAGCACTCAAACAACATGGCAAAGAGCATGAACATAAACTAGACATATCCTACAGCAATTAAGTCCAAAGGTGCACCCCCAAAGGAGCCACGGATCAGTAGCAATAAGTTTGGACATATTGAACTTGACAATAAAATTCTGGCAGCAGAATTTTATTGAAACTTTGGAGCAAAAGTTAAACATGTTACAGCCACTTAAATAAGCATGTGAGAACATGAATGGAAAGCCAACAATATATACTACAAGGAACAATCAAGATCCACTCCAAAACTATCATGGTTTGTCCTAGAGCAGCAAGCAAACATGGCATCGGAACGTTACAGATTTCAGACTTAGTGAAAAACCACTAAGTCCTAAAACAGCAGATTCATCATGGCATCTAAAAGAGCAAGTTTAAGTCACCTCGAAACTAAACATGGCAAGTGGTAAGCACCACATCAAAGTACACATGATGGTGATTCCGAAACATACAAGCATGCATCATGGAGATAAACACAACGATAGCAACGAGCTCAACAAGATGGCATTTCATAACAAGTGAAACAACATCACAGCCACATGGCACTTTGCAACGATGTTAAACATGGCAATAATAAATCTATCATGCAACCTAACACAAGCAACATGTAGAGCATGGCAAGACGAACACGTGGACATGTCATTTGCATCATTCGGACAAACGAGCTAAAAGATATCACATGGCAAACATGACATAAAAAACATCACATAGCAGCAATTATATCACGATGCACTATTGCAACAGAAAAACAAGCACCTAGATGATCTCTAACATGCATGACACAAAGAGATGAAACGTAGTGCTAATCACCACGAACGTCTGGACAGGCTATTTGCGCGAAACGGACAAACACACACAAAGTTAGAGCAGTTTGAACATTGCATCACAGAACAAATCAAACTGGGACTTAGATGAAATTAGGGTCAACCTCCTCTGATCTGAAGGAAAAGGGCCGGAGAAGGCAGATCGGGCCCGGGGCTGTGCGGATCCGGCCCGCGCGGCGGCTGCGAACGGCGGATGGGCCCTGCGGAAGAGGCGGCCTGGAGGAGGGGCGCGGCCCAGCTGGCTCGGGCCCAGCGGCGCGGTCTGGCGGCGGGAGGTGGAGCGCCCAGCCCGGGCCTCGGCGGCGCTGGCGACGGCCCAAGAGGAGGCGAGGCCTGGGAAGACCTGCGGTGGCGTGGGCCACGCGGAGGGAGAGGCGGCGGACCAGCCGAGCGGAGAGAGGGCGCGGCCCGGCTGGCGCGGGAGCGCTGGGGCGGGAGGCGATCTCGGCTGGCGGCGGGGTCTGGGCCTTGGATCGGCGGGGACTTGGGGGCCGGTGCGGAGGGAAGCAACGATGGAGGAGCGGCGATGTGGTCCACTCGCTGGAGCGGTCGAGGGAACGGGTTCGATCCAGATCGGATCGAACCGGGAGGCGTTGACTTCGCTCGACGGAGGCGGCTGGCTCGATGGCTTCGAAGGAACGGCGGCCTGGAGCTGCCAAGTGGCTATGGGTGGCTGGTGGATCTGAGAAATTGAGGGGGGGAGAGTGGAGAAGAAACTAGGGATGCCAAAATAGACTAGGGGGTCTATTATATAGCAGATCTTTTAGGGTTTGAGGGATTTGGGGGTGTTAGGAGCCCTCCGATCGCGATCCGACGGATACGATCGCGGGGAAAGTTTAGATGGGCCTAGGACAGGGTAGTGGACTGCATGTAGGGGTGTTTTGGGCCACAAGTGGAGGCACTTTGGACCCACACGAATAACTGATGGGATAGCAAACGGACTCCAAACGCGACGAGATTTGATAGGCGGGTTGCACACAACAAAACAACAACACACACAACAACCTCGCGGCACACCGGCAACGTTACAGGCCCAAACAACAAAGTAGGCCTACGGGACGCCACGGACACATGAGGGAGCTCCGGAACGCGAAACGGACAACGGGAAGAAACACGCGGAACCGGATTCAACCGACAACACAAATGCAATGCAATGCACAAGTCTATATGATATGAATGAATGCCACAACAAAACGACGAAAACCCGAAAGACAAAGAACCCGGAATGGAAATAGATGAAGCCGGAGATATATTATATGCCCAAAAGGGAAAGTATTACATCCGGGGCATTACAAACTCTCCTCTACTACAAAAAGATCTCGTCCCGAGATCTAGGACTGGAAAAAGGAAGGGTACTCGGAACGAAGATGATCTTCTCGTTCCCAGGTACTCCCTCCGTCCGGGTTTATTAGGCCTCTTAGCATCACGAGTATGTCCCTTTTTATAAGGCCTCGCTTTGGAAAGGTGCATGCATGCAACCATTTCATTGGTTGCATTAAAAGCCATTTTGGTTGGGACCATGGCTGGGAAATTCATACACTTCATGCATGTTTTTTCATTGGCTGCATGCATGTGAGAGAGTGCATTGGGAGTGGAATGGGAGAATTAATGTGAGCAAATTACTATGTGTCTTGGTCTAAGAGAAGTTGTCTTCGGGCCTAATAAACCCGGACGGAGGGAGTAGCTTCTCGGTCGGTGTGATGTGACCACTTGACTTTCAGAAATTTGATGGACTTGTTGCGGGTCTTGCGTTCGGTTTCTTCGAGAATAGCAACTGGGTGCTCTCGGTAGGACAGGTCTTGTTGAAGATCAATCTCTTCAAACGGAATCATGCGCTCAGGTGCCTTGAAGCATTTGCGGAGTTGAGACACATGGAACACATCATGAACATTGGCGAAGTTTGAAGGGAGCTCAAGTTGATAGGCTAGATCGCCTCTTTTGCCAAGAATCTTGAAAGGCCCGACGTATCTAGGAGCAAGCTTTCCTTTGATACCGAATCTTTGGGTGCCTTTCATCGGAGACACACGGAGATAGACATGATCACCAATGTTGAAAGCCAAATCACGATGCTTGCCGTCATAGTAGCTCTTCTGACGCGACTGAGCGGCCTTGAGATTCTCACGTATGACTTTGCACATCTCTTCGGCTTCTGAGATCAAGTCATTGCCAAGAAGTTGACGTTCGCCTGTTTCAGACCAGTTGAGAGGGGTACGGCACTTTCTGCCATAGAGGATTTCAAACGGAGCTTTGCCTACACTTGCTAGAAAGCTGTTGTTGTAAGAGAACTCGGCAAATGGAAGACAGTCTTTCCATTTCATGCCAAAGGAGATGACACAGGCTCTGAGCATGTCTTCTAGAATCTGATTCACGCGCTCGACTTGACCACTAGTCTGAGGGTGAAATGCAGTGCTGAACCTGATCTTAGTGCCCATGGCGGACTGAAAGGAGTCCTAGAACCTTGAAGTGAACAAACTTCCACGGTCTGAGGAGATAACTTGAGGAATGCCATGTAAAGACACAATTCTGGAAGTGTACAGCTCTGCCAATTGAGCTGCATTGATTGATTCTTTGACTGGCAGGAAGTGAGCGACTTTGGTAAGCTTGTCAATCACCACGAAGATAGAATCATTTCCTCGCTTGGATTTTGGAAAGCCAGTGGCGAAGTCCATTTCAATGTGGTCGAACTTCCACTCGGGAATAGGAAGAGGTTGGAGAAGACCGGCTGGACGTTGATGTTCTGCTTTCACTCTTCTGCATACATCACATTCATTCACGAATTGGGCAATCTCCCTTTTCATGCGTGTCCACCAGTAAGATTGCTTGAGATCTTGATACATCTTGGAACTGCCAGGATGAATGGAAAGGAGAGAATCATGTGCATCTTCCATTATGAGCCTCCTGAGACCACCTTTGGGAACAACGAGTCTGTCCTCGAAGAACAAGGTATCTCTCTCATCAACACGGAAACACTTGTATTTCGAAATGCCCTTAGCAATAGCATGTTTCACCTTCTTCACCATGGTATCACTGAGTTGGGCCTCACGGACTTGATCTTCCAAGGTAGGAGCAATTTGAAGATTTGCAAGAAAACCCTGAGGAACAACTTGGAGGTTGAGCTTCCTGAATGCTTCACAAAGCTCAGGCTGGTACGGCTTGATAAGAAGGCTGTTGCATTATGCCTTTCTGCTCAAAGCATCTACAATCACATTCGCCTTGCCAGGAGTGTATTCGATGCTGGGATTATACTCTTGGATTATTCCAACCCAACGAGTCTGGCGGAGGTTCAGATGCGGCTGTGTGAAGATGTACTTCAAGCTCTTGTGATCGGTGAAGATGTCGACTTTTCTGCCCAACAACAGATGTCTCCACGTAATCAAAGCATGTACCACAGCTGCTAGCTCGAGATCATGTGTGGGGTAGTTCTTCTCACTTGGCTTGAGCTGACGAGAAGTATATGCCACAATTCTCTTGTCTTGCATAAGCACACCACCAAGACCTTGAAGAGAAAAATCACAGAATACTTCATAGGGCTTGGATTCATTAGGAGGAGTCAGAACTGGAGCAGAGACGAGCTTTTCTTTGAGAGTTTTGAGTGCCACTTCACACTCTGGAGACCAAAAGTACTTGACATTCTTCTGAAGCAAGTTGGAAAGAGGCTTGGCAATCTTGGAGAAGTTCTCAACGAACCTTCTGCAATAGCTGGCAAGACCCAGAAAACTGCGGAGTTGCTTGACGTTCTGAGGAGCTTCCCAGTTGACAATTGCTTCAACTTTCTCGGGATTAACCGCAATACCGTCAGCTGAGATGATATGGCCCAGGTACAAAACCTTATCGAGCCAAAACTCGCACTTGGAGAACTTGGCATAGAACTTATGCTCTCGGAGTCGATCAAGAACCAGACGTAAGTGCTTTTCGTGATCTTCTTCATTCTTGGAAAACACCAGAATATCATCCAGATACACAAGCACAAACTCGCCAGTATAGGGGTTGAAGATGTAATGCATCATCCTCGAAAAGGTAGGAGGAGCATTGGCGAGACCAAAAGACATGACGGTATACTCGTATGAACTGTAGCTCGTTCTGAAGGCCGTCTTGGGAATGTCTTCCTCGCGAATGCGAATTTGATGATAGCACATTCGGAGGTCAAGCTTAGAGAACACTTTAGCTCCTTTGAGCTGCTCGAAGAGTTCGTTGATGTTGGGGAGCGGATACTTGTTCTTTATTGTCTTCTTGTTCAATGGCCGGTAATCAACACAGAGACGCTCCGTGCCATCTTTCTTCTTGACAAATAAGACACCACAGCCCCATGGAGACGTACTAGGCCTGATGAGACCCATACTCTCCTGTTTATCAAGCTGCTTCTTCAATTCCTTCAATTCGTCAGGAGAGAGTTTATATGGACGCCGGCATGCTGGCTCAGTACCCGGCTCGAGTTCAATAACGAATTCCACCTGACGGTGTGGAGGCATGCCTGGAAGTTCTTCAGGAAAGACGTCTTGATATTCGTTCACCACCGGAATTTGAGATATGGCATTAATTTCGCCCTTATCATTGAGAGAGAAAAGCATGATAGTATTATCCCTTGAGGCAAATATAATCACATCTTCATCAGGATGAGTCATCTTGACTTCCTTCTGTGCACAATCAATATGAGCATCGTGCTGAGAAAGCCAATCCATTCCGAGGATGAGGTCAATGTCAGAATTACCAAGAACCACCGGAGAAGCCAAAAATCGATAATCACCCATGCGAATAGAAACATCCGGAGCATATAATCTAGAAGTCATGCATCTTCCCGGAGAAATCACTTGCAACTCCTTTGGCAAGGCCATGGTGCCCACATTATACTTGGATGCAAATGGGAATGACATGAAGGAATGTGAAGCACCCGAATCAAATAACACTTTAGCTGGAAAAGAGTTAACTGGAAGGTTACCCAAAATGACATCAGAAGAATTCTCCGCTTGTGCTGCATTCATCAGATTGACCCTTGCAGCCTTTGGATCATGCTTGACAATAGCTGAACTCACAGGCGGAGGAGGTGGAAGACGCTTTGGGTTCGGACATCTGTTGGCATAGTGACCCTTCTGGCCACACTTGTTGCACACCACTTCTGAGAGAGGACGGAAATGAGAACCACTTAACTTGGAGCCTTGAGACTGAAACTGCTTCTTCGACTGGTTGCTCGGGTTGGGTGGGTGGGAGAAACCACGTCCACCAGAGTTCTTGTTGCTGTTGGAGTTGTTGGAGTTGTTGTAAGGAGCTCGAATCACTGGAGGAGGAGGAAGCCAGAATTTCTGATGCTTCGAGACCATCTGAGACGATGAGGAAGAGTGAACGGCATCTCGAATTCTCTTTTTAGAAGCCTCCATCTTGAGCTGAGCTGCTTCTTGTTTCAAAGCCATGTTATAGAACTTGTCGAATTCATCGGGCTCGAACAAAGTGAGAGCAAGTTGAAGTTCGTCTTTCAGACATCCACGGAACTGGTAGATTTTGCTCTTGGCATCAGGAATGTCATGCTTAGCATAGCGAGCAAGGTTTTGGAACTTGACATTATACTGATAGACTATCATGGAGCCCTGCTTCAGATTGCGGAATTGCTCACGCATACCCTCGATGACACTTGTTGGAATGTGGTGAGAGCGAAAGTCCTTGCAGAAATTCTCCCAAGAGTTCACTTGACCTGGCCTGGAGTCTTTGTACTGCTGCCACCAGTCAGCTGCTTGATCTTTGAGTTGGAAGGCTGCAAACTTCACATAATCATCTTCCTTCACGTTACTGCACTCAAAATGCTTCTTTATGTCGGTTAACCAATCTTCAGCATCAAGAGGGTCGACACAGTAACTGAAAGCTTTTGGATTATTGGCCAAGAACTGGTTGAGAGTAGCATGGTGCTGCTGGTTGAAGAAATTGCCTTGATTCCCTGGAACACCCTGATTAGCTTGATTAGCTTGCATCTGTTGCATCATCTGCATCAACAACTGGGTGTTCTGAGCTGTAGTCTGCATAATCGCTCTCCAAGCCTCAGGCGGAGGAGGAGGGGAAGGAGGACGATCTGGGACCTCTTCACCCTCTGGGTTAGCGTTGGGAACCCTTTTCGGAGCCATCCTGAAAGATATGACCACGAATCAGCAATTGATTGACAGAAGACATAAGCTGAATCAATGGAATGAATTGCAACAAGTCTTCACAATAATCATTCGAACAATAGGAACGAATGAAATCATTCGAACAAGAGGAACGAATGAAATTCTCAGTTAAATGATAACATCAATCTTCACGAGAAGCCACATAGGGGACAAACGGTAAAATAAGAAAACAACAAGGTACAGACGGGAACAAACACAAGATAGGAGCTTCGTTCTAACATCTTTGTGCTGAAAGCATATGAACGCGTTACGAAAAGGTTTTGCAATCCCCGGATCAGCATAGCCAAGGACCCTTTAAGATGCAACTCCTGATAGTAACATCGGTCATAATACCACTTCACTCAATGTAGAACCCCGAACTCGCTAACCTGCATTCGTTGGAAGAATGACTACGATCTACTTGATAAACCCACCTATAAATTTCCGAAAGATTCCAGTTATGCAATCAGGTGTTGGGGATACACGGGAAGCACCGCGCAATCAACTCTAAACCTACATCCAGGTGTATCCATCCTTCAACACATAACCAGTCTTTCTCGGAAACTGTGTACCTCGGACCTTCGAAAAGCATCCACTATAACAAGCTATGGCAATACTCCCGAACTACCTCCCCAGTACTGGGTGATGTCGGGGTTATCTTGCCACTGGCCGTATAGGAGAGATTTTCGATGTCGGCCGTCTTAAGTATTTAGTACTGCCGCGACATGCTTGTGACGACAATATCCCGAAGCTCAACTCCCCGGGACACTGCCACAACCCCTAATGACAGGAGGCATCGAGAACAATATTCTCGTCACAAGAACATCGAAACAATCCCAGAATACTCGCGAGATTCCTAAAAAAAAATTTGTGCAATTTTTGAAGATAGGAGAGACAAGAGTAGTCGTCAGGAGTCCTCACCAGAGAGAAAGGGGATGAGAAGCAAAGAAATCCTACTCTCCGATATAATATAGGACTCAAAATATTTTCAGTGTGTGCCTAGACTCGACCGTCAACGATTCGATCAATCAGTGGGGGCTCCTAGGTCGAAGAAGGCTCTGAATACCAACTTGTAATGCCCAGGATGGAATTATACCTCCTACGTGTCGAGGCACGACTTAAAGGCATAAGTCCATCCTAGAATGATCTCAAGTTTGGTAATCTTTGCACATCTCATGTAAAAGAGGGGATTGTAAACATAAAATAGTTGGCTTACACTCGCCACGTCACACAAATACAATACATGTCTCAAACATCATACATTAAGAACATCACAACCCTCTAAGGGCAAAATCCAAATGTCAAGATACCAAACTTAAATAAATCCACAGGCCGGATCGAATCCTAGTAGAAGTCTCCACTACTGATCATCAGGATAACGAACATAGTATCGACTACGCTCCTCGTCGTACTCCCAATCTAGCTCGGTGCCATCACCTGGATAGCTCACAACTGGACCTGCATCTGGTGTGGTGAAGTAACTGTGAGCCACAGAGGACTCAGCAATCCCGTTCCCGGGTAACAAGACTATTTAAGCCTTGGGAGAGGATAAGGCTGATGAAAAGAATAAGTGTCTGCAGCAGCAACTAGCAACTAGCTTACGTGAAAGAGAGCGAGAAGAGAAAGCCTCGGTCGAGAAGTGATCACGAAGTGATCCTAGCTACAAGCTCAACAAACATAACCCCTCCGTGTTCAACTCCCGAATCCCTATTCGGAAATTGACGGTCACGGAACACACGCTGGTAGTGTATTAGAAACATTGTGTCAAGTTATCTACAACCGGATATTAACAAGCTCCCATCTGCCACATAACAGCGGGCACGGCTTTCGAAAGTTCATAACCCTGCAGGGGTGTTCCAACTTGACCCATTACAAGCCCACGATCCGCGGAGTCGCAACTCCAAAGTGGGAAAACCCGAGTATTCTCGGAATCCCGTGCTCAAGATATACCGAACTAAGGTAAGGCTAATCCAGCAAATCCTCCCGGCGTGTCGACACCCTGATAGTAGCCGCGCGTATCTAAGTCTCAGGACACGACCGGATGAGACGTCCTACAGGTGTATGCCAGATACCTCAGGTTGCCCCAAGGCGGCCCCGCAGTCCGCTCGTTTCGGACCAACACTCATGTGGAGCACTGGCCCGGGGTTGTTGATTAAGAAAGAGGGTTAATTACTCCCTATGCAAGTTTAGTTTGTTATTAGGCAAATAGTACCAATGTTGGGACTTGCTGGAAAAGACTTAGCACTTAGCGGTTTATCGAGGGGGTCCCATACACCCCAACCGTGTTAGGAACGCATAATCAAGGAACATAACACCGGTTTATCCGGTTCCTAACGGCATGAGTGGAACAAATCACCAAGCAAAAGGCTTAGCCTTCCACCCTTGCCAATATATAGATGATTCCATTTAGCAATTATATAGTGTGATATAACCCAACCAAACTTCAACATGGCAAGCATCTTCGATCTTCACCTGCAACTAGCAATGCTATAAGAAGGGCTGAGCGAAGCGTACTTAGCCAAGCAACAGTTTGCATAGGTAGGGTGGTTAAACATGGCAATGGTTACAAGTAGGAGGCTGACAGGAAGAACATGGGCATCGAGGCAAAACTATAGAGCGGAACTACTAGCAATAGGTAAAGATAGTAATGTTATCGGGGTTCGGTCATCTTGCCTGAAGAGAAGTCGTTCGGATCGTCAGAAGGATCCTCGTGCTCAACCTCGTTGGTCACCTCGTGCTTGTACTCGTACTCGGTCTCAGCTTCCGACTCTCAACAATACAATCACACCAAGCACAAATCAACAAGATGCAATGCGCACTCGAAAATGATGGATGCATGATGGATGCACTAAGGATGCACATGGAGCACGGAAATAGCACTCAAGCAAAACACCTCAAAACATGACAACAACAAGAGATTATGAATCTACACAGAAAATCAATCAAGTTTCATATAAGACTCGCTGAAATCGGAGTTACGGGCTAAAAGTTATGCCCGAAACAAGAAATGAGCGAAAGCTGAAAATTACAGCAACATAGCAACTTCGGAGCACAAAATAATTAAGCTACAGCACTCAAACAACATGGCAAAGAGCATGAACATAAACTAGACATATCCTACAGCAATTAAGTCCAAAGGTGCACCCCCAAAGGAGCCACGGATCAATAGCAATAAGCTTGGACATATTGAACTTGACAATAAAATTCTGGCAGCAGAATTTTATTGAAACTTTGGAGCAAAAGTTAAACATGCTACAGCCACTTAAATAAGCATGTGAGAACATGAATGGAAATCCAACAATATATACTACAAGGAACAATCAAGATCCACTCCAAAACTATCATGGTTTGTCCTAGAGCAGCAAGCAAACATGGCATCGGAACGTTACAGATTTCAGACTTAGTGAAAAACCACTAAGTCCTAAAACAGCAGATTCATCATGGCATCTAAAAGAGCAAGTTTAAGTCACCTCGAAACTAAACATGGCAAGTGGTAAGCACCACATCAAAGTACACATGATGGTGATTCCGAAACATACAAGCATGCATCATGGAGATAAACACAACGATAGCAACGAGCTCAACAAGATGGCATTTCATAGCAAGTGAAACAACATCACAGCCACATGGCACTTTGCAACGATGTTAAACATGGCAATAATAAATCTATCATGCAACCTAACACAAGCAACATGTAGAGCATGGCAAGACAAACACGTGGACTTGTCATTTGCATCATTCGGACAAACGAGCTAAAAGATATCACATGGCAAAGATGACATAAAAAACATCACATAGCAGCAATTATATCACGATGCACTATTGCAACAGAAAAACAAGCACCTAGATGATCTCTAACATGCATGACACAAAGAGATGAAACGTAGTGCTAATCACTACGAACGTCTGGACAGGCTATTTGCGCGAAACGGACAAACACACACAAAGTTAGAGCAGTTTGAACATTGCATCACAGAACAAATCAAACTGGGACTTAGATGAAATTAGGGTCAACCTCCTCAGATCTGAAGGAAAAGGGCCGGAGGAAGCAGATCGGGCCCGGGGCTGTGCGGATCCGGCCCGCGCGGCGGCTGCGAACGGCGGATGGGCTGTAATGCCCCGGATGTAATACTTTCCCTTTTGGGCATATAATATATCTCCGGCTTCATCTATTTCCATTCCGGGCTCTTTGTCTTTCGGGTTTTCGTCGTTTTGTTGTGTGAGTGTGTGGCATTCATTCATATCATGTAGACATGTGCATCGCATTGCATTTGTGTTGTCGGTTGCTTCCGGTTCCAAGCGTTCCTTCCCGTTGTCCGTTTCGCGTTCCGGAGCTCCCTCACGTGTCCGTGACGTCCCGTAGGCCTACTTTGTTGTTTGGTCGTGTAACGTTACCGGTGTGTCGCGAGGTTGTTGTGTGTGTTGTTGTTTTGTTGTGTGCAACCCGCCTCTCAAATCTCGTCTCGTTTGGACTCCGTTGGTTTCTCCATCCGTTGTTCGTGTGGGTCCAAAGTGCCTTCACTTCGTGTCCCGGAAACACCCCTACTGCAGTCTGTTATCTTCTCCTAGGCCCTTTTTAACTATCCCCGCGATCGGATCCGTCGGATCGCGATCGGAGGGCTCCTAGCGCCCCTAAATCTCCCCTAACCCTAAAATCTGCTATATATTAGCCCCTAGGTCTAATTTTGGCATCTCTATCTTCTTTCCCTTTCCTCCCCTCATTTTTCAGATCCAACCCAGCCACCTTGAGCCACTTGGCCAGTTTCCACCGCAGCCAAATCCTCCTCGTTCCAGTCGCGGAGGAACTCACTGGATCCATCAAACCAGCCGCCGTTTCCCGAGGGAACCAGCAGATCGAGCAGAGCCGACCGCCGCGGTCAACGCACGCTGGCCTCCCCTCGATCGACCGTTTCCACCCCGCACCGGACCACATCGCCGTCTCCTCCTCCCGTCGGGGCCCAGCTCCAGGCCCCCCGCTCGCCCCGCGAGGCCCATCGCCTCCACTCCGGTTCGGGCCGGGGTCCCCACATCGCCAGCGCCACCTCCCCGCCTGGGCCGGCCGCCTCCCGCGCTCCCCACATCGCCAAGCCAGCCAGGCCCACGCCTCTCCATCCGGGCGTCGCCTCCTCCATCCCGCCTTCCCGCGCCGCCGAGCCAGCAGGCCGCTTCGGCCCAGCCGCAGGCGCGCCACCGGGCCTCCTCCGCGTCGCCAGCACGGGCCGGCCCACGCCACCGCATCGCCTCCCGCGAGGCCAGCCGCCAGCTGGGCGCGGGCTCCCTTCCAGCCGCCGGGCCGGACCCCGCCGCCTCCTGGGCCCGACGAGCTGCCCCGATCCAGATCCGCCTCTGCCCGGGTCCGGTCCACCAGCCCGCGACCCGGTTGACCTTTTTTTTCAGATCTGAGAAGGTTGCCTCAAATATCTCTAAGTCCCCTGTGAATTGTGTGCTGATGCTATATTCAAACATGCATATCTTTTTGTCTGTTGCTCCGATTCACGCGTATAATATGTCCAGACGTTCGTGGGAACGTGCTCTACGTTTTATCTGTTGTTGTCATGCATGTTAGAGATCATCTAGGTGCTTGTTTTGCTGTTGCAAGTGTGCATCATGATATAAACTGCTGCTATGTGATGTTTTTATGTCATCTTTGCCATGTGATATCTTCTAGCTCGTTTGTCCGAATGATGCAAATGACATGTCCACGTGTTCGTCTTGCCATGCTCTACGTGTTGTATGTGATAGGTTGCATGATAGATTTATTATTGCCTTGTTATCATCGTTGCAAAGTGCCATGTGGCTGTGATGTTGTTTTACTTGTTATGAAATGCCATCTTGTTGAGCTCGTTGCTATCGTTGTGTTCACCTCAATGATGCATGCTTGTGTGTTTCGGGATCACCTTCATGTGTATTTTGATGAGGTGCTTACCTCTTGCCATGTTTAGTTTCGAGGTGACTTAAACATGCTCTTTTATATGCCATGATGATATTGCTGTTTTAGGACTTAGTGGTTTTTCACTAAGTCTGAAATCTGTAACGTTCCGATGCCATGTTCGTGTGATGTTCTAGGACAAACCATGTTAGTTTTGGAGTGGATCTTGATTGTTCCTTGTAGTATATATTGTTGTCTTTTCATCCATGTTCTCACATGTCTATTTGAGTGGCTGTAGCATGTTTATCGTTTGCTCCAAAGTTTCAATAAAATTCTGCTGCCTGAATTTTATTGTCAAGTTCAATATGTCCAAGATCATTGCTATTGATCCGTGGCTCCTTTGGGGGTGCACCTTTGGACTTAGTTGGTGTAGTATATGTCTAGTTTGTGTTCATGTCCTTTGCCATGTTGTTTGAGTGCTGTAGCTTAATTATTTTGTGCTCCGAAGTTGCTATGTTGCTGTAATTTTCAGCTTTCGCTCATTTCTTGTTTCGGGCATAACTTTTAGCCCGTAACTCCGATTTCAGCGAATCTTATATCAAACTTGATTGATTTTCTGTGTAGATTAATAATATCAGATTGTTATCATGTTTTGAGGTGTTTTGCTTGAGTGATATTTTACGTGCTCCGTGTGCATCCTTAGTGCATCCATCATGCATTCATCTTTTTCGAGTGCGCATTGCATCTTGTTGATTTGTGCTTGGTGTGATTGTTTTGTTTAGAGCCGGAAGCAGAGTCTGAGTTCGAGTACGAGCACGAGGTTTCCAACGAGGTTGAGCACGAGGACCCTTCTTATGATCCGAACGACTTCTCTTCAGGCAAGATGACCGAACCCCGATAACATTACTATCTTTGCCTATTGCTAGTAGTCTCGATCTATAGTTTTGCCTCGATTCCCATGATCTTCTTGTCAGCCTCCTACTTGTAAACCAATTGCCATGTTTAACCAACCTACCTATGCAAACCGTTGCTTGGCTAAGTACGCTTCGCTCAGCCCTTCTTATAGCATTGCTAGTTGCAGGTGAAGATCGAAGATGCTTGCTTCATGTTGAAGTTTGGTTGGGTTTTATCACACTATATAAATGCTTAAAATGAAATCATCTATATATTGGCAAGGGTGGAAGGCTAAGCCTTTTGCTTGGTGATTTGTTCCACTCATGCCGTTAGGAACCGTATAAACCGGTGTTATGTTCCTTGATTATGCGTTCCTAACACGGTTGGGGTGTATGGGACCCCCTCGATAAACCGCTAAGTGCTAAGTCTTTTCCAGCAAGTCCCAACATTGGTACTATTTGCCTAATAACAAACTAAACTTGCATAGGGAGTAATTAACCCTCTTTCTTAATCAACAACCCCGGGCCAGTGCTCCACATGAGTGTTGGTCCGAAACGGGGGTCCTGCAGGGCCGCCTTGGGGCAACCCGAGGTATCTGGCATACACCTGTAGCATCACCCATCCGGTCGTGTCCTGCGACTTAGATACGCGCGGCTACTATCAGGGTGTCGACACGCCGGGAGGATTTGCTGGATTAGCCTTACCTTAGTTCGGTATATCTTGAGCACGGGATTCCGAGGATACTCGGGTCTTCCCACTTTGGAGTTGCGACTCCGCGGATCGTGGGCTTGTAATGGGTCAAGTTGGAACACCCCTGCAGGGTTTGAACTTTCGAAAGCCGTGCCCGCGGTTATGTGGCAGATGGGAGCTTGTTAATTCCGGTTGTAGATAACTTGACACAATGTTTCTAATACACTACCAGCGTGTGTTCCGTGACTGTCAATTTCCGAATAGGGATTCGGGAGTTGAACACGGAGGGGTTATGATTGTTGAGCTTGTAGCTAGGATCACTTCGTGATCACTTCTCGCCGAGGCTTTCTCTTCTCGCTCTCACTCACGTAAGCTTGTTGCTAGTTGCTGCTGCAGACACTTATTCTTTTCTTCAGCCTTATCCTCTCCCAAAGGCTTTGATAGTCTTGTTACCCGGAAACGGGATTGCTGAGTCCTCTGTGGCTCACAGTTACTTCACACACCAGATGCAGGTCCAGCTATGAGCTATCCAGGTGATGGCACCGAGCTGGATTGGGAGTACGACGAGGAGCGTAGTCGGTACTATGTGCGATACCCGGATGATCAGTAGTGGAGACTCTTACTAGGATTCGATCCGCCTGTGGTTTATTTATCTAAGTTTGGTATCTTGCATTTGGATTTTGCCCTTAGAGGGTTGTGATGTTCTTAAAGTATGATGATTGAGATTTGAATTGTAATTCTATGACGTGGCGAGTGTAAGCCAACTATTTTCTGTTTACAATCCCCTCTTTTACATGAGATGTGCAAAGATTACCGAACTTGAGATCATTCTAGGATGGATTTATGCCTTTAAGTCGTGCCTCGACACGTAGGAGGTATAACTCCATCCTGGGCATTACAAGTTGGTATTCAGAGCCTTCTCCGACCTAGGAGCCCCCACTGTTTGATCGAATCGTTGACGGTCGAGTCTAGGCACACACTGAAAACTTTTTGAGTCCTATATTATATCGGAGAGTAGGATTTCTTTGCTTCTCATCTCCTTTTCTCTCTGGTGAGGACTCCTGACGACTACTCTTGTCTCTCCTATCTTCAAAAATTGCACCAAATTTTTTTTAGGGAATCCCGCGAGTATTCTGGGATTGTTTCGATGTTCTCGTGACAAGGATATTGTTCTCGATGCCTCCTGTTACCGAGGAGTTGAGCTTCGGGGTATTGTTGTCACAAGCATATCGCGGCAGTACTAAATACTTAAGACGGCCGACATCGAAAATCTCTCCTATACGGCCAGTGGCAAGATAACCCCGACATCACCCAGTACTGGGGAGGTAGTTCGGGAGTATTGCCATAGCTTGTTATAGTGAATGCTTTTCGAAGGTCCGAGGTACACAGTTTCCGAGAAAGACTGGTTATGTGTTGAAGGATGGATACACCTGGATGTAGGTTTAGAGTTGATTGCGCGGTGCTTCCCGTGTATCCCCAACACCTGATTGCATAACTGGAATCTTTCGGAAATCTATAGGTGGGTTTTATCCAGTAGATCGTAGGCATTCTTCCAACGAATGCAGGTTAGTGAGTTCGGGGTTCTACATTGAGTGAAGGGGTTATATGACCGATGTTACTATCAGGAGTTGCATCTTAAAGGGTCCTTGGCTATGCTGATCCGGGGATTGCAAAACCTTTTCGTAACGCGTTCATATGCCTTCAGCACAAAGATGTTAGAACGAAACTCCTCTCTTGTGTTTGTTCCCGTCCGTACCTTGTTGTTTTCTTATTTTCATTTTATCTCCTATGTGGCTTCTCGTGAAGATTGATGTTATCATTTAACTGAGAATTTCATTCGTTCCTCTTGTTCGGATGATTTCATTCATTCTTATTTTTCGAATGATTATTGTGAAGACATGCTGCAATTCATTCCATTGATTCAGCTTATGCCTTTTGTCAATCAATTGCTGATTCGTGGTCATCTCTTTCAGGATGGCTCCGAAAAAGGTTCCCAACGCTAACCCAGAGGTGGAAGAGGTCCCAGATCGTCCTCCTTCCCCTCCTCCTCCGCCTGAGGCTTGGAGAGCAATTATGCAGACTACAGCTCAGAATACCCAGTTGATGATGCAGATGATGCAGCAGATGCAAGCTAATCAAGCTAATCAGGGTATTACAGGGAATCAAGGCAACTTCTTCAACCAGCAGCACCATGCTACTCTCAACCAGTTCTTGGCCAACAATCCTAAAGCTTTCAGTTACTGTGTCGACCCTCTTGATGCTGAAGATTGGTTAACCGATATCAAGAAGCATTTTGAGTGCAGTAACATGAAGGAAGATGATTATGTGAAGTTTGCAGCCTTCCAACTGAAAGATCAAGCAGCTGACTGGTGGCAGCAGTACAAAGACTCCAGGCCGGGTCAAGTGATCTCTTGGGAGAATTTCTGCAAGGACTTTCGCTCTCACCACATTCCTACAAGTGTCATCGAGGGTATGCGTGAGCAATTCCGCAACCTGAAGCAGGGCTCCATGACAGTCTATCAGTATAATGTCAAGTTCCAAAACCTCGCTCGCTATGCTAAGCAAGACATTCCTGATGCCAAGAGTAAAATCTATCAGTTCCGTGGAGGTCTCAAAGATGAACTTCAGCTTGCTCTCACTTTGTTCGAGCCCGATGAATTCGACAAGTTCTATAACATGGCTTTGAAACAAGAAGCAGCTCAGCTTAAGATGGAGGCTTCTAAGAAGAGAATTCGAGATGCCGTTCACTCTTCCTCATCGTCTCAGATGGTCTCGAAGCATCAGAAATTCTGGCTTCCTCCTCCTCCAGTGATTCGAGCTCCATACAACAACTCCAACAACTCCAACTACAAGAACTCTAGTGGTCGTGGTTTCTCCCACCCACCCAACCCGAGCAACCAGTCGAAGAAGCAGTTTCAGTCTCAAGGCTCCAAGTCAAGTGGCTCTCATTTCCGTCCTCTCTCTGAAGTGGTGTGCAACAAGTGTGGCCAGAAGGGTCATTATGCCAACAGATGTCCGAATCTGAAGCGTCTTCCTCCTCCTCCACCTGTGAGTTCAGCTATTGTCAGGTATGATCCAAAGGCAGCAAGGGTCAATCTGATGAATGCAGCACAAGCGGAGAATTCTTCTGATGTCATTTTGGGTAACCTTCCAGTTAACTCTTTTCCAGCTAAAGTGTTATTTGATTCGGGTGCTTCATGCTCTTTCATGTCTCAACCATTTGCATCCAAGTATAATGTTGACATCAAAAGCTTGCCAAGGGAGTTATCAGTTGTTTCTCCGGGGAGACGAATGCATTCCAGTATATATACTCCGAATGTTTCTATTCGCATGGGCGATTATCGATTCTTGGCTTCTCCGGTGATTCTTGTTAATTCTGACATCGACCTCATCCTCGGAATGGATTGGCTTTCTCAGCACGATGCTCACATTGATTGTGCTCAAAAGGAAGTCAAGATGACTCATTCTGATGATGATGTGATTATCTTTGCCTCCAGGGATAATACTATCCGGCTTTTCTCTCTCAATGATAAGGGCGAAATTAATGCCATATCTCAAATTCCGGTGGTGAACGAATATCAAGACGTCTTTCCTGAAGAACTTCCAGGCATGCCTCCACACCGTCAGGTGGAGTTTGTCATTGAACTCGAGCCGGGCACTGAGCCTGCATGCCGGCGTCCGTACAAGCTCTCTCCGGATGAATTGAAGGAATTGAAGAAGCAGCTTGATAAGCAGGAGAGTATGGGTCTCATCAGGCCTAGTACGTCTCCGTGGGGCTGTGGTGTCTTGTTTGTCAAGAAGAAAGATGTCACGGAGCGTCTCTGTGTCGACTACCGGCCATTGAACAAGAAGACGATTAAGAACAAGTATCCGCTCCCCAACATCAACGAACTCTTTGAGCAGCTCAAAGGAGCTAAAGTGTTCTCTAAGCTTGACCTCCGAATGGGCTATCACCAAATTCGCATTCGCGAGGAAGACATTCCCAAGACGGCCTTCAGAACGAGCTACAGTTCATACGAGTATACCGTCATGTCCTTCGGTCTCGCCAATGCTCCTCCTACCTTTTCAAGGATGATGCATTACATCTTCAACCCCTATACTGGCGAGTTCGTGCTTGTGTATCTGGATGATATTCTGGTGTTTTCCAAGAATGAAGAAGATCACGAAAAGCACTTACGTCTGGTTCTTGATCGACTCCGAGAGCATAAATTCTATGCCAAGTTCTCCAAGTGCGAGTTTTGGCTCGATAAGGTTTTGTACCTGGGCCACATCATCTCAGCTGACGGTATTGCGGTTAATCCCGAGAAAGTTGAAGCAATTGTCAACTGGGAAGCTCCTCAGAACGTCAAGCAGCTCCGCAGTTTTCTGGGTCTTGCCAGCTATTGCAGAAGGTTCGTTGAGAACTTCTCCAAGATTGCCAAGCCTCTCTCCAACTTGCTTCAGAAGAATGTCAAATACTTTTGGTCTCCAGAGTGTGAAGTGGCATTCAAAACTCTCAAAGATAAGCTTGTCTCTGCTCCAGTTCTGACTCCTCCAGATGAATCCAAGCCCTATGAAGTATTCTGTGATGCTTCTCTTCAAGGTCTTGGTGGTGTGCTTATGCAAGATAAGAGAATTGTGGCATACACTTCTCGTCAGCTAAAGCCAAGTGAGAAGAACTATCCCACACATGATCTCGAGCTAGCAGCTGTGGTACATGCTCTGATTACTTGGAGACATCTGTTGTTGGGCAGAAAGGTCGACATCTTCACTGATCACAAGAGCTTGAAGTACATCTTCACACAGCCGCATCTGAACCTCCGTCAGACTCGTTGGGTCGAAATGATCCAAGAGTATAATCCCAGCATTGAATACACTCCGGGCAAGGCGAATGTGATTGCAGATGCTTTGAGCAGAAAGGCATATTGCAACAGCCTTCTTATCAAGCCGTACCAGCCTGAGCTTTGTGAAGCTTTCAGGAAACTCAACCTCCAAGTCGTTCCGCAGGGTTTTCTTGCAAATCTCCAAATTGCTCCTACCTTGGAAGATCAAGTCCGTGAGGCCCAACTCAGTGATACCATGGTGAAGAAAGTGAAACATGGGATTGCAAAGGGCACTCCAAAATACAAGTGCTTCCGTGTTGATGAGAGAGATACCTTGTTCTTCGATGTGACGCCCAAGACCGACGTCCCAGAAGATTCCAGAAGCTTCCAGAAGATTCCAGATGTTCCGGGTTGCCCGTGTGTTCCTTTTGTGCTTGTGTTTTTATTTTTGCATTGCATCATGCCATCATGTCATTTTAATTTTGCATCTCAACTTAAATAAATCGTGTGGACCTTCGGTCCATTTAAATCGAGGGAAGGTGACTTCTCTTTATAACATATCCTCCAAATATTATGGAGCTATTATAAATAAAATATTCCATTGCTTCGAAATCACCGTAACACACTTGCATATTTTTCCCCCATGTCTTTTCACTTCGAGCTTCTCCTTCCAAACCCTCCCTATAATTCTTTTCCGTTGTTTCGAGGCTCCTCCAAAATTCCGGACATTTTTGGACACTTCAATAATCACGTCTTAGTTCAAACCTATTTGAATTAAATTCAAATATGTTTGAATTATTTTTTCCGTTCATGCCTTTCTTATTTTTCTCGGACTTTGCTCATTTTATGATGCCCGAGAAAAATAGTCCCATGTGTTATCTTTTCCCTATCCTCCCTCTTCTTTCTTTCTTCTCTCTTTGTTTTATGCTAAAAGGGAGTTAAACAACAGCAGTTTTATTATAGAGAGCCCGCAGCCTTCCATCTCCTCCTTCCAGCCATTTGGGCCTCCTCCTTTTAGCCAGGCCTCCAGCCTCCTTCTCCTCCTCCCTGGCCCATCAGGCCCACTCCAGCCCAACCACCGCACCGAACCCTAGCGCAGCTCCCTTCGTTCCCTCGAACCCCCTCAGCGCCGCATCTCCCTCTTTCCTCCCGACCGCCGCCTCTCCCTCGCATCTCACTTTCTCTCGCACCCTTCTCCCTTCGCCAGGAGTCCCTCGCTGGCCAGGAGCGCCGCTCCCGCCTCCAGCTCGAGGCCAGCCAGGGCCCCGGCCCCCTTCATCCGCGACCTGCGGCTTCTCTCCGCAGCACCGGCGCGGCCCTTCCCTGCCTCTTCCTGCGCGCCTCGAGCCCGGCCCCGAGCGCCCCTTCCTCCGAGCTCCCGCGACCAGGCACCGGCGCCTTCCCAGCCGGGCCGGATCCCGTCGCCCCGCCACCTCTGCGTCGACCTCCCCTTCGTTCCCGAGCCGCGCGCCCGTCGCCCGTCCCCACGCGACCTCCCTTCGGTCTCCAGCAGCCGCGGCCAGGGGAGCTGCCCTCGCCAGCATCCCGGCGCCCCGAGCCCAGCAGCGCGGCGCCCCCGAGCCTCCTCTTCAGCGCCTCGGGCCCCGCCGTGGTCTTCCATCTCCGTCGCCCCATGGATCCTCCGCGCCTCGCCGTGCCGCTGCCTTGGCTCCTTTCCGCTGCTGCCCTTGCCTCCGTGGATGCCCCGTGCTGCTGCCGTGGCCTCGTGCAGCCCTTGTGTTGCTGCCGTTTTGTTTGTTTTTGTTGCCTGTGCTGTAAATTTTGGACAGGAGAACCGTGTACGAGACCGAGATCCGTGTACCCCTTCGAGTCGCCGACGACCTTCTAGTTCGACTACCGTCGACAAGTCCGAAGACCGGCAAGTACCACGACGTCCGAGCTCGTCCGACCGTGAACCAAGACGTGAACGTGAACAACTACATGACCCGACAAGTACCACTACATGTACAAGTACCTCGACGACCGCACGGCTACGAGCTCGAGAACGACTACTCGGAGACCCAAGTACCACTACCGTCGCCCGAACGTCTACCGTCGCCCGAACGTCTACCGTCGACATGTACATCTACAAAACGACCTCGTGAACGCCTACCGTCGCCGAAGACCCGTGAACCACTACTTCCTCTACGAGTTGCGAGAACGACTACTTCCTCTACTTCCACTACATCCCTCGACGATCTCGAACCGTCCCGAAACGATGGTTCCGAAGGTATAACCCCGAGACGTGACCCGTGCATGCTTGTTGTGGTTGTTTGAGATGTTTCCCGTGTGTGCTCCGTGCCCGTTCCGACCTCTTGTCATGTTCCTCGGTTGCCTCGTCACCGACTCGTGGGAACCCGGTTACGGGATCACCCCATCATCTCGTTTGACTCGCTTCGTCACCTTTTGCACCGGTCTCTTAACGAGATACCGGAACCGATATGATGCGTTGCATCATTTTCGGATCGTTGCCGTGGCACCCTTTCGTTCCACCACGGTGACAAATGCTTCTTATCCTCTTAAGTCAACCTGTTAATAAAATTGCATAAACTTGATCATGTCATCCACATCATGTTAACAACATTGATATGTTAAATTGTTGTTTGCTTATAATTATTAAACATGCTCATGAGGTTTTTCCGGACATGTTGTTGTTATTTTCCGGCCTCATTTAAAATGCCTAAATAGTGTAGTTTTATTATGCTCACCTCTTGCCATGTTAACAAACATTTAATATTGTTTTGTAATAACGAGATTCAACTGAATAATTAAATGTGGTGTCTCGTCAATATGCAACTCGTTGCATATTGATCTCCACTTAACTTGTAGTATTTGTTTGTGCACTTTGACATGCCATGCTTTAAACCGGACATGCATCATACTTGGATGTGCATCGTATGCCATGTTGATGCTTGTGTGTTTACCGTGTTGTTTTCTTCTTTCCGGTTGCTTCTCTTGTTAGCTTCGGGTTCGTTCCGGAGTTGTGAGGATTCTCTCGACTGTGTTGCTCCGTCTTCTTCTTGGATCCGTTCTTCTCCCTCTGTGGAATTCCAGGCAAGATGACCGAACCCGGATACCATTACTATTTTTGCCTATTGCTAGAAGTCGCGATCTATAGTTTTGCCTCGATGCCCATGTTCTTCTTGTCAGCCTCCTACTTGTAACCAATTGCCATGTTTAACCAACCTACCTATGCAAACCGTTGCTTGGCTAAGTACGCTTCGCTCAGCCCTTCTTATAGCATTGTTAGTTGCAGGTGAAGATTGAAGATGCTTGCTTCATGTTGAAGTTTGGTTGGGTTATATCACACTATATAAATGCTTAAAAATGAAATCATCTATATATTGGAAAGGGTGGAAGGCTAAGCCTTTTGCTTGGTGTTTTGTTCCACTCATGCCGTTAGGAACCGTATAAACCGGTGTTATGTTCCTTGATTATGCGTTCCTAACACGGTTGGGGTGTATGGGACCCCCTTGATAAACCGCTAAGTGCTAAGTCTTTTCCACCAAATCCCAACATTGGTACTATTTGCCTAATAACTAATAAAACTTGCATGTGGACTAGCTATCCCTTTTATTTTAATTCAACCCCCCGGGCCAGTGCTCCTCATGAGTGTTGGTCCGAAACGAGCGGACTGCGGGGCCACCTCAAGGAAACTTGAGGTCTGGTAAAAACCCGTAGGATGTCTCATCCGGTCGTGTCCTGAGACCTAGATACGCGCGGCTACTATCAGGGTGACGACACGCCGGGAGGATTTGCTGGATTAGCCTTACCTTAGTTCGGTTTAACTTGAGCACGGGATTCCGAGAATACTCGGGTCTTCCCACCTATGGAGTTGCGACTTCGCGGATCGTGGGCTTGTGATGGGCCAAGTTGGAACACCCCTGCAGGGTTTGAACTTTCGAAAGCCGTGCCCGCGGTTATGTGGCAGATGGGAGCTTGTTAATTCCGGTTGTAGATAACTTGACACAATGTTTCAATACACTACCAGCGTGTGTACCGTGACTGTCAATTTCCGAATAGGGATTCGGGAGTTGAACACGGTGGGGTTATGTTTGACCGGTTTTAGTTAGGATCACTTCGTGATCATCTTTCGACCGATGCACTTCTCTTCTCGCTCTCTATTACGTAAGTTAGTGCTAGTTGCTGCTGCAGACTCTTGTTTGTTCCTTCACCTCTTATTCTTTCTTCAGCCTTGTCCTCACCCAAGGCTTAAATAGTCTTGTTACCCGGGAACGGGATTGCTAAGTCCTCTGTGGCTCACAGTTACTTCACCACACCAGTTGCAGGTTCGGCCGAGTTTGTTGCAGGAGTTGGATCAGTTCTTCACCAGGAGCTCGATGAAGAGTTTGACCGTTTGTTTGTGACGTTTCGATGTTCAGTAGTGGTTTCTACTAGGATTCGATCTTGGCCTGTGGTTTTATGTTGTTTTGGTATCTTTCTTTTGGATCTTCACCCGTAGTCGGGTTGTGATGTTTCGAATGATGATTGTTATGTAATGTTTTGTGTGAAGTGGCGAGTGTAAGCCAACTATCTCCTTTTGCTTTTAATCCCTCTTTTACATGAGTTGTGCAAAGATACCAAACTTGAGATCATTCTAGGATGGGCTTATATCTTTAAGTCGTGCCTCGACACGTAGGAGATATAGTCCCATCCTGGGCATTACAAGTTGGTATTCAGAGCCTTCTCCGACCTAGAAGCCCCCACTGATTGATCGAATCGTTGACGGTTGAGTCTAGGCACACACTAAAAATGTTTTGAGTCCTATATTTATATCGGAGAGTAGGATTTCTGTTTGCTTCTCATCTCTTTTCTCTCTGGTGAGGACTCCTGACGATTACTCTTACCTCTTCTACTTTCAAAAATTGCACCAAATTTTTTTTAGGATCTCGCGAGTATTCTGGGATTGTTTCGATGTTCTTGTGACAAGGATATTGTTCTCGATGCCTCCTGTTACCGAGGAGTTGAGCTTCGGGGTATCATTGACACAAGCATATCGCGACAGTACTAAATACTTAAGACGGCCGACATCGAAAATCTCTCCTATACGGCCAGTGGCAAGATAACCCCGACATCACCCAGTACTGGGGAGGTAGTTCGAGAGTATTGCCATAGCTTGTTATAGTGGATGCTTTTCGAAGGTCCGAGGTAAACAGTTTCCGAGAAAGACTGGTTATGTGTTGAAGGATGGATACACCTGGATGTAGGTTTAGAGTTGATTGCGCGGTGCTTCCCGTGTATCCCCAACACCTGATTGCATAACTGGAAACTTTCGGAAATCTATAGGTGGGTTTATCCAGTAGTTCTAGGCATTCTTCCAACGGATGCACGATATGAAGTTTGGGGTTCTACATTGAGTGAAGTGGTTTTATGGACTTGTTCTGATCGGGAGTTGCATCTTAAAGGGTCCTTGGCTATGCTGATCCGGGGATGACAAAACCCTTTTGTAACACGTTCCATGAGCTTTCAGCACGAATATGTCGGACGAAGCTTCTATCTTGTATTTGTTCTATCTGATCCTTGTTCCTTTTTATTTATTTACATTTTCCTTCTCCTAAGTGGCTTCTCGTCTAGCTGATGTACCTACGGAATTCATTCGTTCAATTCTCTGTTCGAATGATATCATGAAGACTATGCTGCAATATCTATCCTTTGTTCTTGTTTTGATTCTGGTATTCGAGTTGCTTCGATGTCAAATGTTGATTCCATACCTTTCTTAATCGGTGTTCTCATATTTCTATGGGAGTGCTAATTCTTCTTGATCATCAAGATGGTCATGTTAATCCTTTCAACCGGTGTGCCTTCTCTTCAAGTTATTCCATACAGACGCCGTTGAGAAATCTGACGGTGTATGTTTCAATCATCCCAAGTTGTCTTTGTTTTTCCCCACCCTCCCACCCTTTTCTTCTTGGAGCAAGAAATTCTCAAATGAAATATCCATTTTATTCATGTGATGTTTCTTCATTCTTTTCCTTCAATGTTCTTATCCGGTGATTTATCGTGAAGATGCTCAAGAGCTTCAAGTTCATCATTCTTTTGTTCTCTAATTCTGCCGGTGGATGTAATTCAAGATTTCGGTTTAATCTTATCCTTTTTCCTCATTTCACAATGCTTTCTTATTCCGGTGCACCAATTAATCATTCTCCTCTTGCTATTCATATCCGGAGTGCTGAAGATTCATAATTCCATTCTTAATCCGTTCAAACTATTTTGAGGATTATAATCTTATTCAAGCCATTGAATTCAACCGGTGCTATATCTCGCAAACAATCTTTTCTAATGGTGATTTCTCTTGAGTGGGCCCTAACCCACAGGTCTTTTTCCAGGATCTTACCTGACTCTTCTTTCTCCGGAGAATTCTTTTCAAAGTGTGATGTAAGAATGATTTCCATCAGTCACATGCCTTCTCCAAGATCGCTTTCAAATTCTTTTCATTTTTGGTTCAACCTTTTAATTTTTCAGTCCGGAGTGCTCAATAATTCTTCATGACATTTCTCGTCTTCACTCTCAGCATTTGAAGACCGGAGAAGTGTTTCTCTTAAATCTTGGCCGTTCTCTTGAAGATTCGTGGTTCTAGCTTCTTGCCATCCTCATTATCGTTTTGATTGTGAGGAATTCTTTTAACCATCCGAAGCATTTCATGAATTCTTTTCTTTGTGATCCTCCGAAGGCCATCATTTCAGAATATTTCTTCGTTCTTAGTTTTCAACTTCGTCCTCCAAATATTCTTAATTGATGTCTCTTCATTCGTCTCCATATTCTTACGGTGGTTCTTTCAAGTTTACCTTCCATTGTTATCTTTTTAATTCATTTGTTCTTTTCATAATCCTACCGGTACTTTGTTGAAGATTTATCCAGCTTGTGCTAGATCTCTCTTTAATTCTTTCCAACGAGAATAAGTAGGATGCCAAATCCTTGGTTGTCATCAATTTAAATTGGTGAAGGATATGCATGACATAATTCTTATTCTTATTCCTTCAAGGTGATTTAATTCTTTTGCCTGGAGCTTGTTCATCATATCATATCCTTGGTTCTAAGTTTTTCATCTTGTTTTCCGGAGCTCCAAGTTATTTCTATTATATCATTTCAAGCTCCATCTAATTCATCGCAGGCCTTGAATCTTATTCTTTTCATCTTTCACTTCTAATGCTTTCATTACCGGAGTTTTCATAGTGGTTCATCATCATTTAATTCATCCTCGAAATCTTCATCAAGATTCTTGTTGGAGCTCAAGCATTCTTCATCATGCTTCCAATTGCATTCCTGTCTACCTTATCGTTTCAGATGGTGTTATGTCATCCTTGACAATTCCTTCATGTTTCATGATTCACAAGTTGTCAAGAATGAGATATTTAAACCCATCATTTTTCCTTGTTCAGGAGATCCTTTCAACCCTTCAATTTATTCATTGGAGTTATCTTGGGTTGTATTTCACCTAAAGCCTTCCCTAAGGATTGTTGTTATTATGGTGCTTATAAATGACCCAAGTTCTTCATTTATCATTCCGGTTAAATAAGTTTTTCATCTCCTTGTTGATCTCAATCCAATCAATCGTTTTCGTTAGTGGCTGGTTGTCACCTCTTCATTTTGAGACGTTTTCCATAAGCCCACAATGAGCTTATTCTTTTCGTTGTTGATTTTCCAACAACTCCGTTCAACCCTTCTTCGTAAGGATGCTCTTTCAATTCATTTTGGGAGAAGTTGTCATTTTCTTCTCCATTCATTTCTTTCGTTGATCTATATTCTAATCTTTCATTCCGGAGGCTTTGTAATGTTGCTCTCTCCAAACCATCATCTCGTTTTTATTGAGATCATGTTCTTTCACTTGCTTATCATTTAACCGGAGTGTTGTATTCTTCATTCAAGTTCTCTCATCTTATCTAGTTTTGCCTCACTCTTCAACCGGAGTGCTGTCTGAATCTTTCTTACCCCTTGTGCCATTCTCTCAATTGTTTCGGAGGCAATATGTTGTTGTTTTTATCAAGTATCTTCCCAACTTGGCTAGTTCTTGTTAATTCTTTCAATTTTCAGATGGAGTGTTGTCCGAATTCTGTCATTCTTATTCCTTGGCTATACCATTGCAGTTTCATATTCTTTTGGGTCCTAAGCTCTTGTTCTTGTCTTTCAACCTTCAAGGTTCTTGTAATGCTCCTAGTTACTCTTTTCTAACGGAGTGCACTTAACTTCGTTCATCTCCGTTGTATTCTTCTTTCAACTTGTTTAACCTCTCAAGGTTCTTTGGTTTCACTCGTCTGTCAAAGAAGCAACTTTGTTTTACCTCTTCCTCTTCCGTTTATACCCGGTGATATCTCTAGGATCTCGGGTCGAGATCCTCTGTTAGTGTGGGAGAGTTGTGACGCCCGAGACCGACGTCCCAGAAGATTCCAGAAGCTTCCAGAAGATTCCAGATGTTCCGGGTTGCCCGTGTGTTCCTTTTGTGCTTGTGTTTTTATTTTTGCATTGCATCATGCCATCATGTCATTTTAATTTTGCATCTCAACTTAAATAAATCGTGTGGACCTTCGGTCCATTTAAATCGAGGGAAGGTGACTTCTCTTTATAACATATCCTCCAAATATTATGGAGCTATTATAAATAAAATATTCCATTGCTTCGGAATCACCGTAACACACTTGCATATTTTTCCCCCATGTCTTTTCACTTCGAGCTTCTCCTTCCAAACCCTCCCTATAATTCTTTTCCGTTGTTTCGAGGCTCCTCCAAAATTCCGGACATTTTTGGACACTTCAATAATCACGTCTTAGTTCAAACCTATTTGAATTAAATTCAAATATGTTTGAATTATTTTTTCCGTTCATGCCTTTCTTATTTTTCTCGGACTTTGCTCATTTTATGATGCCCGAGAAAAATAGTCCCATGTGTTATCTTTTCCCTATCCTCCCTCTTCTTTCTTTCTTCTCTCTTTGTTTTATGCTAAAAGGGAGTTAAACAACAGCAGTTTTATTATAGAGAGCCCGCAGCCTTCCATCTCCTCCTTCCAGCCATTTGGGCCTCCTCCTTTTAGCCAGGCCTCCAGCCTCCTTCTCCTCCTCCCTGGCCCATCAGGCCCACTCCAGCCCAACCACCGCACCGAACCCTAGCGCAGCTCCCTTCGTTCCCTCGAGCCCCCTCAGCGCCGCATCTCCCTCTTTCCTCCCGACCGCCGCCTCTCCCTCGCATCTCACTTTCTCTCGCACCCTTCTCCCTTCGCCAGGAGTCCCTCGCTGGCCAGGAGCGCCGCTCCCGCCTCCAGCTCGAGGCCAGCCAGGGCCCCGGCCCCCTTCATCCGCGACCTGCGGCTTCTCTCCGCAGCACCGGCGCGGCCCTTCCCTGCCTCTTCCTGCGCGCCTCGAGCCCGGCCCCGAGCGCCCCTTCCTCCGAGCTCCCGCGACCAGGCACCGGCGCCTTCCCAGCCGGGCCGGATCCCGTCGCCCCGCCACCTCTGCGTCGACCTCCCCTTCGTTCCCGAGCCGCGCGCCCGTCGCCCGTCCCCGCGCGACCTCCCTTCGGTCTCCAGCAGCCGCGGCCAGGGGAGCTGCCCTCGCCAGCGTCCCGGCGCCCCGAGCCCAGCAGCGCGGCGCCCCCGAGCCTCCTCTTCAGCGCCTCGGGCCCCGCCGTGGTCTTCCATCTCCGTCGCCCCATGGATCCTCCGCGCCTCGCTGTGCCGCTGCCTTGGCTCCTTTCCGCTGCTGCCCTTGCCTCCGTGGATGCCCCGTGCTGCTGCCGTGGCCTCGTGCAGCCCTTGTGTTGCTGCCGTTTTGTTTGTTTTTGTTGCCTGTGCTGTAAATTTTGGACAGGAGAACCGTGTACGAGACCGAGATCCGTGTACCCCTTCGAGTCGCCGACGACCTTCTAGTTCGACTACCGTCGACAAGTCCGAAGACCGGCAAGTACCACGACGTCCGAGCTCGTCCGACCGTGAACCAAGACGTGAACGTGAACAACTACATGACCCGACAAGTACCACTACATGTACAAGTACCTCGACGACCGCACGGCTACGAGCTCGAGAACGACTACTCGGAGACCCAAGTACCACTACCGTCGCCCGAACGTCTACCGTCGCCCGAACGTCTACCGTCGACATGTACATCTACAAAACGACCTCGTGAACGCCTACCGTCGCCGAAGACCCGTGAACCACTACTTCCTCTACGAGTTGCGAGAACGACTACTTCCTCTACTTCCACTACATCCCTCGACGATCTCGAACCGTCCCGAAACGATGGTTTCGAAGGTATAACCCCGAGACGTGACCCGTGCATGCTTGTTGTGGTTGTTTGAGATGTTTCCCGTGTGTGCTCCGTGCCCGTTCCGACCTCTTGTCATGTTCCTCGGTTGCCTCGTCACCGACTCGTGGGAACCCGGTTACGGGATCACCCCATCATCTCGTTTGACTCGCTTCGTCACCTTTTGCACCGGTCTCTTAACGAGATACCGGAACCGATATGATGCGTTGCATCATTTTCGGATCGTTGCCGTGGCACCCTTTCGTTCCACCACGGTGACAAATGCTTCTTATCCTCTTAAGTCAACCTGTTAATAAAATTGCATAAACTTGATCATGTCATCCACATCATGTTAACAACATTGATATGTTAAATTGTTGTTTGCTTATAATTATTAAACATGCTCATGAGGTTTTTCCGGACATGTTGTTGTTATTTTCCGGCCTCATTTAAAATGCCTAAATAGTGTAGTTTTATTATGCTCACCTCTTGCCATGTTAACAAACATTTAATATTGTTTTGTAATAACGAGATTCAACTGAATAATTAAATGTGGTGTCTCGTCAATATGCAACTCGTTGCATATTGATCTCCACTTAACTTGTAGTATTTGTTTGTGCACTTTGACATGCCATGCTTTAAACCGGACATGCATCATACTTGGATGTGCATCGTATGCCATGTTGATGCTTGTGTGTTTACCGTGTTGTTTTCTTCTTTCCGGTTGCTTCTCTTGTTAGCTTCGGGTTCGTTCCGGAGTTGTGAGGATTCTCTCGACTGTGTTGCTCCGTCTTCTTCTTGGATCCGTTCTTCTCCCTCTGTGGAATTCCAGGCAAGATGACCGAACCCGGATACCATTACTATTTTTGCCTATTGCTAGAAGTCACGATCTATAGTTTTGCCTCGATGCCCATGTTCTTCTTGTCAGCCTCCTACTTGTAACCAATTGCCATGTTTAACCAACCTACCTATGCAAACCGTTGCTTGGCTAAGTACGCTTCGCTCAGCCCTTCTTATAGCATTGTTAGTTGCAGGTGAAGATTGAAGATGCTTGCTTCATGTTGAAGTTTGGTTGGGTTATATCACACTATATAAATGCTTAAAAATGAAATCATCTATATATTGGCAAGGGTGGAAGGCTAAGCCTTTTGCTTGGTGTTTTGTTCCACTCATGCCGTTAGGAACCGTATAAACCGGTGTTATGTTCCTTGATTATGCGTTCCTAACACGGTTGGGGTGTATGGGACCCCCTTGATAAACCGCTAAGTGCTAAGTCTTTTCCAGCAAATCCCAACATTGGTACTATTTGCCTAATAACTAATAAAACTTGCATGTGGACTAGCTATCCCTTTTATTTTAATTCAACCCCCCGGGCCAGTGCTCCTCATGAGTGTTGGTCCGAAACGAGCGGACTGCGGGGCCACCTCAAGGAAACTTGAGGTCTGGTAAAAACCCGTAGGATGTCTCATCCGGTCGTGTCCTGAGACCTAGATACGCGCGGCTACTATCAGGGTGACGACACGCCGGGAGGATTTGCTGGATTAGCCTTACCTTAGTTCGGTTTAACTTGAGCACGGGATTCCGAGAATACTCGGGTCTTCCCACCTATGGAGTTGCGACTTCGCGGATCGTGGGCTTGTGATGGGCCAAGTTGGAACACCCCTGCAGGGTTTGAACTTTCGAAAGCCGTGCCCGCGGTTATGTGGCAGATGGGAGCTTGTTAATTCCGGTTGTAGATAACTTGACACAATGTTTCAATACACTACCAGCGTGTGTACCGTGACTGTCAATTTCCGAATAGGGATTCGGGAGTTGAACACGGTGGGGTTATGTTTGACCGGTTTTAGTTAGGATCACTTCGTGATCATCTTTCGACCGATGCACTTCTCTTCTCGCTCTCTATTACGTAAGTTAGTGCTAGTTGCTGCTGCAGACTCTTGTTTGTTCCTTCACCTCTTATTCTTTCTTCAGCCTTGTCCTCACCCAAGACTTAAATAGTCTTGTTACCCGGGAACGGGATTGCTGAGTCCTCTGTGGCTCACAGTTACTTCACCACACCAGTTGCAGGTTCGGCCGAGTTTGTTGCAGGAGTTGGATCAGTTCTTCACCAGGAGCTCGATGAAGAGTTTGACCGTTTGTTTGTGACGTTTCGATGTTCAGTAGTGGTTTCTACTAGGATTCGATCTTGGCCTGTGGTTTTATGTTGTTTTGGTATCTTTCTTTTGGATCTTCACCCGTAGTCGGGTTGTGATGTTTCGAATGATGATTGTTATGTAATGTTTTGTGTGAAGTGGCGAGTGTAAGCCAACTATCTCCTTTTGCTTTTAATCCCTCTTTTACATGAGTTGTGCAAAGATACCAAACTTGAGATCATTCTAGGATGGGCTTATATCTTTAAGTCGTGCCTCGACACGTAGGAGATATAGTCCCATCCTGGGCATTACATTCGAGGACAGACTCGTTGTTCCCAAAGGTGATCTCAGGAAGCTCATAATGGAAGAAGCTCATGATTCTCTCCTTTCCATTCATCCTGGCAGTTCCAAGATGTTTCAAGACCTCAAGCAGTCTTACTGGTGGACACGCATGAAAAGGGAAATCGCCCAATTCGTGAATGAATGTGATGTATGCAGAAGAGTGAAAGCAGAACATCAACGTCCAGCCGGTCTTCTCCAACCTCTTCCTATTCCCGAGTGGAAGTTCGTCCACATTGAAATGGACTTTGTCACTGGCTTTCCTAAATCCAAGCGAGGAAATGATGCTATCTTTGTGGTGATTGACAAGCTTACCAAAGTCGCTCACTTTCTTCCAGTCAAAGAATCAATCAATGCAGCTCAACTTGCAGAGCTGTACACTTCCAGAATTGTGTCCCTACATGGCATTCCTCAAGTTATATCCTCAGACCATGGAAGCTTGTTCACATCAAGGTTCTGGGACTCCTTTCAGTCAGCCATGGGCACGAAGATCAGGTTCAGCACCGCTTTTCACCCTCAGACTAGTGGTCAAGTCGAGCGTGTGAATCAGATTCTAGAAGATATGCTCAGAGCCTGTGTCATCTCCTTTGGCATGAAATGGGAAGACTGCCTTCCATTTGTCGAGTTCTCTTACAACAACAGCTTTCAAGCAAGTGCAGGCAAAGCACCGTTTGAAATCCTCTATGGCAGAAAGTGCCGTACCCCTCTCAACTGGTCTGAAACAGGTGAACGCCAACTTCTTGGCAATGACTTGATCTCGGAAGCCGAAGAAATGTGCAAAGTCATACGTGAGAATCTCAAGGCCGCTCAGTCGCGTCAGAAGAGCTACTATGACGGCAAGCATCGTGATTTGGCATTCAACATCGATGATCATGTCTATCTCCGAGTGTCTCCGATGAAAGGCACCCAAAGATTCGGTATCAAAGGAAAGCTTGCTCCTAGATACGTCGGGCCTTTCAAGATTCTTGGCAAGAGAGGCGACCTAGCCTATCAACTTGAGCTCCCTCCAAACTTCGCAAATGTTCATGATGTCTTCCATGTGTCTCAACTTCGCAAATGCTTCAAGGCACCTGAGCGCATGATTCCGTTTGAGGAGATTGATCTTCAACAAGACCTGTCCTACCGAGAGCATCCCGTTGCCATTCTCGAAGAAACCGAACGCAAGACCCGCAACAAGTCCATCAAATTTCTGAAAGTCAAGTGGTCACATCACACCGACCGAGAAGCTACCTGGGAACGAGAAGATCATCTTCGTTCCGAGTACCCTTCCTTTTTCCAGTCCTAGATCTCGGGACGAGATCTTTTTGTAGTAGAGGAGAGTTTGTAATGCCCCGGATGTAATACTTTCCCTTTTGGGCATATAATATATCTCCGGCTTCATCTATTTCCATTCCGGGCTCTTTGTCTTTCGGGTTTTCGTCGTTTTGTTGTGTGAGTGTGTGGCATTCATTCATATCATGTAGACATGTGCATCGCATTGCATTTGTGTTGTCGGTTGCTTCCGGTTCCAAGCGTTCCTTCCCGTTGTCCGTTTCGCGTTCCGGAGCTCCCTCACGTGTCCGTGACGTCCCGTAGGCCTACTTTGTTGTTTGGGCGTGTAACGTTACCGGTGTGCCGCGAGGTTGTTGTGTGTGTTGTTGTTTTGTTGTGTGCAACCCGCCTCTCAAATCTCGTCTCGTTTGGACTCCGTTGGTTTCTCCATCCGTTGTTCCTGTGGGTCCAAAGTGCCTTCACTTCGTGTCCCGGAAACACCCCTACTGCAGTCTGTTATCTTCTCCTAGGCCCTTTTTAACTATCCCCGCGATCGGATCCGTCGGATCGCGATCGGAGGGCTCCTAGCGCCCCTAAATCTCCCCTAACCCTAAAATCTGCTATATATTAGCCCCTAGGTCTAATTTTGGCATCTCTATCTTCTTTCCCTTTCCTCCCCTCATTTTTCAGATCCAACCCAGCCACCTTGAGCCACTTGGCCAGTTTCCACCGCAGCCAAATCCTCCTCGTTCCAGTCGCCGAGGAACTCACTGGATCCATCGAACCAGCCGCCGTTTCCCGAGGGAACCAGCAGATCGAGCAGAGCCGACCGCCGCGGTCAATGCACGCTGGCCTCCCCTCGATCGACCGTTTCCACCCCGCACCGGACCACATCGCCGTCTCCTCCTCCCGTCGGGGCCCAGCTCCAGGCCCCCCGCTCGCCCCGCGAGGCCCATCGCCTCCACTCCGGTTCGGGCCGGGGTCCCCACATCGCCAACGCCACCTCCCCACCTGGGCCGGCCGCCTCCCGCGCTCCCCACATCGCCAAGCCAGCCAGGCCCACGCCTCTCCATCCGGGCGTCGCCTCCTCCATCCCGCCTTCCCGCGCCGCCGAGCCAGCAGGCCGCTTCGGCCCAGCCGCAGGCGCGCCACCGGGCCTCCTCCGCGTCGCCAGCACGGGCCGGCCCACGCCACCGCATCGCCTCCCGCGAGGCCAGCCGCCAGCTGGGCGCGGGCTCCTTTCCAGCCGCCGGGCCGGACCCCGCCGCCTCCTGGGCCCGACGAGCTGCCCCGATCCAGATCCGCCTCTGCCCGGGTCCGATCCACCAGCCCGCGACCCGGTTGACCTTTTTTTTCAGATCTGAGAAGGTTGCCTCAAATATCTCTAAGTCCCCTGTGAATTGTGTGCTGATGCTATATTCAAACATGCATATCTTTTTGTCTGTTGCTCCGATTCGCGCGTATAATATGTCCAGACGTTCGTGGGAACGTGCTCTACGTTTTATCTGTTGTTGTCATGCATGTTAGAGATCATCTAGGTGCTTGTTTTGCTGTTGCAAGAGTGCATCATGATATAAACTGCTGCTATGTGATGTTTTTATGTCATCTTTGCCATGTGATATCTTCTAGCTCGTTTGTCCGAATGATGCAAATGACATGTCCACGTGTTCGTCTTGCCATGCTCTACGTGTTGTATGTGATAGGTTGCATGATAGATTTATTATTGCCTTGTTATCATCGTTGCAAAGTGCCATGTGGCTGTGATGTTGTTTTACTTGTTATGAAATGCCATCTTGTTGAGCTCGTTGCTATCGTTGTGTTCACCTCAATGATGCATGCTTGTGTGTTTCGGGATCACCTTCATGTGTATTTTGATGAGGTGCTTACCTCTTGCCATGTTTAGTTTCGAGGTGACTTAAACATGCTCTTTTATATGCCATGATGATATTGCTGTTTTAGGACTTAGTGGTTTTTCACTAAGTCTGAAATCTGTAACGTTCCGATGCCATGTTCGTGTGATGTTCTAGGACAAACCATGTTAGTTTTGGAGTGGATCTTGATTGTTCCTTGTAGTATATATTGTTGTATTTCCATCCATGTTCTCACATGTCTATTTGAGTGGCTGTAGCATGTTTATCGTTTGCTCCAAAGTTTCAATAAAATTCTGCTGCCTGAATTTTATTGTCAAGTTCAATATGTCCAAGATCATTGCTATTGATCCGTGGCTCCTTTGGGGGTGCACCTTTGGACTTAGTTGGTGTAGTATATGTCTAGTTTGTGTTCATGTCCTTTGCCATGTTGTTTGAGTGCTGTAGCTTAATTATTTTGTGCTCCGAAGTTGCTATGTTGCTGTAATTTTCAGCTTTCGCTCATTTCTTGTTTCGGGCATAACTTTTAGCCCGTAACTCCGATTTCAGCGAATCTTATATCAAACTTGATTGATTTTCTGTGTAGATTAATAATATCAGATTGTTATCATGTTTTGAGGTGTTTTGCTTGAGTGATATTTTACGTGCTCCGTGTGCATCCTTAGTGCATCCATCATGCATTCATCTTTTTCGAGTGCGCATTGCATCTTGTTGATTTGTGCTTGGTGTGATTGTTTTGTTTAGAGCCGGAAGCAGAGTCTGAGTTCGAGTACGAGCACGAGGTTTCCAACGAGGTTGAGCACGAGGACCCTTCTTACGATCCGAACGACTTCTCTTCAGGCAAGATGACCGAACCCCGATAACATTACTATCTTTGCCTATTGCTAGTAGTCTCGATCTATAGTTTTGCCTCGATTCCCATGATCTTCTTGTCAGCCTCCTACTTGTAAACCAATTGCCATGTTTAACCAACCTACCTATGCAAACCGTTGCTTGGCTAAGTACGCTTCGCTCAGCCCTTCTTATAGCATTGCTAGTTGCAGGTGAAGATCGAAGATGCTTGCTTCATGTTGAAGTTTGGTTGGGTTTTATCACACTATATAAATGCTTAAAATGAAATCATCTATATATTGGCAAGGGTGGAAGGCTAAGCCTTTTGCTTGGTGATTTGTTCCACTCATGCCGTTAGGAACCGTATAAACCGGTGTTATGTTCCTTGATTATGCGTTCCTAACACGGTTGGGGTGTATGGGACCCCCTCGATAAACCGCTAAGTGCTAAGTCTTTTCCAGCAAGTCCCAACATTGGTACTATTTGCCTAATAACAAACTAAACTTGCATAGGGAGTAATTAACCCTCTTTCTTAATCAACAACCCCGGGCCAGTGCTCCACATGAGTGTTGGTCCGAACTGGGGGTCCTGCGGGGCCACCTCGAGGAAACTCAAGGTCTGGTAAAAACCCGTAGCATCACCCATCCGGTCGTGTCCTGAGACTTAGATACGCGCGGCTACTATCAGGGTGTCGACACGCCGGGAGGATTTGCTGGATTAGCCTTACCTTAGTTCGGTATATCTTGAGCACGGGATTCCGAGGATACTCGGGTCTTCCCACTTTGGAGTTGCGACTCCGCGGATCGTGGGCTTGTAATGGGTCAAGTTGGAACACCCCTGCAGGGTTTGAACTTTCGAAAGCCGTGCCCGCGGTTATGTGGCAGATGGGAGCTTGTTAATTCCGGTTGTAGATAACTTGACACAATGTTTCTAATACACTACCAGCGTGTGTTCCGTGACTGTCAATTTCCGAATAGGGATTCGGGAGTTGAACACGGAGGGGTTATGATTGTTGAGCTTGTAGCTAGGATCACTTCGTGATCACTTCTCGCCGAGGCTTTCTCTCCTCGCTCTCACTCACGTAAGCTTGTTGCTAGTTGCTGCTGCAGACACTTATTCTTTTCTTCAGCCTTATCCTCTCCCAAAGGCTTTGATAGTCTTGTTACCCGGAAACGGGATTGCTGAGTCCTCTGTGGCTCACAGTTACTTCACACACCAGATGCAGGTCCAGCTGTGAGCTATCCAGGTGATGGCACCGAGCTGGATTGGGAGTACGACGAGGAGCGTAGTCGGTACTATGTGCGATACGCGGATGATCAGTAGTGGAGACTCTTACTAGGATTCGATCCGCCTGTGGTTTATTTATCTAAGTTTGGTATCTTGCATTTGGATTTTGCCCTTAGAGGGTTGTGATGTTCTTAAAGTATGATGATTGAGATTTGAATTGTAATTCTGTGACGTGGCGAGTGTAAGCCAACTATTTTCTGTTTACAATCCCCTCTTTTACATGAGATGTGCAAAGATTACCGAACTTGAGATCATTCTAGGATGGATTTATGCCTTTAAGTCGTGCCTCGACACGTAGGAGGTATAACTCCATCCTGGGCATTACATGGGCCCTGCGGAAGAGGAGGCCTGGAGGAGGGGCGCGGCTGGAGGGGCGCGGCCCAGCTGGCTCGGGCCCAGCGGCGCGGTCTGGCGGCGGGAGGTGGAGCGCCCAGCCCGGGCCTCGGCGGCGCTGGCGACGGCCCAAGAGGTGGCGAGGCCTGGGAAGACCTGCGGTGGCGTGGGCCTCGCGGAGGGAGAGGCGGCGGCCCAGCCGAGCGGAGAGAGGGCGCGGCCCGGCTGGCGCGGGAGCGCTGGGGCGGGAGGCGATCTCGGCTGGCGGCGGGGTCTGGGCCTTGGATCGGCGGGGACTTGGGCCGGTGCGGAGGGAAGCGACGATGGAGGAGCGGCGATGTGGTCCACTCGCTGGAGCGGTCGAGGGAACGGGTTCCAGATCGGATCGAACCGGGAGGCGTTGACTTCGCTCGACGGAGGCGGCTGGCTCGATGGCTTTGAAGGAACGGCGGCCTGGAGCTGCCAAGTGGCTGTGGGTGGCTGGTGGATCTGAGAAATTGAGGGGGAGAGAGTGGAGAAGAAATTAGGGATGCCAAAATAGACTAGGGGGTCTATTATATAGCAGATCTTTTAGGGTTTGAGGGATTTGTGTTAGGAGCCCTCCGATCGCGATCCGACGGATCCGATCGCGGGGAAAGTTTAGATGGGCCTAGGAGAGGGTAGTGGACTGCGTGTAGGGGTGTTTTGGGCCACAAGTGGAGGCACTTTGGACCCACACGAATAACTGATGGGATAGCAAACGGACTCCAAACGCGACGAGATTTGACAGGCGGGTTGCACACAACAAAACAACAACACACACAACAACCTCGCGGCACACCGGCAACGTTACACGCCCAAACAACAAAGTAGGCCTACGGGACGCCACGGACACGTGAGGGAGCTCCGGAACGCGAAACGGACAACGGGAAGAAACACGCGGAACCGGATGCAACCGACAACACAAATGCAATGCAATGCACAAGTCTATATGATATGAATGAATGCCACAACAAAACGACGAAAACCCGAAAGACAAAGAACCCGGAATGGAAATAGATGAAGCCGGAGATATATTATATGCCCAAAAGGGAAAGTATTACATCCGGGGCATTACACGGTGGCCCAAAACGAAATGCAAATAAAAGAAATTACTCCGTCACATTTATTGAATCGGCTATGATCCGGCCAGAATTTAGTGAAATAAGAACATCTATAGACGACATCGCAAATATGACCTCTTAAACGTCCACGAACGCGCTCGGTCAGTGACCAGGTCTATCCGTTTTGAGCCCATATTTGTACGTCCGTACAGCACGCTCATCATTTTCTTCCTCATATGTCCGGTCACTTGCATGTGATTGTTGAAAATGAACAAAAAGAAAGAAAACAATGAATAAAGAAAAAGAAAATGTGGTCTGGGGTGAAGCCGCATCCTACGTGTGTTTGGTCGGGTCATATTTTTCTTTCTCTCTCCCGGTTGTAGATGCTCTAATTACTCCACTAAACATTTACTCAGCCGGATTCTTTTCTATTATGTTTAGGGGGATCGGCAAGAGTTGGCCTTGACTAGGCAACAATCGGATGGAAGGTGCGGGCATGAAAGGAAGGGATGAAGAGCAAGAGGTGTCAAAAACGGAGAAGCTATTGCCGGCTCGTGATTGGTTCGTAGATGGGCCGGACCCATGTGGTGGTGGAAGGGAGGTTCCTACGGCGGCAGGTGATACGTATATGTCGCAAGCTTCTTCGAATCAAAGAGGAGGATCCCCAGATCGCCACCAACAAAAGTGTCCAAGTCGAACTAGAATCATGTCGTATCCTGCCTCCGCCGCCGGCGCCGGCCGCCCTCCCTCGAACGCTCACTCCTCCTCCGCCCGGGACAAGGCCGAGTGGCGGCCTCGGCCTCCCGTGCCCGCCGACCCTTTCGCGCCGGAGTACTTCGATGTGCTGTCAGGGTACTACGTCGAGGCCGCCCGCCGCCTCCCCATCGCGCAGATCCCATACCTCGCCTGCTGCATCAAAGATCGCGGCCTCGCCGACCCCGTCACCAACATCCTCCTCACCACCATCGACGCCTTCGCCCACACCAAGCCCTACATGTTTCTCTCGGTGGACCCCACGGAGATAAAGCAAACCAGCAACAAGATGACCTTCGCCGACAGCGCTCGCACCTCCTGGGTGGCTCTAAGCTGGTTCATGGTCACCTATTTTCGGCACCTGCACGGGCCTCTAGCCGACCTTATACTCTACAAAGCCGGCTACGACCTCCGCGTCGCCATCCAAGCCGTTCAGCTACATATTTTTGGCCGTAATAATCATCCTGACCTGCTCCTCCCAGATTCCATTAGGACCAAGACAGCACTTGTGGCGGCGACTTACCCACGGTGTGCTGAGAAAGAGAATGATGCTTGAACTAATGACTTGTATTGATGTACAGTGGGGCTTATATACACGCCCGAGAGGTATACAGTCAAGAGAGATCATGTGCAGTCGTTACAGAGAAGCCTCATCATGGGGAACGTGGGGAGCGTGGGCACCGCGATCACCGTGGGCGCCGTGCGTCCGTAGGAATCGGTCCAGTCCGTTTCCCTCCCGAGGTGGAGTCGCTGTCACGTTTCCAACAGCCCCCCGCAGCCGAAGCGTGGTGCTCGCGAACGTTGAGGCTGGATCGAAACTCGGAGAAGACGGTGGTCGGGAGCCCCTTGGTGAAGATGTCCGCGAACTGTGATGTCGTCGGAACATGCAGAACACGGACTTCGCCGAGGGAAACCCGTTCCCGCACGAAGTGAAGATCGATCTCGATGTGCTTCGTGCGTTGATGCTGGACCGGATTGTTGGAGAGGTACATGGCGCTCACGTTGTCACAGTAGACAACGGTGGCGCGAGGCGGCGAGCGACGAAGTTCGACGAGGAGCTGCCGCAACCAGCAGGCTTCAGCGACGGCGTTGGCGATGGCGCGGTATTCAGCCTCCGCGCTCGACCGCGAGACTGTATTTTGCCGCTTCGACGACCAGCTGACGAGGTTGGAGCCGAGGTAGACCGCGAACCCAGAGGTAGACTTGCGGGTGTCAGGGCACCCCGCCCAGTCTGCATCGGAGTAGACGGTGAGGTCGCCACCAGAGGAGCGATGAAACTGGAGCCCGAGTCCAGTTGTGCCGCGGATGTAACGCAGCACCCTCTTCACCATCTGGAAGTGAGCATCCCTGGGATCATGCATAAATAAGCAGCATTGTTGAACAGCATACGATATGTCCGGGCGCGTGAGGGTAAGATATTGGAGCGCGCCGGCAAGGCTCCGGTATAGAGAGGGGTCGTGAAAGCTGGGGCTGCCATCGGCAGACAGCTTTGAGTTTGTGTCTATTGGTGTGGAGATAGTTTTGCAGTTCAGCATGCCCGCTCGATCGAGAATTTCGAGAGCGTATTGCTCCTGGGATAGGAAGAGCCCATCGGCATCCTGTTGGACGTTAATCCCAAGAAAATGGTGGAGAGGCCCCATGTCAGTCATGGAGAACTCATGGTGTAGCGAGCATATGATGGACTGCAAAAACTGAGATGAGTTGGCTGTTAGTATTATATCATCCACATATAGAAGGAGATAGGCTGTGTCACGACCCCTATGGAGCGAGAAAAGAGACGAATCTGCTTTGGATGCATGGAAGCCAAGGGAGACTAGATAGGAAGTGAACCGTGAGAACCAGGCCCTGGGTGCCTGTTTTAACCCGTACAGAGAACGCTTGAGGCGGCACACGTCCTTGGGGCGAGCAGAATCAACGAAGCCAGCAGGTTGGGCACTGTACACGGTCTCGGCAAGGTGACCATGCAAGAATGCGTTCTTCACGTCGAGTTGGTGGATCGGCCACGAGTTGCTGGCGGCGAGGCTGAGGACGACACGTATCGTGGCCGGTTTGACCACCGGGCTGAAGGTCTCGCCGTAGTCGACGCCGGCTTGTTGCGTGAAGCCGCGGAGCACCCACCTCGCCTTGTATCGTGCAAGGGAACCATCGGGGTTGAACTTGTGGCGGAAGATCCATTTGCCGGTCACCACGTTTGTACCTGCAGGACGAGCAACCAACGACCAAGTGTCATTCCGCAACAATGCATTGTATTCTTCTAACATGGCGTTGTACCAGTTCGGATCCTTGAGTGCTACACGGTAGGAAGATGGGATTGGGCTAATGGTGGTTGCGGTGAGGAGGGGGTGGTGTTGTTTTGGAAGGGAGTAGCCTGATTTGGCTCGTGTGCGCATACCATGTAGGTTTTGGGGTGGCTGCACTGGAATCGCGCGAGGCGGGAGAGACGGCTGAGGTGGCGCGTCGGGAGTGGGTGCATGGGAGCCATCAATGGGAACAGATGCCGCGGATGGGACGGGTGAGGACAGCGCGGGCTCGGAAGGCGCGCGGGAGGGGGGTCGGGAGCGGGGCGAGGCAGGCGTCGCGGGATTGGCGGGTGGGATTGGCGAGCGAGGCGAGGTAGGCGTACGAGGCCGAGGCGCTGGGGCCGGCCCGCGATCCCAACCTGCAGGCGTACGAGGTGGGATCAGGGGAAATCCAGGAGGGGATGTCGGGAGTTGGTTGTACGAGGTGGGTAGGAAGGGTGGGATTGGCTGCGGGTTGGTTGTGGGCGTGATTTTTGTGACGGGATGTGCAGCAGAAGTAGAAGCGCAGGGAAAGTTCTTCTCGTCAAAAACTACGTGCCGGGAAATATAAACACGACGTGTAGCGAGGTCCATGCAACGATAGCCTTTGTGCTCCTGTGGATACCCGAGGAAAAGGCAAGGCGTAGACCGGGGGGACAGTTTGTGAGGGGCAAGGTGGGTGAGATTTGGGAAACACAGGCAACCAAAGACTCTAAGGTGGTCGTACGTTGGGTGGACACCGTTGAGGAGAAAGTACGGGGTGACATTGTTGACGGCTGAAGAGGGACGTCGGTTTAAGAGATGAGTTGCAGTATGCAAGGCTTCCACCCAATATTCAGGAGCCATGTGGGCGTGGACAAGGAGCGTGCGTATGATGTCATTCGTAGTGCGGATGAGTCTCTCAGCCTTGCCGTTTTGTGGTGACGTATGAGGACAAGAGAGACGGAAGGAGACGCCGGTACGAGAGAAGTATTCGCGTAGGGAGGAGGATAGGAATTCTCCGCCATTATCACACTGGAGGCAGCGTATGGGAGTGTTGTATTGTGTATGGACGAACGCAAAGAAGCGTTGGAGGGTTGAGGAGGTGTCAGATTTGCGTTGTAATGGGAAAGTCCATGAATAGTGGGTATA
>LR738713.1:785629257-785648288 GCA_902687465.1 Secale cereale | reverse complement strand
AAAAAATCGTCCAACACGACCAGATAGTACTGAAATCCAGAGAAACTACACACGGGTGAGGTCCAAAGATCACAGTGAAGCAATTGAAAAGGTGCAGTAGTAAATGAGTTCGATGTAGGAAAAGGTAATCTAGGCTGCTTGCCAATTTTACAAGATCCACATGTGGATGAAACTGGCAGTCTATTACATTCAGGAAGGAAATCTTTAGCTAAAATAGAAAGTGAGGCGCGGCTGGGATGCCCTAATCGGAGATGCCATATGTTGCCGTCGGGGAGTACGGAGAGGGCCTGCGTGTCCCGTGCGCTGCCATTGTTGGAGTGGAAAGGGTAAAGCTCGCCTGAACTATTGCACCGAATCAGAGTTGTCCCCGTTGCCAAGTCCTTTATAGAGAAACCAAAAGGGTCAAAAGCAACAATAACATGGTTATCTGTGGTGAAACGACGAACAGAAATCAAATTTGTGACTATGTGAGGGGAGTAGAGGATGTGGTTGAGATGGAAAGGGCGATCGGCGAGACGTGCGGTGCCGGTAGCAGCTACAGGAATCTTAGAACCGTTTCCAACAACAATGAAAGGAGAAGTATGCATTGAAGGGGAAATGAGCTTGTCGAGGTTACCACTGTTGCCGGCGACGTGGGACGAGGCCCCCGAATCCATGAACCAGTCGGGCCCGGCGTGAGGCTGCTGCATCTGAAGGTTGGCGAGGGCAGCGTTCAGCATGGCGTAGCTGTCCCAGTTGGACGAGCCAGAGGAGGAGCCGGCCTGGTGCGAGGGCCCCGCGAAGTAGGCCTGGTGCGGCGCGCTGGGGCGCGGGCCGAGCACGCCAGCCGCATTGGGCGGAGCCCAGGGCGCGCGCCACTGCTGGGCGGAAGGAGGCGCCGAACCCCGGGCGCGAAGTAGCCCATCCACGGCACCGGAGGCGCCTGGCCGCGCCCGGCGGAGGAGCTCGAGGAAGACGCGCCGTTGCCGCGCCCGCGTCCACGGCCGCGCCCGCGGCCGCCGCGGCCACGGTGCTCGTGCTGAGGGGGGCGCTCGGGGGCCTCGGCAGGACCCTTGCCCTTGTCGGCGCGCGTGCTGGACTGCCTGTCGCCGCCACGGTCGCCCGAAGAGGATCCGCCGGAGACGTGGCCGACGGCGAGGGCAGTGGCCCCCTCGAGGCGCTCACGCTCGGCGAGAGAAATCTCCTCCAGAAGGAGGCGGGAGCGTGCCTCGCTGAAGCTGGGAAAGGGAACCTGCATCGGTAGCAGGGTCCCCATCACATGGAAGCGGCGGCTCAGGCCGCGTATCAGCTGTAGGGTGAGGGCGCGGTCGGTGACGGGTTCGTCCACCTCCGCCAGGGCGTTGGAGAGGGACTGCAGGCGACGACAGTACTCGCCGATGGAGGAGTCCCCCTGTACCGTGGCGCGGAACTGCGCGCCGATGTGGACGGCACGCCCGGCGGCGTTGTCGCGGAAGTAGATGTGCAGCGCGCGCCAAAGATGGTAGGCCGTGCTCTGGGGCGTCATGATGATGTCGTAGAGGTCATCCGAGATGGTGGCGTAGATCCACAGCACCAGGGTGATGTCGTCGTTCCTCCACACGGGGCCCTGATGGAGCGGATCGGCTTCCTCCAGGACGTGGTCCTCCACGTTGAACTTGTGGAGAACGTACAGGAAGAGCTGACGCCACTTCGAGTAGTTGTTGGCCTCCAGGCTCAACTTGAAGGGGATGAAGGAGGTAATGTTCACGTGATGCATAGATGGTGGAGGTGGAGCAACCGGAACCTGGACGTTGTTGGCGAGAGCGAGCGCGTCGGCGTGGGCACGAAGGGGCCGGGCACCGGGCCAGGCCGGCAGGTGTGCAGCAGGAGCGCCGGGAAGACGGGCGCCGGCAGGTGCAGCGGGAGGGACGGCGGCGATGGGCGCCACGGGGAACGGAGCAAGCCCCGCGGCAGCGTCTGCATCGCCGAAGGAGCGAGTGCGCCTGAGGATGCGCCGGTTCATCATGGCGGAAGCGAAGAGGAGAGAACCGGGGCCTCTGATACCAAGAAAGAGAATGATGCTTGAACTAATGACTTGTATTGATGTACAGTGGGGCTTATATACACGCCCGAGAGGTATACAGTCAAGAGAGATCATGTGCAGTCGTTACAGAGAAGCCTCATCATGGGGAACGTGGGGAGCGTGGGCACCGCGATCACCGTGGGCGCCGTGCGTCCGTAGGAATCGGTCCAGTCCGTTTCCCTCCCGAGGTGGAGTCGCTGTCACGTTTCCAACATGCTGCGCCCAAATTCTTGCGTCTAATGACATCGAGTTACAGTCGTTTCCTAGTCGAGCCTGTCCTAGAAGATCTGCGCCGAGGGGGTGAGCTCACTGTTGATTGCGTCTACAAGGTCTGCGAGATGCTGCGCCATCCGTGGTCGCCGCCGCCGTCATGGCCCCCTCCTCCTACTCCTGGTGTTTTTCGGGATGACGGCGGCGGCCTCACCGTGACGGTCTACATCGGAGGTGATGACTTCGCCACGACTCACATCTCAAAGGATCGTGTCGCCACAACCACTTTCACCTCATCTCGTCCGGCTCATGCCGATTTCTCGGAAACCACAACCAACCTGTTAAGTACTCCCTCCGTCCGGTAAAGAATGTACGTTTGGCTTCAAAATTTGTCCACAAAAAAGTGTACTTCTATATTCCCAATGCACTTTAAAGTATTTCTCTCTCATCACACGATAATCAAGACCAATAACAATTCACATATGGTCTTCTTAATATCTACATGCACTTAGCTCATTGGGGGTTGGAGAATTAAAGAAGAGAGAGATGGTGGCTTGCACCTTTCCAATGCATTTTTTACTTCACTTCATATTTTGTCCTAAAATCTCTAGATGTACACTCTTCACCGGACGGAGGGAGTATGTTCCCTATACACCATGGGAGGAGACTGACCAGCCACAACGAGCTCTGCTCCGAGACCTTGGAGAGCCCAGATTTCCTGCCGTTTCTCAAGTTCCAACTCCTTGATATCATCCATGGGATTTATCTCAAGGCTGTTTCTATGCTACCGGTTCATGCTCTACGTGACGGCCACCTGCTCCACTCGCTCGTAACAGCCGGTCACTGCTACGGACCGTTGGACCCTGTGTCCAATATTGTCATCAACACAATCTGGTATCATGCCGTCTTCCCGCTCTCCAAGGATGTCGCTTTCAAGGTTGGAGCAGCGGATATTCTCGACACCGACTCCATGCACCGTGTTGAATCCCGTTCAATCGACGGCCTGGTTGCCTACCTCTGCAGATTCCCCTCAACAAATGAGCAAGATGCCGTGACACTGCTCTGCAAAAATCTCTTGGACGTCCCAATCTTGGACCTATCAAATATGTGTGATGTGGCACGGGCTGCGAAACACCCCCAACCTGCTGCCTTCGGGGCATTCCTCGAACGCGCGTCCATTCGACAGTTATATGACATGTACGGCCTTTCCAGGATCCACGGAAATCGAGATTCTGCTTTTGAGGGACTAAAGATGGCTCTACTCCAGGAAACAACCCGTGTTGCAGCACCAGCGCAACGATGTGCTCGTGATATGGACAAATCAGCTTCTTTGGAGCGGTTAAACGCCATGGCAAGCCAAAAAACAGCATTGGCATCACTGACCGAAAAGAGGCTTTCGTTCAGGTCGCGGCAAGATACTTATCGCAGAGTGTTGGAACATCTGTTGATTGAATATGGCTACAGTGACCCCTGGTATGTACATTTATTTATTTAATTACTGCAGCTATGTATTTCCAGTGTGAACTGAGAGCAAGTACAATAGAGCTGAGTCAGCGAGCTATAAGAAATAAACTAGTATATTTCTGCTTAGTTAGAGAAAAGAGAAGAGGAGAGAGAAGGTAAGTGGGCTCTTCGTGAAGAGCCAGCTCTATCACGTGCTCCTAGGCATTTTGTGAGAATGAAAGATGAGCAACATAATAAAAAAATAGTACACTTTTTTAATCTACTATTGTACATGTTGGTTATAATATGGGTTGTAGATGACATGGCATTGGTTTATAGCCAGCAGCTGGCTATACTATTAACCATGCTCTGAGGAGGACTATATGCATTTACTGTGTTATTTAGGAAATTGTATTGTTGTGTAGTTTTCTCTTTTTTATTTTTTATTAATACTGAATCTACAATCTGTTCACAAAATAAAATTCGAGTTTCCATGCATGTTTCTGGCAACAACAAACATAAAAGTTTGAGCCTGGGTGGGAGAACCAGAGTAGGTATTACTACCTTCGTCCTAGTAAATTGGTCCTCTTGGTATTCAGTGTCAAAGTTTGACCATAAGTTTAATTAACAAAGTGTCAATGCATGTTCAAATATAAATCCAACGATATATTTTTTTGTGACATGTATTAACATTTTATTTAGTTAAATCTATGGTTAACATTTGACACAAAATATAAAAAAACCAATAAATCGGGACATATGTAGTAGGCTGAAACAGTCATTATTAGGGGTATCTGCAAGTCGCAGTAGAGCAGGAGGAAAAAAATATGTTAGGGGGTGCATCGAAGTAGTTGTTAGACTAAAACAATCACTAGGGAGATTGAGCTTGCCGCCCGCTTCCATGGCCGGTGGCACTGTCTGGGGCCGCTGCTGAGGTTGGTACTTATGCAGGGGTGTCAATGGGGACAACATATGCCCTTACTAGGCTCTACCTTGGGCAGACCGTGTCCACCATGTAGGCACCGAATACGTGTCTGCATTAAAATCATTAAATTGTTATTCTCATATTCCCTGATATGTATTGGGGGCTTACTTGCCAAGATGCTTATTTTTCACATTCGTGCTTTTTCTAGGGACCACTATACAAGCTCGGTGTCATATGTGGAGTGACGACAAAAAGAAATTATAGCTACACGGATGTTTATCATGCCAATTTTTTTGCTAGCTCAGATGGTGGATCATCATGGAAGTTGTTCTTCGCTGAATTCTGGAACCTACCAGATGAGAGACTTGAAGAATCAAAAAAGCCTTTCTGCTGCCCTATATCGGCTTACGAAGAATATCCCGGTAAGCTCTTATCAGCACGAGTAATTCAACTCGTGTCAACTGTGATGGTTAGGGTATAAATATATTGGCAACATGAAATGATTTGGAACTTCTCAACTTCAGGCTCGATCCTAACTCGCGAATTGATTATCATGTTAAAAAAATGAAGGGAATTACAACCTGATCATTATCTTGTTCATTTTCTTTATTTTTGAAACAGGTCGTTGCAGTGTTTGCGAGAATGATTCGAGTATCATAGTGCATCCACAATCGCGAAAGTATTACATAGGCAACTCCACACTTACTTTTCCTGTACCAGGCCACCGCGGTGGTGATAGAAGTGGGAAATTGGACTTTGACTTAATTTACTCAAGTGTATAGAAGGTGGAGGAGGAATATGTGGTGGACTTGTGGTATGTTGTATCTTATATTAAGTACTCTTATTGTACCAGGGACTTTATTCTACCGTTAGAAGTTGGTTACACATATTGTGGTATGGTGGTTGTATGTGCATTTCCTACATTTAGCATTAGCACCCTTTCCTACGGTCAACTAGCTAAACCAACCGAGGAGATACTCGGATAGAAGTATAATCATGTGGATCGATCTCTCACTTAATTGTATATATGCATGTGGATCGAGTTGTTGGTACTATTATTTGAGAAAACTAATGGAAAATTATAAGGAGGACCAGTACTTATATATATGATTTTCATTGGTTCTTATGAATTATATTTCGGCCATGTCAGTCCTGCTGAGCGACACTCACGTAGGCGACTCGGGGGCGATTAGGTTTTCCCCCAGCGCCGCCACCCTTGCTGCCTCCCCTTGCCGCCGGCGACCTCCGGCCGGCCTCCCGTGTCGCCGTCGCTGGATCCCGTCTTGGTGTCCTCCCCAAGGGTTGGGGCCTCGCCTCCTATCGCCGAACGGTCTAGAGAGCAGGCATGCTGCTGCTGGCTGTTGGCCCATCTGGTGGGTCACTTTCGTCTCTGGAGCGGCCAGATCTAGAGCTTCGCATTGGGGTGCAAGGAGGAGACTGTTCCGGTGTGGGGCCTCGGAGTAGTGCTCGATGCGGTGGCTGGGGCGGCCAGCTTCGCGTGAGCTGCTCATTTCTCCAGAAACGGGTGAGCGTGGCTCCTCGGAATTGGGGTGGCGGCCCTTCTAATGAGGCTCCACTTGCTCCGCGGTGAGCGATGGGGCAGGTGTGGTAGTGGTAGCTTGGTTGTTTGGACTTTGTAAGGCGGGCCTAAGAGCATGTCTAGCAGACCCCACAAAATCCTGACCTGCATAAACCGTTTACAGTTCGATGAAGATCTCGTTTGCGGATCGGAAACGTGCACAGCAGAACAGAAACCGTATATGAAACTGCATAATTTGAAAAAAAAAATCGCGGGAGAAATTGCAACCACACTAGTTCATTACACACTGATACATGATCATAGTCAGTGGCGGAGCCAGCTTACAGCCGTTGGGTTCAATTGAACCCAACGAGTCCTCCCTGCCACGTACATGTTCATGGGTACTCATTAGTATGAACCCAATAACTTTTTAAGGCTGAACCCATCAAAAAGTAGCTACAACGCACAAGCAAAGTCTTTTAGCCCATTTAAAATATTCTAACTTGATTAGCCCATCCCAGAGACCAACCTTGATTAATTGATCGATTCACATGGCTTGTGCAGTTTGTACGTACATATCCAGCAGGCCGCCGCAACTCCCCCATCGATCTCATCTCTCGTCCCTCTGCCGTCCTGTTTGTTCGCTTCCGATAGATCGCCAGAGCCACCGCCAGCAACGGCAGGTCCCAGACCAAATTTGAGGTATGGAAGATTAGATCACCACGGCTTCTCTCTTCTTTGCACATGTCTAATCTAATCTAATATACTCCCTCCGTCCGGAAATACTTGTCATCAAAATGAATAAAAGTTGATGTATCTAGATGTATTTTAGTTCTAGATACATCCCTTTTTATTTATTTTGATGACAAGTATTTTCGGACGGAGGGAGTAGTAGCTTAGTTCGGCAACAGATTTTGCCCTAATTTTTTAATTGCCTTTTCCTGAACTTTGATTAATCTAGGTATGGAGTGATACTCCATAAAAGAGAAATATACCACCAAATTCAGATAATGACTTCAAGGGCACTGTATGTAAAGTCCACCAAATGTTGTTGTTGAAGGTAGTCTCCCAAACTTTGTATTCAGAGACAAACTATTTTATATAATTTTAATTTACAAAAACGGATGATTTTGGTCTTGAACTTCACACTTATATCAACAATGTGTGAGTAGATGAAAAGTTCGCCAATTTGCACAGGACTGCTGATCTTGCTCGATTACTAATGTAGACAAATAAGTATATTACTTTTCTTTGGTGTATAAACCTCTGAAACAAAGTACTGACATTGCTCATTGCCACAACATATGTGGACATATGCTTTTCAATTATGAATGGTATTAAGAAACAATTGTACAATAAAATTAATTCATGAGTGGTCGTTTAATTTCCATGTGAAGAAAGGTGTGTTCTTTAGCTACCATTAATAATGATGATATGTTTTCTCTGAAATGTGAGCGACTTTACATTCTTATTTATTTTTTATGGTATTTATTTTATAAATGTCAAAGTGACTTGTCATTTTTGTGCTTTCTTCAGCAAGATTAGAAGTTGGACCTGAATCTATAAAACTATTTTGGTACTACTCTATATACAATATTTAAACAAGTGATTTTATAACTTTGTCCAACAGGTATGTCTTGCACTCTTCAGTTTTTAATACAACAACTGTATGTGATATTGTATTATTTTCATTTACTAAGTTGTCTATGAGCGTTATACTCTAGTAGTAAAATAATATGAAATTGGCTTTACACTTGGTTAATTCATACAAAATTGTCACAATGACTTAACGAGTGAACCCATTGGCCAAAATTTCTGGCTCCGCCCCTGATCATAGTTCATCATCACATACTACATTATCATATATACAACATTCTACTACTACTACTACTACTACTACTACTACTACTACTACTACTACTAGAGGGGGGCGGGGATCTCGCGGCGGCGAGGCCGAGGCCGATATACCAAAATGGACGAGCTCGCGGCCGAGGATGACGTGGCGGAAGAGCTCTAGTCCTCATCGGAGTTGACGAGGTCGATGAACTTCTCCCTCTGCTGCTCACGGATGCGCCGCCACTCATCGTCCTTGTCCTTCGCGGCAAGTTTGTCCGCGACCGCCTGCTTGAAGTAGAGGGCTTCGAGCTCCTCCTCGTGGTGCCGGCACTCCGCCTCCTCGCACAAGCTCCGCTCGGCAGTGGCGGCCGCGACCGCGTCGAAATCGGCCACGGAATCTTTGGGCCCGACGACCCCTCGGCGCTCGATCTCCTCCGGCTCCTGCTTGACGGCGACGACCTTGATCTCCTCCGGCTCCTCCGACCACTCCCTCTTCATGGGGAGAAGCCTCACGCCGGAAGAGGAAGATCTTGTGACGTGGGAAGATCTCGTGGCGGAGGACGAGCCCGCGGTCGAGGAGGGCATACGCCCATGCCGACCGTTGTATTCCTCCATCTCACGGACGAGGAAGCTCGGCGGTGGGTCGGGGCCCCTGTTCGTCCACTTCCTCGCCCCGCGCTTCCTCTCGCCATCCGAGCGGACACGCCGCTCGCGCTCGGGGTCGCCGCCCCCGCCGGAGCTTCTCCCGGAGCCATGGCAGAAGCTCCACATGCGGCCCCCACATGGTGGCTGGAGGCGGAAGGGGCTCACCGGCGGCAAGAAATGTGAGGAGGGGAGTGGGGAATTGCGGCGAGGCACGGCGGCGGGGCGAAAGGGTTTCGACCCGCATATGCACCGCGAACCCATAGATATACTGCTTGGAGGCGGTTTGCGGGCCACCATAAAAACAATTACAGGCCGAGCGAGTATACGGGCTCTGTTCTGGCCAGAAAATTGGGTCGAGCCCGTATACTCACCGGAATTTTGCGGGTTTGCGACTTTTGCGTGGTCTGCTAGAGCTGCTCTAAGGTGGACTGGAGCCATGGCGTTGTTAGCCTGGCAGCTGGTGGCGCCAGATATGTTCGTTGCTCTTCTGCCCATGCTCGGTGTGCTCCCTTCCCTCCGGAACTGGGTTGTGCTGGCGTGTCTAGCCGGTCTCCGGGGTGTGGTACGAGCTGGTGGTGGGGAACCATACTGGGAGAAATCCCTGGTCGGCCCCGGCCAGCCGCAACGGTGATGACGCCCGAGGGTGTCGTAGTTCTTCATGGAGGCGTCGGTCAATTTTGCCCCACCTCTTCCCTATCAGAGCCTCCCGGGTGAAAACCCTAACTACGGTGGGCGACGGCGGCATTCTCGCGTCGTTCCCTTCTTTAAGGCACCACCTTGGGAGCTCTTCGGCGGGCACTGTTGGGTTCGTGTGCGGCGGCTGCTGGTGTACTCTTCTTCGTCCAAGCTTGTGCTTTTCCTCCGATGTGGTCTGGCCGTGGGCGGTGTGGTCTCTGCTTGCTCTTGGAATGCCTAGTTGGTGCATCAGGTGTGCGTTAGCCCTCTCTAAGTGATCCCCCGATGGCATTTATCCATGTGTCTTGGGTACTTTCCGATCTTCTGACGGTGTAGTGCCTTGCGATCCAGGTGAGGAGGTTGTGGCCTCCTTTGGAGATGGATTTGGATGGATGGGTGGTGTCGGGGTACTTAGTCGTTGGTGATGGCACACCATGTCGATGCTTACACATTTATACTCCAGTGTCGGCATCAATGTTTTAAATAGCCGGCTATAGCGGCCTTTTCAGCAGGGTGCCGCTAAATGGTCCCATGTACAAAATAGCCTGCTATAGCCTGCTATAGCCCACTATAGCTCCGCTATAGCTGATTTTGAGGTCTGCCGCTATTTGGCAATAGCCCGCTATTTAAAACACTGGTCGGCATTCCTACATATTCTCATTCAGTCGCGGGAGAGGACCTCGACGTCTTCAGCTCGTAGTTTCTTTTCTTAAAGCGTTTGAGGCCTTGTTAGCTGATTTCCAGCGCCTTTGTATCTTTCTACGTTCTATTTGTTCTTGTGAGTTGTATGTTGTAGTTGTATCCTGGCCGCTTGATGGCTTTGTTAAGTTAAAGTCGGGCAAGGCGAGTCCTTCTCGAACTCGGTTGTGTCTTTTATCTATAAAAAAAGATAGGTAGTCGACTAGGCCAGCAGAAGAAGCAATTAACCACAAGTCCGGCTATTCGGGGACCTGATATGATACGGAATTTATAAGGTGGTACTCACGATGGTGGGTGGCCTTGCCGATGGAACTATGTGGCCATCGCCCGTGACATCCACCTGGAACCTGATCAGCCTGGTAGCAGCTCCTTCGTGCGCATGCGGTGGGAACTGCAGGCCGTGAACCTAAATTTTCCATCTTGATCTTGTGTGGAGGGAGGCTTACCTGGGTGCACACCAAACTGTATATATCTCTTATTTGTGTCATATGTTGCATCTCTTTATGCAGCCAGTTTATTTAGGCCCCGTTCAGATCTTCTCCACGAGCCAGCTTTCCAAAATAGTTGTGTGAATCCACCCCGAACGCTCCAGCTTCGAGAAGCATGCTTCACGGAGACAAGGATCAGGGCAGTGCAATTTTCGAGAAGATGAGGAGCAGTGGATGCCCAGCTTCATGAAAACGAGAAGTTGGTTCCTCAAAATTAAGATGGGAATGTCACCGGTAAGTTGCATACCGGTACAATCCCTTTTCTCCCGAGCTACCGTACAAACTAGGCAGCAGACTAGGTCCTCAACAGCGAAGAACGCATGTGTCTCCTCGCGGGAAGCTGGATGCTGGCACGCGAAGCTGGAGGCGTGGATTTCCTAAAGCTGCAGAGCTTCCGAACGGGGCCTTACTTCCCTAGTTTGGCTTGAAATATTATGACATGGCAGTGCACATTGCAAAACACACACCTTGTTATTAAACTAGTATTTTTTTATGTTTTGATCTTATATCGAGGCTTGCATCTGTAATTCTATATTCCTAGTGTTTCCGCCATTGTCTGACGACAGTTGTTAACATCTTGTTATCTTTTACAATGTGCAGGCTCCAGGAAGAGGGAGGAGGGAATGGCTCTGTTCTTCGTGTGCTGCAACCTCTCCTGAGGCAACTAGTGGAGGGAATGAACGATATGTATCTCATGCAGAGGCTACCGACCTAGCTCTTAAGAGCATCTCCAACAGCCGCGCTATACAAGCGCCGCGCCCTAAAGAAGGCAGTTTTAGCGCGCGCACAACGCGGCGGGCAGCTCCAGCGGGCGCGCAAAAACGGCGCGCGCGCCATTTCCAATTCAGCGCGCTGGCCGAAACGCAATCCCGCGCCCGTTATTTGCTGGGCCGGCTCGCGCGCGCGACTCTCCCGCGCTCGCTCGCTGCTCTCTCCCGCGCTCGCTCGCTCCCTCCTCCACTCTCGCGACCGCGCTGCCTCCCCCATCCGGCCGCGCCACCGCCGCCGCTCGCGCCCCCGGCGACCGTTTAGCGCTTCCCCGGCCTATCCCCGCGCCGCCGTCACCGCCCGCGCCCGCCGGCGACCACTCAAGCGCTTCCCCGGTCTGTCTCCGCTGCGGCCGCCGTCCGCGCCCGCCGGCGACCGTTCAGGCGCTTCGCCGGCCTCCCCGCGCCGCTGCGCTTCTGCCCCACCCCCTCCTAGTCCGACCGGACCTCGCGCGCCTCCGACGTCCGAGGAACAGCGCCTGAGGGCTCGCTGCCGCGCCGCGCCCGCAAGGTGTTCGACAAAACGCCTACAAAGTATGTATTGCTCCAAACTTATGAATTTGGTGCATATTTTGAATTGTAGTTTTGATAGTATAGTATTGAACATTGTAGATGAGTTCGTCGTATGATTCTTCCGAAGATGAATTTGATATGGAAGAGGAGGAGGATCTTGCAATGATCATAGCTATGCATATCAATAAAAAACCGAAGCACGGTGGTTCGGTTATGGGTCGGGATACAATTTGGAGAGATAGGATTGATGCCCATAACAGATTGATGAAGAACTATTTCGTGGAGAATCCCACATACCCGGAGTCGTATTTTCGTCGCCGGTTTAGGATGAGCACAGACTTGTTCAAGCGCATTGCAGAGAAACTAGCGAGCCATGACCGGTTTTTCCAGCAAAGGAGGAATGCTGCTGGAGAGCTCGGGCATAGCACCTTTCTGAAGGTGACAGCCGCTTTGCGTATGTTGGCATACGGTATCCCGGTCGATCTAGTTGATGATCACTTGGCTATGGGTGAGAGCCAAGCCATCATGTGTGTCAAGCGCTTTGCAGTGGGAATTGTGCAAGTGTTTGGCAAGGAGTATTTGAGATCTCCCACTGCTGAAGACGCCGCAAGGCTATTGGCGATGAACAAATCTCGCGGCTTTCCCGGCATGCTTGGCTCAATAGATTGCATGCATTGGAGTTGGAAGAATTGTCCAAAGGCATGGCATGGGCAATTCCACGGCCAAAAAAAGGGTTCCACTATAATCCTTGAAGCGGTGGCCGATCAGGAGACTTGGATTTGGCATGCATTCTTTGGAATGCCTGGATCTTTGAATGACATCAATGTTGTCAACCGGTCACCACTGATGAATAAGATTGCGAATGGTGAGTTGTCACCGGTGCAGTTTGTAGCAAATGGCCATACGTACAACTATGGCTATTATCTAGCGGATGGCATCTATCCAAAGTGGCAAACCTTCGTGAAGCCGTTGAAAAAGCCAGAAGGTAATTAAAATCTTGATTTCCACAATGCTCAGGCTGCTGCTAGAAAAGATGTGGAGAGAGCATTTGGGATTTTGCAAGCCCAATTTACTATTGTGAGAGGACCGGCTAGATTTTGGGATCAAAAAATGCTTTGGTACATCATGCACGCTTGTGTGATCATGCACAACATGATCATCGAGAATGAGCGTGGCCAAGATTTAGACTACTCACAGTATGAGCTCTTGGGACATCCCGTGCGAGTGCGACGGAGGGCTGAAAGGGTAGCCCGTTTTGTTGCCTCCTATCATGCCATTCGGCGTCCCGCAACGCACAATGATCTTCAGAAGGATCTGATTGAAGAGTGGTGGGCATGACATGGACGACAAAGAGCATGATTTCATTGCATTTATTTGTATTGTATTGTTCATGAACTATTGGTTGTGTTTATTGCATTATTTGTTGTACTGAACGATAAACTATTTGTTTGAGTTGTAATAACTATTTATTATTGATTTATTTTGTTTGTTTGATCGTTTTTTTTTCTATATTTTGAATTGTATATGTGGTTTGTGCTTGCTGCGCGCGCTGCATTTTTGGGCACTGCTGGAGCGGCGCGCGCGCGCGCTGCATTATAGCGCGGCTGCTGGAGCTGGCGCCTATCCGCGCGCTAAACTAGCCAAAGCGCTCGCGGCAAATGCGTTTTTTGGGCGCGGCGCGTAGCGCGGCTGTTGGAGATGCTCTAAGGCCCTAACTGGTTATGCTCTGGAATTTAGTTTTTGATAGCCCTCTTCTAAGATCACAAGAAGTGAACTTGTCAAACATGTCTTCGTAGATTCAGTACCATGTTTAGAAGCGAACCTATATTTGATTCATGTCTCTGTGACAAACTGGATTATGAGATGTGAGGCCATGAGGTAGCTGTACCATGTTATTGAATTTCCTTCTATTCAGTGTGATGTCATCTTAGAAAAAAAAATTGGAAATTTTTGTAGGCATGATAGAGGTCTAGCCGTTGTAAAAGGATAAACTTGTACGGATGTGTACAATGGCTACTCTTCAACTAAGGTTGTCCTCATCAACTGGCTTTGTGCATGCATGTTTCAATCATGTCCATGAGGCCGTAACTCCTAGGCATCAGCTTTTTCATCACATGAGGCGCTAGACTCAACACATGTTTCTTTGGCCGCTGCCATGCTTCATACCATTCTGGAACCTTTAAGCTTAGCTTACCATAATCACACCCAAAGTGGTGCTTGGTTCTCTGTATATATGTAACTTATATTCTTTAATTAAATTGCAGTAGGAGCCTCTCCTACTGTTTTCAGTGTCAAAAAAACAAGTGTTCAAGATAGGATCTCAAGATATCAAATCGAACTGATACCTCAAGAGATTTCCAAGCGGTTTGTTCGGAAAAATATATTGGGTTGTGTTGAGCACATACTTCAGCCTTGAAGATCTAACACCCCCCTCCTGTTAGTACGGTTGCGCAAGAGGAAGATTCTAGGACACCGAGGCATCGTGTTGGTCGCCACGGTCATGCAAGAGAAAGGATTAAGAGAGCTTTCAGTGTGCTTCAATATTGCGATTTTCCATGGCCCTGCTGAGTATTGAAATCCTCGGGCCTTATGGAAGGTCTTGAGAACATGTGTTATCTTACACAACATGATCACTAAGGATGAGAGAGGACCCAAAGGACCTGTTGCTTCTCTATGATGGTATTATGGTGGGGCCGTACATCGCCCAAACAAGATCTGAGCACTCCTCCAAGCCCACCGAAGGATCATTAACCGAGAAGCTCACAACCAACTCCAAGAAGATCTTGTTGAGCACCATTGTCAACTTCATAGAACTTGACTATTGTGCTTCTATCATGTTTTATTTGGATTTTAAGTTCATTTGGTCCATATGTTGTGTTTATATTTGAATTGTTAAGTTTGAACATTAAATTTTGTATGTATTTAAATTGTGTACTCGAATTATTATGTTTTGAATTGCTATGTTGTCATAATATATGTTCAAGTGAGGTTTGTATCCAAACTGTTGGATGAACTCACAAAAGTTTTTTTTTCTTTTGAAGAATTAAGTTTTGAAAGATCTGCTAGATGGCAAAAGTGTAATCCCTCAAAAAGTGGGGGATTCTATTTTGAGAGGGATCTATTGGAGAAGCTTTTTGCATACACAATGAAGTGGTGTGTTGTGAACTACATCAAAAGTCCAGGAAACATTCAGAAGGTGCAGAATGCTGAAGGCATGAGAGGATAGCTGGACTACATGTTTATGATGTCTCTATACTATTATTTAATGATAGAATGTGCTAGCATCGTCTTTGCACTTTACACAATGAGAATTCGATAATATACATCATTAAACTATGATGATTGTCGTGGAATTGTCACTACAGATGTCCTTGGTGTGAGGACTTAGTCGTGAGGTGGACGCATCTGTGTGGTAGCTTGAGAGGGGTTGATCAAAATCGAGAGACGCAACACAAGACAAGGGTTTAGACAGCTTCGGGCCCCGGGAAACATCATCCGGTAATAGCCCTGCAAGCTGTTTGTGGCTAGGTCTCATTATGCTCATGAGGGAGTCGCCTTATCTCCGGCTCTCCTAGTTGTGTCTAGCCCTAGAGATTATTCAACATGTCCCTCTTGGGGAGCCCTGCCCCTCCTTATATATGTTGAAGGGGCGGGTTACATGACTAGTCCTAGTAGGATTAGGATTACTCTATTACAAGTGGAGTCCTAGTCTTGCTTCCTTTGTAGGAGAATATTCCTTATGACTTTCCTCTTAAGCCGGCCCATCAAAGCCATGCTCAAAACTTGAAAACTTCACAACACAAATCTTAACCAAAAATCTCGTGAGCTCCGTTAGTATAAGAAAACAAACCACCACTCAAAGGTATTGTAATGAACTCAATATTTGTTTATATTGGTGTTAAACCTACCGTATTCCAACTTCTCTATGATTCATATTCCCCAATACTACTCATAGATGCATCAAAATAAGCAAACAACACACGAAAAACAGAATCTGTAAAAAACAGAACAATCTGTAGTAATCTGTAACTTCCGAATACTTATGTAACTCCAAAAAAATTGAAATAAATTGGTAAACATGAGGAATTTTTCTATTAATCATCTGCAAAAAGAATCAACTAAATAGCACTCTCCAGTAAAATATGGTGACTAATCTCGTGAGCGCTAAAGTTTCTGTTTTTCACAGCATGATCATATAAACTTCACACAAGTCTTCCCAAAGGTTTACTTGGCACAAACACTAATTAAAACACAAAACCACATCTAAACAGAAGCTAGATGCATTATTTATTCCTAAACAGAAGCAAAAACAAGGAAAATAAAATTGGGTTGCCTCCCAACAAGCGCTATCGTTTAACGCCCCTAGCTAGGCACGATAATTTCGATGATGCTCACATGAAGGATAGCAATTGAAACACAAAGAGAGCATCACGTAGCATGTGAAAAACACATCTAAGTCTAACATACTTCCTATGCATAGGCATTTTATAGGAAAACAAATTATCAAGACAAGCAATATATAGCATATGCAAGGAAGAAAAAGAAAACAAGATCAATCTCAACATGAAGAGAGGTAATTTAGTAACATGGAAATTTCTACAACCATATTTTCCTCTCTCATAAAAATTTCTTGTTGGATCATAAGAAAATTCAACAATATAACTATCACATAAAATATTCTCAAAATGATCCACATGTTTGCAAAGTTGACTCTCGTTTAAAATAGTGGGATTAACATAGAACAAAGACATTACTTCTCCAAGCCCACTTTTATCAAAAAATTCATAAGATTGATCAATATCCAAAGTAGTGGGATCAAAAGTTGACATTCTTTCAGACCCACTTTCAATATCATGGCAAACATTCTTATCAATCTCATATTCATCATGGGGAATAAATAATTTTTCAAGATCATAAGAAGAATCACCCCAATCATGGTCATTGCAACAAGTAGCAGACATAGCAAAACTAGTATCCCCAAGCTTAGGGTTTTGCATATAATTATCACAATTGGCATTAATAGAATTTATAATAACATCATTGCAATCATGATTTTTATTTAAGGAGCTATCGTGAATCACTTTTTCTTTTAACAATGCCTCACAATTTTCAGATTCATGAATTTCAAGCAAAACCCCATAAAGATAATCTAGTGCATACAACTGATACGTCTCCAACGTATCTATAATTTTTTATTGTTCCATGCTATTATATTATCCTTCTAGGATGTTTTATGGGCTTTATTATACACTTTTATATTATTTTTGGGACTAACCTATTAACCCAGAGCCCAGTGCCAGTTTCTGTTTTTCTCCTGTTTTAGGGTTTCTCTGAAAAGGAATATCAAACGGAGCCCAATTGACCTGAAAATCAACGGAGATCATTTTTGGACCAGAAGAAGCCCACAGAGTGCCGGAGGGGGGCGAGAGGACCCACGGGCTGACCACGAGGGTGGGGGCGCCCCCCTCCCCCCCTACTGGGCGCGCCCCCTGCCTCGTGGACAGCCCGTAGCCCCCTTTGCTTGGCCCCGACTCCAACATCGCCTATATATATACAGAAACCTCCGGAAAATAAGTTAGATCGGGAGTTCCGCCGTCGTAACTCTCTGTAGCCACCGAAAACCAATCTAGACCTCGTTCCGGCACCCTGCCGGAGGGGGGAACCCTCACCGGTGGCTATCTTCATCATCCCGGTGCTCTCCATGACGAGGAGGGAGTAGTCCACCCTCGGGGCTGAGGGTATGTACCATTAGCTATGTGTTTGATCTCTCTCTCTCATGTTCTTGAGATGGTACGATCTTGATGTATCGCGAGCTTTGCTATTTTAGTTGGATCTTATGATGCTTCTCCCCCTCTACTCTCTTGTAATGGATTGAGTTTTCTCTTTGAAGTTATCCTATCGGATTGAGTCTTTAAGGATTTGAGAACACTTGATGTATGTCTTGCACGTGCTTATATGTGGTGACAATGGGATATCATGTGATCTACTTGATGTATGTTTTGGTGATCAACTTGCGGGTTCCGTGACCTTGGGAATCTATGCATAGGGGTTGGCACACGTTTTCGCACTAATAGGAAAAGGGCTATAGATGGAATTGATACTAATGGCGCACCGAACAAGCAGTGCGCCATTAGTATATAGTAATCGCGCACCAGCAACAGATACGCCATTAGAGTTCGAACTACTAATGGCGCACGAGGTCCAAAGTGCGCCATTAGTATCAAGAAGTTTTTTTTTGAACTAGCGCGCCTGTCCAAACATAATAATGGCGCCTCCAGACAAAGTGCGCCATTACTAGTTGTAACTAGTAATGGCGCACCAGCAGTAAAGTGCGCCATTAATGCTCTTTTTTTTATGATATTTTTTATTTTATTTTTTACAAAACTACTAATGGCGCACTGTCCCAGAGTGCGCCATTACTAGTTTAAACTAGTAATGGCGCACTGTGCGTCAGTGCGCCATTAGTATGTTATTTTTAAATTTCATGGACACTCGATCTCGACCCCCCCCCTCCATCTCGATCGCTATCCCACCTCGCCAGATTCCGGTCCCCCTCGCCGCCGAGCACCCCCCCCGTCCACCGGCCGCCGCCGCCGACCCCCCGCACCCTCGATTCCCCTACTCAACCACCGCCGCCGAGCACCCCCCGGTCCACCGGCCGCCGCCGCCGACCCCCTGCACCCTCGATTCCCCTACTCAACCGCCGTCGCCGACCCATGATATATTCAAAATAATAAATTTGATGATATTTTTTCATATTCATAAATATTTTCAAATAAAAAATTTGATGATATTTTTTAAAAAATTATTACTTTTTTATAAAAAAAATATTGCTGTTATGATTTAAACAAGTTTGAACATATTTAAACACAAATAAGTGTCAAACCGCATTTTTAAAAGCAAAAAAAAAATTTGGGGAGGCTGGGAATCAAACCTAGGACCTCCTGGTGGGTATGCAGAGTGCTGACCAGTCGGGCTAGTGTGGGGGTTCTGTTAGGTAGTGGGTTAGGTGAAAGATATAGCTTTCTCACAATACTAATGGCGCACCTCGGGGCGGTGCGCCATTAGAGTCCACATACTTATGGCGCACTTAGCAGAAGTGCGCCATTAGTAATCCCACATACATACGGCCGCACCCTCCTCTCTCTACCTCTCGCCAGATCTCCCCCCTGTCTCCCCGACGCTTCTCTCTCCCTCACCGCCGACTCCCTCGCCCCCCTCTCCCCGACGCCGCCGCCCCCACGCCCCCGACGCCGCCGCCCCCGACGCC
>LR738713.1:785612023-785629247 GCA_902687465.1 Secale cereale | reverse complement strand
CCCCCTTCCTTCCTCCCCCTCCCTCCCTCCCTCCTTCCCCTACCTCCATGTTTCTGATTTAGGCCATAGCTTTGGAAAAAAGGCCTTAGTTTCTCTGTGAAAAGGAAATGTGAAACACCTCACAAATATGAACACTGCTCTTAAAATTTCAACTTGCTTGTATGAACCATGGGGAATTGCTCTTTAAGCTGTACAGCACATGATTTTTCACTGCTAGTTCTAGGGTTCAGGAAATCCCGTTATTTTGTAACTGAAAGGCGCTAATCAGTGAGGGAGTGTATCCACCATATATGAGAGAAGAATAATCCCGAGCAGAGAGTTTTCAAGAAAAGACATGGCAGACCGATATATAGTTAACCGGCCGTGATGAGTAATAATTATCTATTTTAGATATTGTAGTACATATTTTTAATTTATAAAGTTTAATCTCTTTGAAACATAGGAAATGTCGTCTTCCGACGACGATAGGATCCCGGAGTGCTCCTGGTGCGGTGACGACCGGGGTCTGTGCGACAGGCCTCACCTGGTAGACGGTCGTTACTTTAGTATTAAGCTCGACGAGACCTTCGATGTCGAAACGGTACGCAACGACAAGTCTTGTTTCGTAATTAATTAAGCACGATTTCTAGCTACTTCAACGTGTAAGTAATTAATTTTCTTCTTTTACATGCAACTAGTTTATCCCGTGTCATGCAAGACGCTATGTCTTGGAGAGGATGGGATTTGAAGATCATGAAACTACGGAGACAAAGCAAATTCAACTAAGGACCATGCATAATGTTGATTTAGAAGTGGATTTGTACAATTCAGATAACGTAACCACTTTTGGTTGCAAGAATTGGGAATCATTTTGCAAGATATATGGTTTTTATGAGGGTATGCTTCTCACCATGGATCTTGGTAATCCGGATTCCATCGCCGAAGACGATTTGGACATTTGGGTCCTTGTTGACGATATGATTCCAATTCTACCGAGAAGTGAGTTTATCAAACATAGTTATTTAGTAATTTATATTGTTTAGTTCAAAATAGTTGACAACTTATTTCCATTGATAGGTTATTTTGATTATTCAAATAATGTGAGGATGATGCTAGACAGAACCTACTACACCCCTGGCTCAGAATGTACTTATAAGGACAAAGAGCAGATCATCTTCTTTTATTCCTTTCTTGTGGATTACATTCAATATCGTAATATTGATCCACAGTATGGTCAATACGTCCCACTAGTGCACGTCTTGAACTACGTTAATATCAATGGAGATACCATGGTAAGATTTTTTTTTACTATTATGACATTCGTGCATGTTTTGCATTAGTTCTTCTCGAACTGAACTACAATGCTAACTACGAAGTCTTACTATGTTTTGCAACAGATTCTCCCTAGTGACTGTGTGCCTCCTGTCATGTTTCAATCTGGTCAACTACAAGTTTTAAACATTCTGCCAGGTGAACCTACAAATCACACGTGTCCATATCGGATTTCTTCTACAAATGAAGGAATGAGAATCAAAGAATGGCGAAAAATAACGAAAACTCGTAAGGAGGTACTTGGAAGCAATAGAGTGAGAAGGGCAAGAAATGGAGACAAGATAATCTGCGTTCTCCATAATGGCCCTTTAAATCTAATTGATTTAGAGCCAAACGCCATCTTGTTTTATGCCATTTTACCTTAGAAAATTGCTACGTAGTGGAAGTTGTATGGTCGATAATGATGTGTAAGACTTATTATTTAATACCAATGTTGAGTTTTTATTATTATTATGATCGATGATGCATGATGCTAAGTTGTTCTATGAGCTATTATATACTCCCTCCATTCCGATTTACTCGTCGTGGTTTTAGTTCAAATTTGAACTAAAACCACGACGAGTAAATCGGAACGGATGGAGTAGATTCTAATAGTTTCGATGTGCGTACCATATATGTTGGCTCCACGAGAAATTATATTTATATATATGAATAACCTGTGCAAAAAAACAGAAAATAAAAAAATAAAAAAACCTAATATTCATACTAATGGCGCATCACAGCAGAGTGCGCCATTAGTATGCCAAAGCACCTGGCTACACATGGCCCCTGGGAGGCATACTAATGGCGCACTTCTGTGCATACTAATGGCGCATCTGCAGTGCGCCATTAGTATACCAGATACTAATGGCGCACCAGAGGTGCGCCATTAGTAAAATATACTAATGGCGTGCTAGTAATGGCGCACCACTAATGCGCCATTAATGGCCAAATTAGGTGCGCCATTAATAGGCCTTTTCCTAGTAGTGTCGTCTTGACTTTCCGGTAGAAACTTTGGGGCACTCTTTGAAGTTCTATGTGTTGGTTGAATAGATGTTTCTGAGATTGTGTGATGCATATCGTATAATCATGCCCACGGATACTTGAGGTGACAATGGAGTATCTAGGTGACATTAGGGTTTTGGTTGATTTGTGTCTTAAGGTGTTATTCTAGTACGAACTCTATGATAGATTGAACGTTACTACGGATTCTTGAATAGATCGATCAGAAAGAATAACTTTGAGGTGGTTTCGTACCCTACCATAATCTCTTCGTTTGTTCTCCGCTATTAGTGACTTTGGAGTGACTCTTTGTTGCATGTTGAGGGCTAGTAATATGATCCAATTATGTTATCCTTGCTGAGAGAACTTGCACTAGTGAAAGTATGAACCCTAGGCCTTGTTTCATATCATTGCAATACCGTTTATGCTCACTTTTACCTTTAGTTACCTTGTTGTTTTTATATTTGCCTATTACAAAAACCTATATCTACCATCCATATTGCACTTGTATCACCATCTCTTCGCCGAACTAGTGCACCTATACAATTTACCATTGTATTGGGTGTGTTGGGAACACAAGAGACTCTTTGTTATTTGGTTGCAGGGTTGCTTGAGAGAGACCATCTTCATCCTACGCTTCCCACGGATTGATAAACCTTAGGTCATCCACTTGAGCGAAATTTGCTACTGTCCTACAAACCTCTGCACTTCGAGGCCCAACAACGTCTACAAGAAGAAGGTTGCGTAGGAGACATCAAGCTCTTTTCTGGCGCTGTTGCCGGGGAGGTTAGTGCTTGAAGGTATATCTTTAGATCTCGCAATCGAATCTTCTAGTTTCTTGTTTTATCACTAGTTTAGTTTATAAAAAAAACTACAAAAAAATGGAATTAAGGTTACCTCATATGCTTCATCTTTTTAATATCTTTCATGAGAATGATGGAAAGGAAAATTGTGCTCAAGTACTAGAAGAAGAATTACATAGAATGCTTGGCACTAAAAACTTGCATGATGAGCATGATTGCAATGTTGTTAGTATGAATTCTTTGAATACCCATGATGCTAATGATATGCAAAGCCACAAGCTTGGGGAAGCTACGTTTGATGAAGATGATATTTTTAGTCCCCCAAGTTTTGATGATAATATTTATTATGGTGAAAGCATGCCTCCTATTTATGATGATTATATTTATGAAAGTGGATTTGGAGAGGTTGTGGCTTTATTTAGTGATGAATCCACTATTTCGGAAGAGGTTCCAATTGATTATGAGAACAAAGTTGCTATCTATGATGATTTTTGTGATGACTTGTATGCTATTGAGAATAATGATAACCATGAAACTTGTCATCAAGATTTTAGTTTTCAATTGGATTATGCTTCACATGATAGTTATTTTGTTGAATTTGCTCCTCCCACTACTATGAATGAGAAGAATTTTGCTTATGATGGGAGTAGTAAAATTTATATGCAAGTAGATCATGAAAAGAATGCTTTATGTGCTGGTTATATTGTTGAGTTCATTCATGATGCTACTGAAAATTATTATGAGGGAGGAACATATGCTTCTACATATTGCAATAATATCAAGTTTCCTCTCTATATGCTTAGAATCTTGAAGCTATGCTTGTTTTGCTTTCCTATGCTAGTTGATTACTGTTCCCATAAATTGTTTGCTTAAAAAATCCCTATGCATAGGAAGTGGGTTAGGCTTAAATGTGCTAGTCATATTCTTCATGATGCTCACCTTATGTTTCAATTCTTATCCTTTATGCGAGCATCATTGAAATCATCATGCCTAGCTAGGGGCGTTAAACGATAGCGCTTGTTGGGAGGCAACCCAACTTTATTTTTATTCCTTGCTTTTTGCTTCTGTTTAGGAATAAATATTGCATCTAGCTTCTGTTCAGATGTGGTTTTGTGTTTTAATTAGTGTTTGTGCCAAGTAGACCCTTTGGGAAGACTTGTGTGAAGTTTATATGATCATGCTGTAAAAAACAAAATTGTTAGCGCTCACGAGAATAGTCACCAGATTTTACTGGAGTGTGCTATTTAGTTGATTCTTTTTGCAGATGATTAATAGACAAATTCCTCACGTTTACCAATTTATTTCAATTTGTTTGGAGTTACAGAAGTATTCGGAAGTTACAGATTACTACAGATTGTTCTGTTTTTGACATATTCTGTTTTTCGTGTGTTGTTTGCTTATTTCAATGCATCTATGAGTAGTATTGGGAAGTATGAATCATAGAGAAGTTGGAATACAGTAGTTTTAACACCAATATAAACAAAGAATGAATTCATTGCAGTACCTTTGAGTAGTGGTTTGTTTTCTTATACTAACGGAGCTCACGAGATTTTTGTCTAAGTTTTCTGTTGTGAAGTTTTCAAGTTTTGAGTATTGCTTTGATGGACTATGGAACAAAGAGTGGAAAGAGCCTAAGCTTGGGGATGCCCAAGGCACCCCAAGGTAAAACTCAAGGACAACCAAAAGCCTAAGCTTGGGGATGCCCCGGGAAGGCATCCCCTCTTTCGTCTTCATCTATCGGTAACTATACTCGGAGCTATATTTTTATTCACCACATGATATTGGTTTTGCTTGGAGCGTCAATTTAGGATATTTTATTTTGCTTGCTGTTTGAATAATATCCCAAGATCTGAAATTATTAAATGTTAGAGAGTCTTCGCATAGTTACATAATTATTCAACTACTCATTAATCTTCACTTATATCTTTCGGAGTAGTTTGTTATTGCTCTAGTGCTTCACTTATATCTTTTAGAGCACGGCGGTGGTTTTATTTTGAAGAAATAGATGAACTCTCATGCTTCACTTATATCCTTTTGAGAGTCTATTAAAACAGCATGGTAATGTGCTTTGGCTATAAAATTAGCCTTCACATGATAGACATCCAAGGTGAATGTAGTAAAAACTTTCATACCAAGTGCATTGAATATAATGAGAAGTTGGATGCTTGACAATTGTTTTGAGATATGAGGATAGTGATATTAGAGTCATGCTAGTGGAGTTATTATGAAATTGATAAATACTTGTGTTAAGGTTAGTGATTCCCGTAGCATGCACGTATGGTGAACCGCTATGTGACGAAGTTAGAGCATGAGGTATTTGTAAAGTGTCAACCTTTGTGTGGAGGTCGGGGGCGCGCGATGGTTAACTCCTACCAACCTCCCCCCTAGGAGCATGCGTTGATTGCTTTGTTTTGATGACTTGTAGACTTTTTCAATAAGTATATGAGTTCTTATGACTAATGTTGAGTCCATGGATATTACGCACTCTCACCCTTCCACCATTGCTAGCCTCTCTTGTACCGCGCAACTCTCGCCGGTACCATACAACCACTATATATCCTTCCTCAAAACAGCCACCAATATCTTCCTCAAAACAGCCACCATACCTACTTATCATGGCATTTCCATAGCCATTCCAAGATATATTGCCATGCAACTTTCCACCGTTCCGTTCATATGACACGCTTCATATTGTCATATTGCCATGCATGATCATGTAGTTGACATCGTATTTGTGGAAAAGCCACCATGCATAATTTTTTATACATGTCACTCTTGATTCATTGCACAACCCGGTACACCGCCGGAGGCATTCATATAGGTCATACTTTGTTCTAGTATCGAGTTGTAATATCGAGTTGTAATATCGAGTTGTCAATGAAAGTGTGATGATCATCATTATTAGAGCATTGTCCCATGTGAGGAAAGGCTAAATCAAGAAAGCCCCTCCAAAAAAAGGTCAAAGAAAAAAAAAGGCCCAAAAAAAGGAAAAGGGACAATTGCTACTATCTTTTTCCACACTTGTGCTTCAAAGTAGCACCATGTTCTTCATGATAGAGAGTCTCGTGTTTAGTCACTTTCATATACTAGTGGGAATTTACATTATAGAACTTGGATTGTATATTCGAACGATGGGCTTCCTCAAATGCCCTAGGTCTTCGTGAGCAAGCAAGTTGGATGCACACCCACTTAGTTTCTTTTGTTGAGCTTTCATACATTTTTAGCTCTAGTGCATCCGTTGCATGGCAATCCCTACTCACTCACATTGATATATATTGATGGTCATCTCCATAGCCCGTTGATACGCCTAGGTGATGTGAGACTATCTCCCTCCTTTTTGTCTTCTCCACAACCACCTCTCTATTCCACATAGTGCTATGTCCATGGCTCACGCTCATGTATTGCGTGAAAGTTGAAAGGTTTGAAAGAATAGAGTTTGAAAACAAGAGCTTGGCTACAACCGGGGTTGTGCATGATATGAATATTTTGTGTGATGAAGAGGGAGCATAGCCAGACTATATGATTTTGTAGGGATAACTTTCTTTAGCCATAATATTTTCAGAAGACATGATTGCTTTGTTAGTATGCTTCAAGTATTATTATTCTTGTGTCAATATAGACTTTTGTCTTGAATCTTTCAGATCTGAACATTCATGCCACAATTAAGAGAAATACATTGAAAATTATGTTGGTTAGCATTCCACATCAAAAATTCTGTTTTTATCATTTACCTACTCGAGGACGAGCAGGAATTAAGCATGGGGATGCTGATACGTCTCCAACGTATCTATAATTTTTTATTGTTCGATGATATTATATTATCCTTCTAGGATGTTTTATGGGCTTTATTATACACTTTCATATTATTTTTGGGACTAACCTATTAACCCGGAGACGAGTTGCCAGTTTCTGTTTTTCTCCTGTTTTAGGATTTCGCAGAAAAGGAATATCAAACGGAGCCCAATTGACCTGAAAATCAACGGGGATCATTTTTGGACTAGAAGAAGCCCACGGAGTGCCGGATGGGGACGAGAGGACCCATGGGCTGCCCTCGAGGGTGGGGGCGTCCCCCCCCCTACTGGGCGCGCCCCCTACCTCGTGGAAAGCCAGTATCCCCCCTTTGCTTGGCCCCGACTCCAACATCTCCTATATATACAGAAACCTCCGGAAAATAACCTAGATCGGGAGTTATGCCGCTGTAAGCCTCTGTATCCACCGAAAACCAATCTAGACCCCGTTCCGGCACCCTGCCGGAGGGGGGAACCCTCACTGGTGACTATCTTCATCATCCCAGCGCTCTCCATGACGAGGAGGGAGTAGTCCACCCTCGGGGCTGAGGGTATGTACCATTAGCTATGTGTTTGATCTCTCTCTCTCTCATGTTCTTGAGATGCCACGATCTTGATATATCTTGAGCTTTGCTATTTTAGTTGGATCTTATGATGCTTCTCCCCCTCTACTCTCTTGTAATGGATTGAGTTTTTCCTTTGAAGTTATCCTATCGGATTGAGTCTTTAAGGATTTGAGAACACTTGAGGTATGTCTTGCACGTGCTTATCTGTGGTGACAATGGGATATCATGTGATCTACTTGATGTATGTTTTGGTGATCAACTTGCGTGTTCTATGACCTTGGGAATCTATGCATAGGGGTTGGCACACGTTTTCGTCTTGACTTTCTGGTAGAAACTTTGGGGCACTCTTTGAAGTTCTATGTGTTGGTTGAATAGATGTTTCTGAGATTGTGTGATGCATATCGTATAATCATGCCCATGGATACTTGAGGTGACAATGGAGTATCTAGGTGACATTAGGGTTTTGGTTGATTTGTGTCTTAAGGTGTTATTCTAGTACGAACTCTATGATATATTGAACGTTACTACAGACTCTTGAATAGATCGATCAGAAAGAATAACTTTGAGGTGGTTTCGTACCCTACCATAATCTCTTCGTTTGTTTTCCGCTATTAGTGACTTTGGAGTGACTCTTTGTTGCATGTTGAGGGCTAGTAATATGATCCAATTATGTTATCCTTGCTGAGAGAACTTGCACTAGTGATAGTATGAACCCTATGCCTTGTTTCATATCATTGCAATACCGTTTATGCTCACTTTTACCTTTAGTTACCTTGCTGTTTTTATATTTTCCTATTACAAAAACCTATATCTACCATCCATATTGCACTTGTATCACCATCTCTTCGCCGAACTAGTGCACCTATACAATTTACCATTGTATTGGGTGTGTTGGGGACACAAGAGACTCTTTGTTATTTGGTTGCAGGGTTGCTTGAGAGAGACCATCTTCATCCTACGCCTCTCATGGATTGATAAACCTTAGGTCATCCACTTGAGGGAAATTTGCTACTGTCCTACAAACCTCTGCACTTGGAGGCCCAACAACGTCTACAAGAAGAAGGTTGCGTAGTAGACATCAACAACTCACTAGCAATTGGTTCAACGTAATCGGATCTCTTAAAGAGATTAGCAAGTGGATGAGGATCCATACTTTAGCAAGCGAAGATGCAAGCTAATAGAGGGCACATAGCAACACAAGAAAACAGAAAGGCGAATGGAAAAAGGGCGAATAAAACGGCAAAGGTGAAGTGGGGGAGAGGAAAGCGAGAGGCAAATAATGTAGTGCGAAGGATAAGGGTTTTTGATAGGTACTTGGTATATGACTTTTGCGTAAGCCTCCTCGGCAACGGCGCCAGAAATTCTTCTTGCTACTTCTCGAGCTTGCGTTGTATTCCCTCGAAGAGGAAAGGGTGATGCAGCACAGTAGCGTAAGTATTTCCCTCGGTTTTTGAGAACCAAGGTATCAATCCAGTAGGATACCACGCGCGAGTCACTCGCACCTGCACAAACAAATAACAACTTTGCAGCCAACGCGATAAGGGGTTGTCAATCCCTTTACGGTCACTTACGAAAGTGAGATCTGATAGATAGGATAGGATAATATTTTTGGTATTTTTGGATATAAGAACAGAAAGTAAATAAAGCAAAGTAAAGTACATGGAAGATTAGTATGTTGAGAATAGACCCGGGGGCCATAGGTTTCACTAGTGACTTCTCTCATGATAGCAGAATTCTACAGTGGGTGAACAAATTACTGTCGAGCAATTGATAGAAAAGCGCATAGTTATGAGAATATCGAGGAATGATCACTATATATAGGCATCATGTCCGTGACAAGTAGACCGAAACGATTCTGCATCTACTACTATTACTCCACACATCGACCGCTATCTAGCATGCATCTAGAGTATTAAGTTCATAAGAACAGAGTAATGCTTTAAGCAAGATGACATGATGTAGAGGGATAAACTCAAGCACTATGATATACAATACAATACAATACAATACGTGCCTTGCTGCCCCTGATGTCACTGGGAAAGGACACCGCAAGATTGAACCCAAAGCCAAGCACTTCTCCCATTGCAAGAACTATAGATCTAGTAGGCCAAACCAAACCAATAATTCGAAGAGACTTGCAAGGATATTATAATCATACATAAAAGATTTCAGAAAAGAATCAAATATTTCTCATAGATAATCTTGATCATAAACCCACAATTCATCGGATCTCGACAAACACACCACAAAAAGATTACATCGAATAGATATCCTCGAATATCGAGAAGAACTTGGTATTGAGATCCAAAAAGAGAGAGGAAGCCATCTAGCTAATAACTATGGACCCGAAGGTCTGTGGTAAACTACTCAAAACTCATGGGTGAGTCAAGCTGGCAATGGTTAACTGTTACCCACGTCCCCGTGGGTAATTACTCTATTAGGGGACGGGGATGTGCCAGCTTTAATACCCACGGGGAAGCTTGTGGGTCAAATACCTTACCCAGCATGCACGACGGGGATGGGGGGAAAGTGTTACCCATGCCCGTTACCCGCCTTACCCGTGAAGGCCTTACATGCAGGCTAAAAAATTAGTAGACCCCATGTAATTCCCGCCCTTACCCACCAAAATTTTCACCCATCCCACCCCTTTGGCAAAAAAGCCCGAAGAAAACCCTAACCTAGACACAACATACTATTTATTGTGCTGAAATGCTATTTTTCAATTGAAATGCTATCTGACGTTGTTGTTGAATGTGTATGGGTTTCCCCACGGGTAAAAAAGACCCGACGGGGATGGGGATGGGCATATTTGTATCCCCACAGACGGGTATGGGGACGGGGACGGGCATGGTAAGGTGTCGTGGGGATGGGGATGGGAGTCCAATACCCACCTGGGTAATCCCCATTGCCAGCCTGATGGGTGAGGCTATGGTGTTGATGGCGGAGCTCCGGAACAGGCCCCAAGATGGAATCTCACGAGAACAGAAGGTTGCGGCGGTGGAATTAGGGTTTTCTCTGTTGCCTCGATGTTTTCAGGGTACATGGATATATATAGGAGGAAGGAGGGCATCGGGGGAGCCAGAGGGGGCCCATGAGGGTGGGGGCGCGCCCAGGGGGAGGGGGCGCGCCCTGAACCCTCGTGGCCGCCTCTCTCGTTCCCTCGCGTGTACTCCGAGTCTTCTGGGTAGATACGGTTCCAAAAATAACTCTCGCGAAGGTTTCATTCCGCTTGGACTCCGTTTGATATTCCTTTTCTGCAAAACCCTGAAATAGACAAAAAACAGCAATCTGCACTGAGCCTTGGGTTAATAGGTTAGTCCCAAAAATAATATAAAAGTGTATAATAAAGCCCATTAAACATCCAAAACGGAATATATAATAGCATGGAACAATAAAAAATTATAGATACGTTGCAGACGTATCATCGGCCTGTTGGGTCTCGGGCCTTGCCGTCTGTCTGATCCACCCGTCGGGTCACCAGTCTGTCACAATGTCCAGGCGGGTTGCATGTAAACCGCCAGGTCCGGGCGGATCGCCAGTGAGTCACCAAGTTCAGCCGGGTCTGTGGTGAGTCGCCAAGTCCGGCCGGGTCATAATTCCGGCCGAGTCATACCGCAGGGTATATCCCGACATTAGCCCCCAGTTTAATTTGGATTTATCCATGTTAAACTGATCATGTAAAATAAACACAAGAACAAACTTGACAGGTTGTGCTCCGGGTTAAATATTTTCCTGAACCGGCACCTGATCATCCTTAAATTCTTGTCATTTCCTCCTTGATATGTATTCATGATCTCATATCAAATCTCCTTAGCAGATATGTTCAAATATTACCAATGCAAAAAATCCGAGCACTTCTTCTGAAAAATACGGGTCAATAGACTAGCTTCATAATCAATTTTCTAACATTGGTTCCTCTGATATTCAGCCGGTTTGAAGATGTAGAACTTGCCGAGTTATAATTTCTAAAATCTTCAGATTATAAAAAACTGATAATTCCGGGTCATGACTGTTATAGATACCGGGTCATGATCGTTGCCAACGCCGGGTCACACAATTAATCTTCCTGATTTCCCTAAAACTGAAAATTTGAAGATGTTCCTCCTTTTTATTCATATTACCTGTAGCCCCCAAGTCTTAAGAGGAGAACATAGTGATAGCTTAAGACTTGTTTCAATATAAATGTTGCAACCTTTGAAAAAATCTAGATTGTTCATCTCAGTCACTAGTCAAACTGAATATTCCAAATATGTAGCCCCCAAGTACCGGGTTGTCATGCTTGCAGCAACCTGGGACTTATAATTGCTTTTATACTCATAAAAACTTCAACCAGTGTAGCCCCCAAGGGCCGGGTCATTATGCAATAATGAGCAGGGACTTTGCAGATATGATCATGTAAACTTGAACAGCAACGTGTAGCCCCCAAGGGCCGGCTCAGTAAGATAATACTAAGCTGGGACTTTACATATACTTATTTGAAAAGAACATCATATGATGTAACCCCCATCATGGGGCTTGAACCCACGTCAACAAGGTTAAGAGCTTTGTGCTTTACCAACTGAGCAGTGGACCCTTCAATATAATGGATTAAGACTTGTGTACCTTGAATTATTGACAGGAGCAATTGGTAGCCCCCAAGGGCCGGCTTATTACAATGTGATGAGTCGGGTCTTCAATAAGGTGAGCAAAAAATGACTTTGCATTAGCCCCCAAGTGCCATGGTGCATGCTTGTAGTGACATGGGACTTGCATATTTGATGTAATCTCAACTTGAATAATGTAGCCCCCAAGTGACGGGTCATAAGCCTGCAGCGACTCGGGACTATTCCTTCCATTGTAGAATAAATCATATCCATTGATAAAGAAATAATAGCCATTGTGCTAAAGCGACTTTGAGAACCTCCATCATAATATTGGTTATTGATAACCATAATAAAAATCCAGCCATGTTGGCTATTAAAGAATTCAATAGTATAATCTGGTTTGAAAACCGGTTCCTGCAATATAAATCAGTATATCTATGCATATATGATGCATGTTATGATGATGCAATGTATGATGCAATATATGATGATGTATGTGCATGATACAATGTATGATGATGTATGTGTACGATGACAGAATACTTCATGAAACTAGCCTGAGCCACTGGTATGTGTACGATGACAGAATACTTCATGATACAATGTATGATGATGTATGTGTATCCTTGCATTCTGTAGCCGGCTCTCAGGCGACCCAATCAATGTTTGAACCTAGATAAGTTCAGATATGACTATCGAGAGTACATGAGATCGGGGTAGTATCAAGCAAGCAGGCAGGTTTAACCAAGTTTCAGTGAAGGCGGCTTTAGCAGCATGGATCTATCCTGACTATCTGTAAGCCGTGCTCTCACATGACAGCCGATGTTTTAACCTTAGCAAGCTCAAAAGCTTTGGTCGAATACGCCGTAAAAGATTGATTGCTAATAGTTCGACGGGTCAATCAGGATGACCTGATGGAGTTGAAGCAGCTGGATACAGGTAGGATGACCCACATGTTATGTCCTCTTCGGTCGAATACGCCTATGTTTGAAGATAACCTGGTCAAAAGGGTAGTAACGCTATGTTCTCTTTGGTCGAATACGCCCATGTTTGAACAGGAAGCCCCCAAGTGACATACTTACGATTTGTGCTCGTCGGGAACCTATGTTTGAGCTGTGCTGCGTGATAACCCACAAGTGTAGGGGATCGCAACAGTTTTCGAGGGTAAAGTATTCAACCCAAATTTGTTGATTCGACACAAGGGGAGCCAAAGAATACTCTTAAGTATTAGCAGCTGAGTTGTCAATTCAACCACACCTGGAAACTTAGTATCTGCAGCAAGATAGTTTAGTAGCAAAGTAATATGATAGTGGCGGTAGCAACAATAAAAGTAACGGTAGTGTTTTTATAGTTTTTGTAATAGTAGCAACGGAAAAGTAAATAAGCAACAAGCAATATGTGGAAAGCTCGTAGGCATTGGATCGGTGATGGGAAATTATGTCGGATGCAATTTATCATGTAGAAGTTATAACCTAGGGTGACACAGAACTAGCTCCAGTTCATCAATGCAATGTAGGCATGTATTCCGAATATAGTCATACGTGCTAATGGAAAAGAACTTGCATGACATCTTTTGTCCTACCCTCCCGTGGCAGCGGGGTCCTATTGGAAACTAAGGGATATTAAGGCCTCCTTTTAGTAGAGTACCGGACCAAAGCATTAACACATAGTGAATACATGAACTCCTCAAACTATGGTCATCACTGGGAGTGGTCCCGATTATTGTCACTTCGGGGTTGCCGGATCATAACACATAGTAGGTGACTATAGACTTGCAAGATAGGATCAAGAACACACATATATTCATGAAAACATAATAGGTTCATATCTGAAATCATGGCACTCGGGCCCTAGTGACAAGCATTAAGCATAGCAAAGTCATAGCACCATCAATCTCAGAACATAGTGGATACTAGGGATCAAACCCTAACAAAACTAACTCGATTACATGATAGATCCCATCCAACCCGTCACCGTCCAGCAAGCCTACGATGGAATTACTCACGCACGGCGGTGAGCATCATGGAATTGGTGATGGAGGAAGGTTGATGATGACGATGGCGATGATCTCCACTCTCCCGAGCCCCGAACGGACTCCAGATCAGCCCTCCCGAGAGAGATTAGGGCTTGGCGGCGGCTCTGTCTCGTGAAACGCGATAATTCTTTCTCCCTGATTTTTTTCTCCCCAAAAGTGAATATATAGGATCTGGGGATACGTCGGTGGAGCACCATGGGGCCCATGTGGCAGGAGGGCGCGCCCTGGGGGCGCCCCCTCCCTCGTGGACAGGGTGTGGGCCCCCTGGTCTGGATCTTCTTGCTAGTATTTTTTATATTTTCCGAAATAATTCTCCGTGGATTTTCAGGTCATTCCGAGAACTTTTCATTTCTGCACAAAAACAACACCATGGCAATTCTGCTGAAAACAGCGTCAGTCCGGGTTAGTTCCATTAAAATCGTGCAATTTAGAGTCCAAAACAAGGGCAAAAGGGTTTGGAAAAGTAGATACGTCGGAGACGTATCAACTCCCCCAAGCTTAAACCTTTGCTTCTCCTCAAGCAATTCAGTTGATAAACTGAAAGTGATAAAGAAAAACTTTGACAAACTCTGTTTGCTCTTGTTGTTGTAAACATGTAAGCCAACATTCAGGTTTTCAATAGATCATGAACTAACCATATTCACAATAACTTTCAGGTCTCAAGTCTACTCATATGAATGGAATAATCACCTAGAGAGCAATAATAATAAACCTCGGATGACAACACTTTCTCAAAACAATCATGATATGATATAACAAGATGGTATCTCGCCAGCCCTTCATGAGACCACAAAACATAAATGCAGAGCACCTTTAAAGATCAAGGACCGACTAGACATTGTAATTCATGGTAAAAGAGATCCAGTCATGATCATACTCAATGCAAATTAATAGTAATACTGTTGGGGAACGTAGCATAATTCAAAAAAATTCTACGCTTTCACCAAGATCCAACTATGGAGACATCTAGCAACGAGCAAATAAGAGTGCATCTACATACCGTTATGTAGATCGAGTGCGGAAGCTTTCAACGAAGTGTGGATGAAGTAGTCGTACTCTTCACGTTCTTCGTCACCGATGATCTAGCGCCGAACGGACGACACCTTCGCGTTCAACACACGTACGGTGCAGCAACGTCACCTCCTTCTTGATCCAGCAAGGGGGGAGGAGAAGTCGTCAGAGATCTGGCAGCACGACGGCGTGATGACGGATGCAGTGGAGGTCGCAGCAGGGCTTCGCCGGGCGCCCTGCGTGGGAGTATGGAGGTGTGACGGGAGGGGGAGAGGCGCCAGGGCTTGGGTGCGGCTGCCCTCTCCCTCCCCACATATATATAGGGGCCAGGGGGGTGCGCCTGGACCCCCTGCAGATCCAATCTGCAAGGGGGCGGCGGCCAGGGGGGGTTCCTTGCCCCCCAAGGCAAGTGGAGCCCCCCTCCCCCTTAGGGTTTTAACCCTAGGCGCATGGGGAGGTGGGCCCCCAAGTGGTGCGCCAGCCCTGAGGGCTGGACACTTCCCCTTGCGGCCTAGGGGCCCCACCGGGATGGGTGGCCCCACCCGGTGGACCCCCGGGGCCCCTCCGGTGGTTCCGGGACGCTCCCGGTGACCCCCGGAGATCACCTGTTGGCCGAAACTGGACTTCCTATATATCAATCTTTACCTCCGGACCATTCCGGAACTCCTCGTGACGTCCGGGATCTTATCCGGGACTCCGAACAACTTTCGGGTTTCCACGTGCATTTATCTCTACGACCCTAGCGTTACCGAACCTTAAGTGTGTAGACCCTACGGGTTCGGGAGACACGTAGACATGACCGAGACCACTCTCCGGTCAATAACCAACAGCGGGATCTGGATACCCATGTTGGTTCCCACGTGTTCCTCGATGATATTCATCGGATGAACCACCGTGTCAAGGATTCACTTAATCCCGTATGTTATTCTCTTTGTCCATCGGTACGGTACTTGCCCGCGATTCGATCGTCGGTATTCCCGATACCTTGTTCAATCTCGTCATGGCAAGTCTCTTTACTCGATCCGTAATCCATCATCCCGTGACTAACTACTTAGTCACATTGAGCTCATTATGATGATGTCTTACTGAGTGGGCCCAGAGGTACCTCTCCGTCATACGGAGTGACAACATCCCAGTCTCGGTTCGTACCAACTCAACAGACACTTTCGGAGATACCCGATGCGTACCTTTATAGTCACCCAGTTACGTTGTGACGGTTGGCACACCCAAAGTACTCCTACGGTATCCGGGAGTTGTACAACCTCATGGTCTAAGGAATAAATACTTGACACCGAAAAGCTTATGCATTACGAACTATACGATCTCGTGTTATGCTCAAGTTTGGGTCTTGTCCATCACATCATTCTCCTAATGATGTGATCCCGTTATCACTGACATCTCATGTCCATGGTCAGAAAACCGTGACCATCTGTTGATCAATGAGCTGGTAACTAGAGGCCTACCAGGGACTCATTGTGGTCTATGTATTCACACATGTATCGCTGTTTCCGTACAATACAATTCAAGCATGAATAACAGACAATTATCATGAACAAAGAGATATAATAATAATGCTTTTATTATTGCCTCTAGGGCATATCTCCAATAGTCTCCCACTTGCACTAGAGTCAATAATCTAGTTACATTGTGATGAATCGAACACCCATAGAGTTATGGTGTTTATCATGTTTTGCTCGTGAAAGAGGTTTAGTCAACGGGTCTGCTACATTCAGATCCGTATGCACTTTACAAATATCTATGTCTCCATCCTGAACATAATTCCGGATGGAGTTGAAACGGCACTTGATGTGCTTGGTCTTCTTGTGAAACCTGGGCTCCTTGGTAATAGCAATAGCACCAGTGTTGTCACAGAAGAGAGTCATCGGGCTTGACGCGCTTGGAATGACTCCTAGGTCGGTGATGAACTCCTTCATCCAGACTCCTTCCTGCGCTGCTTCAGAAGCAGCTATGTACTCCGCTTCACATGTAGATGCTGCCACCACGCTTTGCTTGCAACTGCACCAGCTGACTGCCCCTCCATTCAAAATATACACGTATCCGGTTTGAGACTTAGAGTCATCCAGATCTGTGTCGAAGCTAGCATCGACGTAACCCTTTACGACGAGCTCTTCGTCACCTCCATAAA
>LR738713.1:785579848-785611577 GCA_902687465.1 Secale cereale | reverse complement strand
TGTCCAGTGTTCCGTACCGGGATCACTTTGGTACCTCCCTACCAAACTTATGGCAAGGTTCACATCAGGTCTGGTACACAGCATGGCATACATGATAGAACCTATGGCCGAGGCATAGGGAATGACACTCATCTTTTCTCTATCTTCTGCCGTGGTCAGCGACTGAGCCTTGCTCAATCTCATACCTTGCAAAACAGGCAAGAATCCTTTCTTTGACTGATCCATATTGAACTTCTTCAATATTTTGTCAAGGTATGTACTTTGTGAAAGACCAATGAGGCGTCTCGATCTATCTCTATAGATTTTGATGCCTAATATGTAAGCAGCTTCTCCAAGGTCCTTCATTGAAAAACTTTTATTCAAGTAGGCCTTTACATTTTCCAAGAATTCTATATCATTTCCCATCAGCAATATGTCATCCACATATAATATGAGAAATGACACAGAGCTCCCACTCACTTTCTTGTAAATACAGGCTTCTCCATAAGTCTGTATAAAGCCAAACGCTTTGATCACCTCATCAAAGCGAATATTCCAACTCCGAGATGCTTGCACCAGCCCGTAAATCGAGCGCTGGAGCTTGCATACCTTGTTAGCGTTCTCTGGATCGACAAAACCTTCCGGTTGCATCATATACAACTCTTCCTTGAGGAAGCCATTAAGGAATGTTGTTTTGACGTCCATTTTCCATATCTCATAATCATAGAATGCGGCAATAGCTAACATGATTCTGACTGACTTCAGCATCGCTACGGGAGAGAAAGTCTCGTCGTAGTCAATCCCTTGAACTTGTCGATAACCCTTAGCGACAAGCCGAGCCTTATAGATGGTCACATTACCATCCGCGTCTGTCTTCTTCTTAAATATCCATTTGTTTTCTATGGCGTGCCTATCATCAGGCAAGTCCACCAAAGTCCATACTTTGTTTTCATACATGGATTTTATCTCAGATTTCATGGCTCCAAGCCATTTATTGGAATCTGGGCCCGCCATCGCTTCTTCATAGTTCGAAGGTTCACCGTTGTCTAACAACATGATTTCCAGTACAGGGTTGCCGTACCACTCTGGTGCGGAACGTACCCTTGTGGACCTTCGAAGTTCAGTAGTAACTTGGTCAGTTTCTTCATGATCATTATCATTAACTTCCTCCCTTGTCGGTGCAGGCACCTCAGGAACAGTTTCCTGTGCTGCGCTACTTTCCGGTCCAGGAGGGGTGACTGTCACCTCATCAAGTTCTACCTTCCTCCCACTCACTTCTTTCGAGAGAAACTCTTTCTCCAGAAAGCATCCATTCTTGGCAACAAAGACTTTGCCTTCGGATCTGTGGTAGAAGGTGTACCCAATCGTTTCCTTTGGGTATCCTATGAAGACGCATTTTTCCGATTTGGGTTCGAGCTTTTCAGGTTGAAGTTTCTTGACATAAGCATCGCAACCCCAAACTTTTAGAAACGACAGCTTCGGTTTCTTGCCAAACCAAAGTTCATACGGAGTCGTCTCAACGGATTTCGACGGAGCCCTATTTAAAGTGAATGCGGCAGTCTCTATAGCATAACCCCAAAAAGATAGCGGTAAATCGGTGAGGGACATCATAGATCGCACCATGTCCAACAGAGTACGATTTCGACGTTCGGACACACCGTTACGTTGAGGTGTTCCGGGCGGTGTCAATTGTGAAACAATTCTACAGCTCTTAAGGTGTGTGCCAAATTCATGACTTAAATATTCACCCCCACGATCTGATCGCAAGAACTTTATTTTTCTGTCACGTTGATTCTCAACGTCATTCTGAAATTCCTTGAACTTTTCAAAGGTCTCAGACTTGTGTTTCATCAAATAGATATACCCATATCTACTCAAGTCATCTGTGAGGGTGAGAACATAACGATAGCCTCCGCGAGCCTCAACACTCATTGGACCACACACATCGGTATGTATGATTTCCAACAAGTTGGTTGCTCGCTCCATTGTTCCGGAGAACGGAGTTTTGGTCATCTTGCCCAAGAGGCATGGTTCGCACGTGTCAAATGATTCATAATCAAGAGACTCTAGAAGTCCATCTGAATGGAGCTTCTTCATACGTTTGACACCAATATGACCAAGGCGGCAATGCCACAAGTACGTGGGACTATCATTATCAACTTTACATCTTTTGGCATCTACACTATGAATATGTGTATTACTACGTTCGAGATCCATCAAAAATAAACCATTGACCAGCGGGGCATGACCATAAAACATATCTCTCAAATAAATAGAACAACCATTATTCTCCGATTTGAAAGAGTAGCCATCTCGCATAAGACGAGATCCAGAAACAATGTTCATGCTCAAAGCTGGTACTAAATAACAATTATTCAGGTTTAAAACTAATCCTGAGGGTAGATGTAGAGGCAGCGTGCCGACGGCGATCACATCGACCTTGGAACCATTCCCGACGCGCATCGTCACCTCATCCTTCGCCAGTCTCCGCTTATTCCGCGGCTCCTGTTTTGAGTTACAAATGTGAGCAACTGCACCGGTATCAAATACCCAGGAGCTACTACGAGCGCTGGTAAGGTACACATCAATAACAAGTATATCAAATATACCTTTGACGTTGCTGGCCTTCTTGTCTGCTAAATATTTGGGGCAGTTCCGCTTCCAATGCCCCGTTCCCTTGCAATGAAAACACTCAGTCTCAGGCTTGGGTCCATACTTTGGCTTCTTCCCGGCAACTGGCTTACCGGGCGCGGCAACTCCTTTGCCGTCCTTCTTGAAGTTCTTCTTACCCTTGCCTTTCTTGAACTTAGTGGTTTTATTGACCATCAACACTTGATGTTCTTTCTTGATATCCACCTCCGCTGATTTCAGCATCGAATACACCTCGGGAATGGACCTCTCCATCCCCTGTATATTGAAGTTCAACACGAAGCTCTTGAAGCTTGGTGGGAGCGACTGGAGGATTCTGTCAACGATTGCTTCTTCTGGGAGATTCATTCCCAGCTGAGACAAGCGATTGTGCAATCCTGAAATCTTGAGGATGTGCTCACTGACAGAACTGTTCTCCTCCATCTTACAGCTGTAGAATGCGTCGGAGACATCATATCTCTCGACTCGGGCATGAGCTTGGAAAACCATTTTCAGCTCTTCGAACATCTCATATGCTCTGTGGTGCTCAAAACGTTTTTGGAGCCCCGATTCTAAACTGTAAAGCATGCCGCACTGAACCAAGGAGTAATCATCACTACGCGACTGCCAGACGTTCAAAACGTCTTGGGCCGCATCGGGAGCAGGTGCATCACCTAGCGGTGCTTCTAGGACATATGATCTCTTGGCAGCTATGAGGATAATCCTCAGGTTACGGACCCAATCCGTATAGTTGCTACCATCGTCTTTCAGCTTGGTTTTCTCTAGGAACGCGTTGAAGTTGAGGGAAACTGGAGCGTGGGCCATTTGGTCTACAAGAGATATTGTAAAGAATTTAGACTAAGTTCATGATAATTAAGTTCATCTTAATCAAATTTTAATGAACTCCCACTCAGAATGACATCTCTCTAGTCATCTAAGTGATACACGATCCGAATCGAGTAGTCCGTGTCCGATCATCACGTGAGACGGACTAGTCATCAACGGTGAACATCTTCATGTTGATCGTATCTTCTATACGACTCATGTTCGACCTTTCGGTCTTCCGTGTTCCGAGGCCATGTCTGTACATGCTAGGCTCGTCAAGTGAACCCTAAGTGTATCGCGTGTGTAAATCTGTCTTACACCAGTTGTATGCGAACGTTAGAACCTATCACACCCGATCATCACGTGGTGCTTCGGAGCAACGAGCTTTAGCAACGGTGCACAGTTAGGGGAAACACAATACTTGAAATTTTAGTGAGAGATCATCTTATTTACTACCGTCGTTCTAAGTAAACAAGATGCATAAACATGATAAACATCACATGCAATCAATTAAAGTGACATGATATGGCCAATATCATCTTGCTCCTTGGATCTCCATCTTCGGGGCACCATGATCATCTTGTCACCGGCTCGACACCATGATCTTCATCATCATGATCACCATCATCGTGTCTTGAGGAAGTTGTCACGCCAACTATTACTTCTACTATTATAGCTAACGTTTAGCAACGAAGTAAAGTAATTACATGGCGTTATTCAGTGACACGCAGGTCATACAATAATTAAGACAACTCCTATGGCTCCTGCCGGTTGTCAAGTTCATCGACATGCAAGTCGTGATTCCCTATTACAAAAACATGATCAATCTCATACATCACATATATCATTCATCACATCTTCGTTTTGGCCATACCACGTCACATAGCACATGCTGCAAAAACAAGTTAGACGTCCTCTAATTGTTGTTGCAAGTTTTACGTGGCTTCTATAGGATTTCTAGCAAGAACGTTTCTTACCTACGCCAAAACCACAACGTGATTTGTCAACTTCTATTTACCCTTCATAAGGACCCTTTTCATCGAATCCGATCCGACTAAAGTAGGAGAGACAGACACCCGCCAGCCACCTTATGCATCTAGTGCATGTCTGTCGGTGGAACCAGTCTCACGTAAGCGTACGTGTAAAGTCGGTCCGGGCCGCTTCATCCCACAATACCGCCGAATCAAGATTGACTAGTAACGGTAAGAAAGTTGAACAAAACCAAACGCCCACAACTGCTTTGTGTTCTACTCGTGCAAGATGCTACGCATAAAACCTAGGCTCAGATGCCACTGTTGGGGAACGTAGCATAATTCAAAAAAATTCTACGCTTTCACCAAGATCCAACTATGGAGACATCTAGCAACGAGCAAATAAGAGTGCATCTACATACCGTTATGTAGATCGCGTGCGGAAGCTTTCAACGAAGTGTGGATGAAGTAGTCGTACTCTTCACGTTCTTCGTCACCGATGATCTAGCGCCGAACGGACGGCACCTCCGCGTTCAACACACGTACGGTGCAGCAACGTCACCTCCTTCTTGATCCAGCAAGGGGGGAGGAGAAGTCGTCAGAGATCCGGCAGCACGACGGCGTGATGACGGATGCAGTGGAGGTCGCAGCAGGGCTTCGCCGGGCGCCCTGCGTGGGAGTATGGAGGTGTGACGGGAGGGGGAGAGGCGCCAGGGCTTGGGTGCGTCTGCCCTCTCCCTCCCCACATATATAGGGGCCAGGGGGGTGCGCCTGGACCCCCTGCAGATCCAATCTGCAAGGGGGCGGCGGCCAGGGGGGGTTCCTTGCCCCCCAAGGCAAGTGGAGCCCCCCTCCCCCTTAGGGTTTTAACCCTAGGCGCATGGGGAGGTGGGCCCCCAAGTGGTGCGCCAGCCCTGAGGGCTGGACACTTCCCCTTGCGGCCTAGGGGCCCCACCGGGATGGGTGGCCCCACCCGGTGGACCCCCGGGGCCCCTCCGGTGGTCCTGGGACGCTCCCGGTGACCCCCGGAGATTACCCGTTGGCCGAAACTGGACTTCCTATATATCAATCTTTACCTTCGGACCATTCCGGAACTCCTCGTGACGTCCGGGATCTTATCCGGGACTCCGAACAACTTTCGGGTTTCCACGTGCATTTATCTCTACGACCCTAGCGTTACCGAACCTTAAGTGTGTAGACCCTACGGGTTCGGGAGACACGTAGACATGACCGAGACCACTCTCCGGTCAATAACCAACAGCGGGATCTGGATACCCATGTTGGTTCCCACGTGTTCCTCGATGATCTTCATCGGATGAACCACCGTGTCAAGGATTCACTTAATCTCGTATGTTATTCCCTTTGTCCATCGGTACGGTACTTGCCCGAGATTCGATCGTCGGTATTCCCGATACCTTGTTCAATCTCGTCATGGCAAGTCTCTTTACTCGATCCGTAATCCATCATCCCATGACTAACTACTTAGTCACATTGAGCTCATTATGATGATGTCTTACCGAGTGGGCCCAGAGGTACCTCTCCGTCATACGGAGTGACAACATCCCAGTCTCGGTTCGTACCAACTCAACAGACACTTTTGGAGATACCCGATGCGTACCTTTATAGTCACCCAGTTACGTTGTGACGGTTGGCACACCCAAAGTACTCCTACGGTATCCGGGAGTTGTACAACCTCATGGTCTAAGGAATAAATACTTGACACCGAAAAGCTTATGCATTACGAACTATACGATCTCGTGTTATGCTCAAGTTTGGGTCTTGTCCATCACATCATTCTCCTAATGATGTGATCCCGTTATCACTGACATCTCATGTCCATGGTCAGGAAACCGTGACCATCTGTTGATCAACGAGCTGGTAACTAGAGGCCTACCAGGGACTCATTGTGGTCTATGTATTCACACATGTATCGCTGTTTCCGTACAATACAATTCAAGCATGAATAACAGACAATTATCATGAACAAAGAGATATAATAATAATGCTTTTCTTATTGCCTCTAGGGCATATCTCCAACAAATACAAGCAATGACAGAGGTGCTCTCCTACTGGTGCTCTTTGATAAGAGGATGATGACTCTGCATAAAAGTAAATAGATAGGCCCTTCGCAAAGGGAAGCATGGATTTGTACAGGTCCCAGAGCTCGATTTTTAAATAGAGATGAATAACATTTTGAGTGGTATACTTTCATTGTCAACATAACAACCAAGAATCTCGATATCTCCCATGCTATGCACATTATAGGCGGTCCCCAAACAGAATGGTAAAGTTTATACTCCCCAACCACCAACAAGCACACTCCACGGCTAGCCCGGAACAACGGGTACCGTCCAATCCAGCAACAACCCTGGGGGAGTTTTGTTTAATTATTTATGATTTTGAGCATGGGACTGGGCATCCCGATTACCAGCCATTTTCTCGTGAATGATGAGCGGAGTCCACTCATCGCAAGAATTACCCACCTAGCATGGAACATATAGACACCCCTAGTTGATACATGAGCTGTTCGAGCATATAAAACAGAATTTCATTTGAAGGTTTAGAGTTTGGCACATACAAATTTACTTGGAACGGCAGGTAAATACCGCATATAGGAAGGTATGCTGGACTCATGTGGAACAACTTTGGGGTTTATGGAAGTGGATGCACAAGCAGTATTCCCGCTTAGTACAGGTGAAGGCTAGAAAGAGACTGGGAAGCGACCAGCTAGAGAGCAACAACGGTCATGAACATGCATTAAAATTAATCAACAATGAATGCAAGCATGAGTAGGATATAAATCACCATGAACATAAATATCGTGGAGGCTATGTTGACTTGTTTCAACTACATGCGTGAACATGTACCAAGTCAGATCACTTAAATCGTTCAAAGGAGGATACCACCCCATCATACCACATCACAACCATTTTAATATCATGTTGGCACACAAGATAGACCATTATAAACTCTCAGCTAATTAAGCATGGCATAAGCAGCTATGATCTGTAATTGTCATTGCAAGCATGTTTCATTCATAACAAGCTGAATCAGGAACGATGAACTATCATATTTACGAAAACAAGAGAGGTTGAGTTCATACCAGCTTTTATCATCTCAATTAGTTCAGCATATATCATCCTTATTGCCTTTCACTCGCACGACCGAACGGTGTGGATAATAATAATAGTGCACGTGCATTGGACTAAGCTGGAATCTGCAAGCATTTAATACAAAAGAGAAGACAAGGTAATATGGCTCAAGGTTAAATCAACAATAAAGCATTTTAATCATGGTCTTCTACTCTTGACCCCCAAAGAAAAAGAAAAGAAACTATTTACACGGGAAAGCTCCCAACAAGCAAAAGAAGAACGGGAAATCTTTTTGGGTTTTCTTTTAATTACTACTACAAGAAAAGTAAACTAGCTAGAAGCTACAACTATTTTTTTTCTTAAGGTTTTTCTAGCACACGAGAAAAAGACTAAGAAAAAGAAATGAAACTAAACATGGATGGTACAGCGAAAGAGTGTGAGCACCGACAACTAGAATAAGTGTGAACATGAATGTAAAGTTGGTGAGAAACACGTACTCCCCCAAGCTTAGGCTTTTGGCCTAAGTTGGTCTATGGCCACGGATCGAAGCCACTCCCTCCAGTGTACTGAGATGTATCCTCTGGGTGCCACTAGTTGGCGAGCTCATCCCGCTCCCACCCATAAACAGACTAACGGTAAGGATCAAGTGGTGGCTCTAGCTCAGGCTCTGAAGCTTGTGCCTGGCCTTGGTACTTGTAGAAGGCATCTGATCTAATGAGGTATATGCATGTGGACAGATTAAACAAAGATGGTGCAGGCAAGGTAAAAAATTCACAGTATATTTCATCAAACCTTAATTTATAGTTAAGCAACCTATTCTTGTCTTTAACAATAAAATCATGGGCTACCATGCTCTTGTAGTCTAGATAAACAGGGGCAAGCAATTTTTCTTCCTTCTCATGATGCCTAATAGGTATTCTAAAATATTCAGCAAGGCGAGAAGCAAAGATGCCTCCAAAGACGGGCCCCTTTGAGCGGTTCAGACTCAGTCGTTTAGCAACGACGGCGCCTAAGCTAAAAGTTGTGTCTTGAAACAAAGCATGGCGTAAGATGACAATATCAGGGGCACTAAGATTCCCACTGTTCCCGCGACCAATTAAACATCTACTAGCAAATAAAGCAAAGTAGCGCGGAACAGGGAAGTATATACTAGTGATTCTTGCCCCTGAGACTTGTCTAGTTTCCCCTACAGCTATCATGTCAATAAACCCTTCAACGTCTTCACGATGTGGTTCATGAAGTCTACCTCCAACGGGTACCTTGCATATTTCACAAAATTCTAAGAGTGATATCTCCTTAATCACATCATATAAACGAAACTCCACCGTAGTTGGCGTTTTCTTAGCATGAAAATGAAAACTTTGCGTGAAAATATTGGTGAGTAAGAGATACTGTTCTTTCTGGTCGTGGAGGAAGTCGGTGAGGCCTGCATTATTTGCCAACCAATAAAAGTCTTCGTAAATCCCGGCGGACATCGTGAAATCATTACAAGGCCATTCGCACGGTCGAACTTCCGCCATGCGAGGAAGATTATATTTGGGCTTCTTATTTTCTTCTTTATTCTTCTCCTATGAGCTCTTGCTGGAGGAGCCCCTCAACAATCTCTTTATCATTTTCCTTTTCTGAAAATTTCTGAATTTTTTAGTAACTCAAAATAAAAGTTAACCGAACTCAACAAGATTGATAGCAACAACTCCTACAAGTGCCTAGAGGCTATATCATGCATTAGAGCTACTTGGGACCAAGAAAATTTGACATGCAAGCTCAAGAACAAGGTCACCACAGCAGCAAAAATTTGCAATAAATAAAGCACTAGAGCAAAAACTAATTGGACCAATGGAGGAGTCACATACCAAGGAACAATCTCCCCAAACAGTTTGGTGAATGGTGCTTCGAGCAAGGAGATCAAAAATGGCAGCAAGATGAGCTAGAACTCGGGTTTGAGCTGGTTGATGATTTTTTTGGGAGGAAGAAGAAGAGTGTGGGTGCAGGAATAAGTGGAGGGGGGCCACGTGGGGCCCACGAGGCAGGGGGCGCGCCCTGGCAGGGGGGCGCGCCCTGGACCCTCGTGGCCAGGTGCTGGCTCCCCTCGCTGTGTGTTCTGTGCCATATTTCCTCAAATATTTTAGAAAAAATCATATTTCATTTTCATGGCATTTGGAGAACTTTTCTTTTCGGGGTATTTTTTATTGCACGGATAAGTCTGGAAACAGACAGAAAATACTATTTTTGTTTTATTCATCCTAATTAACAAAAAGCAAAAGGAAGGTACATAAGGTTTGTGCTATCTAGATTCACCTATACCATGCTCATTGATGGCTTCTCGCCCCTCGTTGGTTACCCCAAGTGGAAGGTTGAGATGTAGCGTAGCGGCAAATTTTCCCTTGGCAAAGATACCAAGGATCGAATCCCGTGAGACTCCGAGGGTCAACAAGAAGGTGTCAATAGCGCCAGAGACTTTTGCTTGACAGGACCTGCACACATATACAAATAACTTTGCTCCCAACGAGTACAGAGAGGTTGTCAATCCCTCCGGCCTTGTCGTTTACAAAGGATCAAACGCAAGAGATAATAGTGATAGGTATGACTGCAACTAGTAAATAAGAGCAGGAAGTAAATAACGGGTGTGATCAGTGATGGTAATATGGACTGGGGTCCCATGATGTTCACTAGTGATGTCTCTCTCCCAAAAGACGATAAAACAGCTAAGCGAGGTAAACGAATTACGGCTGGGCAATTGACAGGATTATGTGCGCAAACCAATGCTAACTATGCTGTAAGAAAGGTAGAGGCTCAAAAGCATGGGCGGTACGCCAAGGCAAGTAGACCGAAATCCATCTGCATCTACTACTAATCATCCACCTTGAGATATCTATCCAGAACATCTCGCTGGTATTAAGTTGCGAGTCCCGCCCAAAGTGTAAACTCAAAGCAACAGACAACTGCATTAAAAGAACTTTGCGTAAAGTAAACAATCCTTGCACCCGCAAGTACAAGCACCGTTGTTTTCCCCCTTGTGGCAACAGCACATCCCCTAGACTCATGTTTCTGTCACTCAAGCTAGTCATCGAGGGGCATGAACCCACAATCAAGCATAACGTTCCCTCTTGGAGTTACTACCTACTACTCGGCCAAAGCAATAAATAGCAATGGAGAACATGCAAGAATTACTCAAGAACATAAATATAAAAGAGGTGAATCAAATATATTACTCACACACAATCTGAACATAATCTCATAATCCATCGGATCCCAGCAAACTCAGCATAGCAATAGCATAAAGATTACATATGTGCCTCGATCATGTAGGGTAGCTCACGAGGTCTAATCGGTGAAGAACAAAGAGGGGAGGAGAACATCACATAGCTACTGGTCATGGACCCATGGTCCAAGGGGGACTACTCACAACTCATCCGGGAAGCGTCCATGGTGGTGGAGAAGCCCCCGGTGGTGGTTCTCCCCTCCGGCAGGGTGCCGGGAAGAGTTCTCCTGGTGCTCCCGATCTTGGAAGCACGGCGGCGGCGGAACAGAGATGAGATCGCGAAAAAAGGTTCCGTCCTCGAGGGTTTCGGGACGCGTGCTAAATATATGCCAAAGGGGGGCACCAGAGGCGGAGAGAGGGGCCCAGGCGACCCCCCGGCGCGGCCAGGAGGGGGGGCGTGTGGGCAGGCCGCCTGGGCTGCCCCTGGCTCCCCTCTGGCCCCACTTCTGGCGCGTGGAAGCTTCTGGAGCGCTGATTTTTTATATATTTTTCCCGGAATTTTTCTGGCAATTTAAGTAATGGGAAAACCTGAAATACAAAAACAGCAGAAAAGAGAAACTGGCACTGGGGTGCACTGAGTTAATAGGTTAGTCCAAATATGATCAAAAGTGTATGGAAATGCATAAATATCATAGCAATATCACACAAAAGAGGCATGGAGCAAGCAGAAATTATAGATACGTTTTGGACGTATCAACATCCCCAAGCTTAATTCCTGCTCTTCCTCGAGTAGGTAAATGATAACAAGCATAATTTCTGTGGTGACATGCTATCAACCATATAAGAACTTTTAAGTAAATTAATCAAGGCATGTAATTCAATTCAAGTCATAACAAGCAAGAGTCTATATTAGCATTGTAACAAGTAACATAAGAACATAAAGGTGCAAGAGCTCTCGCTGTCCGTGACTCGAATGTCTCCAAATGGTGTTTGCGTGCAAGAAAGGGGATAGGGATATATGAGAGAGTAAAACATAGTTTTTGTATTGTTGAGAACTTAATCTACTAAAGTTTCACACTTGGTCTTCTTTGGAATCTTATCTTGACTCATCCCCAGACCGTCAGCCAGGTACAAGTCAAAATGATCCACTCCCTTTCGATATTTTGAGCACTCATGCAATGGATGAGCGTAAGCAAGAAAGTCGACACTTAGGATGGCAAAGAGAGAAAAATGATAGAGGGGGGAGACAAAAAAGGTGTGAAAGGCTCACATCAATGAGGACAATCATCGGCGAGAGAAAGCCAAATGATAGATATGATGTGAGGAGTAGGGATTGCCATGCAACGGATGCACATATGAGCTAAGGTAAGCTCTCCAATGGAACTAGTGGGGGTGCATCCAACTTGCTTGCTCAAGAAGACCTATAGCTCTTTTGAGGAGGCTCATCATTGGAATATACAAGCCAAGTTCTATAGTGTAAAGGTCCCCACATAGCTATATGCATGAATGATAATCTCTATGGAGTACAAGGTATAAGATGGAGTACGAGTGTGGATCTCTCAAAAGAAATAGTAGTGTGCCCCCTTCTCTCTTTTTATTTCTTTTTCTCTTTTTTCTATTTTTTTTTATTTTTTTGTGGCCTCAACGGCTCGTTCTATTTATCTCTCATTTGTCCTCTTTGGGATCTTTTGATTTTGTCCTCTTTGGGATCTTTTGATTTGTCCTCTTTGGGATCTTTTCCTCACTTTAGGGGCAACACTCTATGTATTACAAGAAGTATAGAAGATCTTTCACACTTTACAAAAGTACTCATCATAAAGAAAATGAAACTATCATGATGTATGCAAATGTATGCCTCTGCCAGTGTAGCAGGATATGCAATGATACTAGCGCGTCATGTAGCAATGATTAGGGCAAGGCCCAACTAGCATGCGGCTCATCGATCAAGCAAAAAGCATGTATGACATGAAGATCAAGTCATGAGAAGATGGATGTTGCATGGCAATGTATCTCGGAAAGGCTATGGAAATGCCTTAATAGGTAGGTATGGTGGCTGTTTTGAGGAAGGATATAATGAGGCTTATGATGACAGAGCGTATCGTGCCAAGGATTTGGATGCACCGGCGAAGTATGCGCCAACTCTCGAGGTGAGAAAGGGCAATGCACGGTACCGAAGAGGCTAGAAAAATATGGATAGGTGGAAGTGTCAACCTTCGAATACTCACATTAGTCCGAAGAACTCATGCACTTATTATCGGTAACTCTCAATCTAATTAGGAGGTTCACAAAGAGACAAGTACCCCGAGGAGGTGTGTATGGGGGTTTGGTTACCCTTGCACATCCTCGACCCATGGTACGTGAGTGTACTCTAATATTCGATCCCTCCAAAGATTAGTGATCCATTTAGTAGCTAAAGTTCTCAACTATTTTGTAGGTTTTCGAAAATTAACACGGATTGCCCAAAATACGACATCTATCACTAATAGGCTAAAGCTCTTGACACCAAAAGTTCAGACATTACTCATGGCAATACCTCAAAACTATTGCAAGTTACTACTAAAATTAAATAGCAACCTCAATTACCTACTTTAAGTTTAAGACACACAACTCAGTGCAACAGACAAACTCTCTTAACAAGATAAACATGAAAACTCAAGAGAGTTCAACAACCAACTAAACAAAAGCTCTTTAAAAAGAAAAGCATGAAAACTAAGAGCTAAACATGACAGTAGCTATGGAAAGACAAAGAACACACACAGCAGAGATGAGCATGAAAATCCTATGTTGTGTTCTAGGTTGAAGTGGAGCGTGTTTCTCTCCCACACAAAGAAAGATGGGTTCTAACTCGTTATGAACAGCAAGCAAAGCTAAAGAAAACTAAAAAGGAAACTAAAAGCAAGACGCTCCAAGCATAGCACATAACGCATGAAGTGATTAAAATATAGTGGAACGAAAGACGAACTGATAATTGTTGATGGAGAAGGGGATGCACGGGGGCATCCCCAAGCTTAGACGCTTGAGTCTTCTTGAATATTTCTTGAGGGTGCACGGGGGCATCCCCAAGCTTGAGCGTTTGACCCTCCCTAATCTTTTTATCATCTTCCCTCGCACACTTGAAAACTCCCTTCATACATAACTCATCATAATCTGATTAGCGAGGTTAGTACCCATAATAAAATAATTTTTCCTTGCTGGAAATAAAGATAATCTTGAAGACCTACTGTTTCTCAAGATTGCCAAAAGGTTTTTGCAAAGAAAAAGCAAGCTCAAGGTTTGCAAAACGAAGAAAAGGCAAAACAGGACAGAATCTGTGAAAAACAGACCAGAAGGTAGTAAATAATTTTTCCGGGGCACTTCTGCAACTCAAATCAAAAAACTCAGAACAGACGCCCGAAAGCCAATTGTATAGAGCACGCTGTCGAAAAAATTCAGACCAAAAAGATGATCTGGTGATTTTATACGAATTTTTCTGTCCAAGGACAGAATCTGTTTCCTGGACAGCACGTCACAACTTTTGAACTTTCTTGCAATCGGAGGCTAAACTTGGCACAAAGCTGAAAAGAAAAGATACAATGATGTTGCTACAGTAGTAACAAACATCAAGACCACTAAAAACTGAAAGAACAAACTGAAAGCAAAGATAACAAGGGTTGTCTCCCTAGAGCTCTTTCTTTATAGCCATAAAGATAGGCTTAAGACTTTAATGATGCTCTCGTAGGAATAAGAGTTGAAGAACAAAAGAGAGCATCAAGAAGCAAATACCAAACACATTTAAGCCTAACATGCTTCCTATGCATAGGAATATTGCAATAGAATAATTCATTGAAGCACAAAGCAATAAGCATAGGAAGACAAAACAAGTGCAGCTTCAAAACCTTCAACATAAAGAGAGAGAACTTGATATTATTGAAATATCTATAAGCATATGTTCCCTTCTCATAATAATTTTCAGTGGGATCACGAATAAACTCAACAATATAAGCATCACATAAAGCATTGTTACCATGATCCACTTGCAAAAAGGTATCATTACTCTTCATATAAGCAAAATCTTTCTTATTAGGAATAGTGAGAGTAAAGCAATCATAACCATCATGGTAATCATTGTATTTAGGAGGCATATCATAATCATAATAAATTTTATCCTCAATAGTAGGTGGACTGAAAACATCATATATAGGAAGCAAAGTATCATCAAAGTAAATTTTCTCTTCAAAAGTTGGGGGACTAAAAATATCATGTTCATCAAACGTGTCATCCCCAAGCTTAGAACTTTCCATGTCATTAGCAATATTGATATTCAAAGAAAGCATACTAATAACATCACCACCATCATGATTGTTATGCAAATAATAAAGTTCCAAAGGTTTTTAAATTTTCTCTTCAAACACATCATGTCCCAAAGCAAGGTAGAGCTTATAAAGCTCTCTCATATTTTTGTTGTTTTCCATTAAGCAAAACTAGTGAAAAGACATAAAGAAAACTGAAAGGTAAACTAACAAGACTAAAAAGCAAAGATAAAAGATAGCGTGCAACTCCCCTATCTTGAAGAGTGGAGTCCCCGGCAACGGCGCCAGAAAACTTTGCTTGATGGCTTCTCGCCCCTCGTTGGTTACCCCAAGTGGAAGGTTGAGATGTAGCGTAGCGGAAAATTTTCCCTTGGCAAAGATACCAAGGATCGAATCCCGTGAGACTTCGAGGGTCAACAAGAAGGTGTCAATAGTGCCAGAGACTTTTGCTTGACAGGACCTGCACACATATACAAATAACTTTGCTCCCAACGAGTACAGAGAGGTTGTCAATCCCTCCGGCCTTGTCGTTTACAAAGGATCAAACGCAAGAGATAATAGTGATAGGTATGACTGCAACTAGTAAATAAGAACAGGAAGTAAATAACGGGTGTGATCAGTGATGGTAATATGGACCGGGGTCCCATGATGTTCACTAGTGATGTCTCTCTCCCAAAAGACGATAAAACAGCTAAGCGAGGTAAACGAATTACAGCTGGGCAATTGACAGGATTATGTGCGCAAACCAATGCTAACTATGCTGTAAGAAAGGTAGAGGCTCAAAAGCATGGGCGGTACGCCAAGGCAAGTAGACCGAAATCCATCTGCATCTACTACTAATCATCCACCTTGAGATATCTATCCAGATCATCTCGCTGGTATTAAGTTGCGAGTCCCACCCAAAGTGTAAACTCAAAGCAACAGACAACTGCATTAAAAGAACTTTGTGTAAAGTAAACAATCCTTGCACCCGCAAGTACAAGCACCGTTGTTTTCCCCCTTGTGGCAACAGCACATCCCCTAGACTCATGTTTCTGTCACTCAAGCTAGTCATCGAGGGGCATGAACCCACAATCAAGCATAACGTTCCCTCTTGGAGTTACTACCTACTACTCGGCCAAAGCAATAAATAGCAACGGAGAACATGCAAGAATTACTCAAGAACATAAATATAAAAGAGGTGAATCAAATATATTACTCACACACAATCTGAACATAATCTCATAATCCATCGGATCCCAGCAAACTCAGCATAGCAACAGCATAAAGATTACATATGTGCCTTGATCATGTAGGGCAGCTCACAAGGTCAAATCGGTGAAGAAAAAAGAGGGGAGGAGAACATCACATAGCTACTGGTCATGGACCCATGGTCCAAGGGGGACTACTCACAACTCATCCGGGAAGCGTCCATGGTGGTGGAGAAGCTCCCGGTGGTGGTTCTCCCCTCCGGCAGGGTGCCGGGAAGAGTTCTCCTGGTGCTCCCGATCTTGGAAGCGCGGCGGCGGCGGAACAGAGATGAGATCGCGAAAAAGGGTTCCGTCCTCGAGGGTTTCGGGACGCGTGCTAAATATATGCCAAAGGGGGGCACCAGAGGCGGAGAGGGGGGCCCAGGCGCCCCCCCCCCCCGGCGCGGCCAGGAGGGGGCCGCGTGGGCAGGCCGCCTGGGCTACCCCTGGTTCCCCTCTGGCCCCACTTCTGGCGCGTGGAAGCTTCTGGAGCGCTGATTTTTTATATATTTTTCCCGGAATTTTCCTGGCAATTTAAGTAATGGGAAAACCTGAAATACAAAAACAGTAGAAAACAGAAACTAGCACTGGGGTGCACTGAGTTAATAGGTTAGTCCAAATATGATCAAAAGTGTATGGAAGTGCATAAATATCATAGCAATATCACACAAAAGAGGCATGGAGCAAGCAGAAATTATAGATACGTTTTGGACGTATCACTCATCAAAAGGAATCCATTAACAAGGTTGATCAGGTCTTGTTAATAAACTCTTTCCGAATAACATGAAACCGGAGAATTTTCGAATAACACTAGGTTACCTCAATGGGGATATGTATGTCCCCAACAATAAGAATGTCATAAGTCTTCTTGATAGTCAGAAGAGGAAATTCAAAACCTCCGATAGTAATAGTTGAATTTTTTCCAATATAATTGATACTGAGGACCTGAGGTTGTTTCCTCGAAAAGTGTACCGTATGCTCATTACCATTGACATGAAAAGTGACATTGCCTTTGTTGCAATCAATAACAGCCCCTGCAGTATTCAAAAAGGGTCTACCAAGGATAATAGACATACTATCGTCCTCGGGAATATCAAGTATAACAAAGTCCGTTAGAATAGTAACATTTGCATCTACAACAGGCACATCCTCACAAATACCGACAGGTATAGCAGTTGATTTATCAACCATTTGCAAAGATATTTTGGTAGGTGTCAACTTACTCAAGTCAAGTCTACGATATAAAGAGAGAGGCATAACACTAACACCGGCTCTAAGATCACACAAAGCAGTTTTAACATAGTTTTTCTTAATGGAGCAAGGTATAGTAGGTACTCCTGGATCTCCTAGTTTCTTAGGCATTCCACCCTTGAAAGTGTAATTGGCAAGCATGGTGGAAATTTCTACTTCAGGTATCTTTCTTTTGTTGGTAATAATATCTTTCATATACTTGGCATAAGGATTTGTTTTGAGCACATCAGTCAAACGCATACGTAAAAACATAGGTCTAATCATTTCAGCAAAGCGCTCAAAATCCTCATCATCCTTTTTCTTGGATGGTTTTGGAGGAAAAGGCATGGGTTTCTGAACCCATGGTTCTCTTTCCCTATTGTGCTTCCTAGCAACAAAGTCTCTCTTATCATAACGTTGATTCTTTGATTGTGGGTTATCAAGATCAACAGCAGGTTCTATCTCTACATCATTATCATTGCTAGGTTCAGCATCATCATGAACATCATCATTAACATTATCACTAGGTTCATGTTCATTACCAGATTGGGTCTCAGCATCAGAAACAGATATATCATTGGGATTCTTAGGTGTGTCAGCTACAGGTTCACTAGAAGCATGCAAAGTCCTATCATTTTTCTTTTTATTCTTCTTATAAGAACTAGGTGCATCTAAATTAGCTCTCTGAGAATCTTGCTCAATTCTCTTAGGGTGGCCTTCAGGATACAGAGGTTCCTGAGTCATTTTACCACCTCTAGTAGCAACTCTAACAGCATAGTCATTATTCTTACTATTTAATTCATTGAGCAAATCATTCTGAGCCTTAAGTACTTGTTCTACTTGAGTGGTAACCATAGAAGCATGTATACTAATAAGTTCCAGTTCACCTTTAGCTCTAGACAGATAATCACTCAAGCATTCAATCATATAAGCATTGTGTTGTAATTGTCTACCAACATAAGCATTGAAGTTTTCTTGTTTCACAATAAAATTGTCAAACTCATCTAAGCATTGGCTAGCAGACTTATAACGAGGGATATCACCTTCATCAAATCTATAAAGAGAATTTGCCTTTACTACCTGTGTCGGGTTAACAAGACCATGTATTTCTTCAATAGGTGGTAAATTCTTAACATCTTCAGCTTTAATACCTTTTTCTTTCATAGATTTCTTTGCCTCTTGCATATCTTTAGGACTGAGAAATAGAACACCTCTTTTCTTCGGAGTTGGCTTAGGGGCTGGTTCGGGAAGTGTCCAATTATTTTCATTGGCCAGCATATTATTCAATAGTAATTCAGCTTGTTCAACTGTTCTTTCCCTGAAAACACAACCAGCACAACTATCCAAGTGGTCTCTGGAAGCATCGGTTAGTCCATTATAAAAGACATCAAGTATATCATGCATCTCAAGAGGATGATCGGGCAAAGCTTTAAGTAATTGGAGAAGCCTCCCCCAAGCTTGTGGGAGACTCTCTTCTTCAATTTGCACAAAGTTATATATTTCCCGTAAGGCAGCTTGTTTCTTATGAGCGGGAAAATATTTAGCAGAGAAGTAATACATCATATCCTGGGGACTACGCACACAACCAGGATCAAGAGAATTAAACCAAGTCTTAGCATCACCCTTTAACGAGAACGGAAACAACTTAAGGATATAGTAGTAGCGAATATTTTCATCATTGGTAAACAGGGTGGCTATATCATTCAACTTAGTAAGATGTGCACAACAATTTCGGATTCATATCCATGGAAAGGATCGGATTCAACCAAAGTAATTAACTCAAGATCAACAGAGAATTCATAATCCTTATCAGTAACACGGATAGATGAAGTAGCAAAAGCAGGGTCATGTTTTATTCTAGCATTCAAGGACTTTTATTTCAGCTTAACTAATAATTTCTTAAGATCATATCTATCGTTGCAAGCAAGAAAGTCTCTAACAGTTTATTCATCCATAACATAACCCTTAGGAACAACAGGCAATTCATATCTATTGGGAGAATCTTCATCATCACTTTCATAAATATCATCAGTACCAATATTTGAATTCTCCCTAACCTTAGCAATTTGTTCATCTAGAAATTCACCTAGTGGCACAGTATTATCAAGCATAGAAGTAGTTTCATCATACATAGCAGAAGTGGCATCATCAAGAACATATGACATATCAAATTCAATAGCATGAGTAGGGGTCGCAAATTTTCCCATAACAGAAGGAGAATCAAGTGCAGAGCTAGATGGCAGTTCCTTACCTCCCCTCATAGTAGAAGGTAAGATCCTGGTTTTTGAGTCCTTCCAATTCTTCATAGTGATCAACAGATATAAATCCCAATTGACTTAAAGAATAGAGCTATGCTCCCCGGCAACAGCGCCAGAAAATAGTCTTGATAACCCACAAGTGTAGGGGATCACAACAGTTTTTGAGGGTAAAGTATTCAACCCAAATTTGTTGATTTGACACAAGGGGAGCCAAAGAATACTCTTAAGTATTAGCAGCTGAGTTGTCAATTCAGCCACACCTGGAAACTTAGTATCTGCAGCAAGATAGTTTAATAGCAAAGTAATATGATAGTGGCGGTAGCAGCAATAAAAGTAACGGTAGTGTTTTTGTAGTTTTTGTAATAGTAGCAATGAAAAAGTAAATAAGCAACAAGCAATATGTGGAAAGCTCGTAGGCATTGGATCGGTGATGGGAAATTATGGCGGACGCAATTCATCATATAGAAGTTATAACCTAGGGTGACACAGAACTAGCTCCAGTTCATCAATGCAATGTAGGCATGTATTCCGAATATAGTCATACGTGCTTATGGAAAAGAACGTGCATGACATCTTTTGTCCTACCCTCCCGTGGCAGTGGGGTCCTATTGGAAACTAAGGGATATTAAGGCCTCTTTTTAATAGAGTACCGGACCAAAGCATTAACACATAGTGAATACATGATCTCCTCAAACTATGGTCATCACCGGGAGTGGTCCCGACTATTGTCACTTCGGGGTTGCCGGATCATAACACATAGTAGGTGACTATAGACTTGCAAGATAGGATCAAGAACACACATATATTCATGAAAACATAATAGGTTCAGATCTGAAATCATGGCACTCGGTCCCTAGTGGCAAGCATTAAGCATAGCAAAGTCATAGCAACATCAATCTCAGAACATAGTGGATATTAGGGATCAAACCCTAACAAAACTAACTCGATTACATGATAGATCTCATCCAACCCATCACCGTCCAGCAAGCTACGATGGAATTACTCACGCACGGCGGTGATCATCATGGAATTGGTGATGGAGGAAGGTTGATGATGACGATGGCGACGATCTCCACTCTCCGGAGCCCCGAACGGACTCCAGATCAGCCCTTCCGAGAGAGATTAGGGCTTGGCGGCGGATCCGTCTCGTGAAACGCGATAATTCTTTCTCCTTGATTTTTTTCTCTCCGGAAGTGAATATATAGGATCTGGGGATACGTCGGTGGAGCACCAGGGGGGCCACGAGGCAGGGGGCGCGCCCTAGGGGGGCGCCCCCCACCCTCGTGGACAGGGTGTGGGCCCCCTGGTCTGGATCTTCTTGCTGGTATTTTTTATATTTTCTGAAATAATTCTCCGTGGATTTTCAGGTCATTCCGAGAACTTTTTATTTCTGCACAAAAACAACACCATGGCAATTCTGCTGAAAACAGCGTCGGTCCAGGTTAGTTCCATTCAAATCATGCAAGTTAGAGTCCAAAACAAGGGCAAAAGGGTTTGGAAAAGTAGATACATTGGAGACGTATCACTACGCATCCAACTCTCTTTGGTCCCTGTAATTTTCTTGAGAACTCGAACTTGCGAGAGATGGACATTCTTCTTGAGCCGGAATTTTAAACCAGATTTGAGAGCTTCAGAGCTTTGTGGGAGACAGATTTCCTTTGAGCCAGATTGTGAACCGGATATTAAGAGCTTCAGCGCTTTGTAGGAGATAGATTTCCCTTGAGCCGGGATCTTCATTTTGAGCCGAAAACTTTCTGACGGCCCTTATATTTTCATCAATATAGCAGTAATCTCCGGGGCCGGGTTTATTTTTCCCTCCAATATCCTAGGGTTCTTGAATTTGCTGAAACTGGCAAGACTTGCTGAGTCATATCATTGTAGCCCCGAGTCTCAAGACGACTCGAGGAGTTGGCTTGAGATTCTCCATATTTGACCATAGCATGAGGCGTATATCTTTGGTGTTGATAGCGCGATGTGAATCCACGAAAGGTTGAGGTGACTGCGGCGGGTTATAAATGGTCCCGGATGAGCCGTGTCAGCAACTCGGCCAATGGTTCCTTCCAACTGGCTGTTTGAAGTTAACCAAACTGTAGTGGCGGTGGCTTGTGTGCCTGCCTGTTGAGCCATCCAGTGCAGACGGCGGTTGATAGTAGAGGATAATTTGGCTCCAATTTGTTGGAAGAAAACCGGGCAACCCGAGCAGTGATTGGCTTTATACTCAATAAATAGCTCATCCAGACAGGTGCGGCCCGATGTGTTGATGTAGACCGGGCCGCGAGAGACGGACGGCAAAGGCGACCGCGGCCTCAGAGGCAGCATAGATAGATAAATCGGCCGCGACGTTGTAAACCGGCGTGGTCAGGCGAGTCAATCGCAGGAGCGGTAAGTCGTGCAAACGGGTGAGTCAACCGCGCCGTGTTGATGTAGACTGGGCCACGGAGGCGGCGGCTTGCCCATATATTCGTTGAGCATTTTGGCATGGTTAGATGCTTGCGCATGATAATGGTGGCACGAGCTATATATCCCTGACACGGCCATCGCTCTTGCAGTGAACCATTGTCCTGCATCGAAAAATATCGCAAACCAGAGTAATTGTTCTTTTAAAGAAAGCAATATGAAATATAAAAACATATGGATGGATTTCACCTGATATGTTTAAACCGGAAATTATCCACCGCGGAGTTGATGATCACTATGGTGAAATGAAATCAATCAGGGCCAAGTCGGTCGCGGAAGCAGACAGTTGAGCCGGCCACGGCGTTGTAAGCCGGTGCGGACGAGCGAGTTGTCCTCCGCGTTGTAAGTTGGTGCTGACGCGTGAACCGGCCACGAGGGCGGACGGGCGAGTCATCCGTGGCGTTGTAAGGCGGCGCGGACCGGCGAGTCGGCCGGCGCGTTGATGTAAACTGGACCGCGACACGCGTGTCTGTGAAGCCGCACGGCACAGCAGAATATGCATCCGCAGAATAACACCACCCCTATTTCTTTTAATCGTCGTCCTGCATAAAAAATATTACAAACCAGAGTAATTGTTGTTGGATAAATTAACATGTACAGATAAAATACATAGGAAAAATAATTATTTTTTTGCCGGATGAATGCGGATGCTGACGCTGGATAATGCATAGCGCTGCTTTCGTTTTTTTGACAGAAGAATTGATTGGTTCTCTTGTCTTCAAGTGCTTGAGGTCTCCACGTGACCTTCTCCTCCCCTTCTTTTTAACAAGTCCAAAACGGTGCACACACAGCCCCTCGAGCAGAGCTTCTCTTTTCCTTCTCAGTTTCTGTTTACTGGTTGATGCACTGCATCTTTCTCACGATGGAGTAATACTTGACTGCATCCGCTTTGGCAGATTATGCTAGTTTTGGCAGACGGGGCAGCGACCAAAGGCATGGTGGCTCTGCGCAAACGGAATGAAGCCTGGGGCGACTTAGAGGCGCAGGCTGTGGAGGTGACTCGGAGCAGACATAAGGCGGCTTTGAAGCAACGGCACGCGGGCTATTCGGCGGTGCGTACGCGGAGGCGGCTCAACCCGCTTAGCGAGGGCCGCTCGACGCACGGCAGAGGAGGCAGCTAGGCGGGTCACCCGGAGGGGAACGGCGGTTTGTAGGGGCACATCTGTGATAGCGAGGCGGAGCGACGCAGGTTGGAGGCGTGCTGGCGGCGGCTTGCGAGCAGAGGCGGTTTGATGCCGCAGAGACGGCTCGACGGCTGCCGCAAGGCAAATCCATGGCGGCGGCTTAGCGTAGACCAACCCGTAACAGTGAGGAGGAAGCGATTTAAGGCCATGGTAGGGGGCGCACACCCGGCGAGAAGAAGTACGGGTCAAGATCCCGGCCGCGGGACGACTCGATGTTGAAACTGCAGTTGAGCTCCGGCGAGGGCGGTGTGCGGCCAAGGCGGGGGCAGCTCGGTGCCGCAGGAGCGAGGTGGACTGACCGTGGCTCGGATTGAAAACAGAAACGAACCCGGAGTCCTCCATCGAGTCGGTAGAGTACTTGTACTGACGAAACAATGAGGCAGAGTCGGCGGCGATTCAAGGGAGGCGAGGCCCAATAGCGACTCGGACAAGCGAGTCGCGACGGTGACTCAGACGGGAGGCCGCGGTGGCCGCTACGATCTGATAATGCTGGCTGTCCGGCGAGCGGAGTTGACCTGGCGCGGTGGTTTAGCGTATCCAGAATTAAAGGCTTGCCACGATGGCAAGTGAGGCCGCAGGGCTGGAGCCACGGCAGCGGCTTGAGTTGAACAGGATGAGCAGAAAACGGCGGTTTTGGGTTGTCTTTGGCCGATATTATGCAATATTTTGACTTGGCGATTTGATTTTGCTTGACGATCTGACTGCTTGTTGATGATGACGTCTTCTGCGCCGACTCTTTTTCGTCTGATACATCGCGAGCTTCTCGATCCTTAATGTAGATCCCTTCAAGAACTCAACACCACCGTGCGCGTCCCATGGTGGGCGTCAACTATCGTCGAATTCTCACGGCAGATGTCTTTGGTGTGAGGACTTAGTCGTGAGGGGTTGATCGGAATCGAGAGACGCAACACAAGACAAGGGTTTAGACAACTTCGGGCCCCGGAAAACATCATCCGGTAATACCCTACATGATGTTTGTGGCTAGGTCTCATTATGCTCATGAGGAAGTCGCCGTATCTCCGACTCTCCTAGTTGTGTCTATCCCTGGAGATTATTCAACCCGTCTTTCTTGGGGAGCCCTGCCCCTCCTTATATATGTTGAAGGGGTGGGTTACATGACTAGTCTTAGTAGAATTAGGATTACTCTATTACAAGTGGAGTCCTAGTCTTGCTTCCTTTGTAGGAGAATATTCCTTATGACTTTCCTCTTAAGCCGGCCCATCATAGCATGAGCCGGCCTGCTGGGTCTTGGGCCTTGTCGTCCGTCTGATCCACCCGCCGGGTCACCAGTGAGTCAGAATGTCCAGGCGGGTTGCATGTAAACCGTCAGGTCCGGGCGGATCGCCAGTGAGTCGCCAAGTCTAGCCGGGTTTCTGTTGAGTCGTCAAGTCCGGCCGGGTCATACCTCGGGGTATATCCCCGACAATGATAGTCTTGCATAAGGAAATACAAACCGAGGACAAATAATAATTCGGAGTATTTTCCACTTTTGGCTTTGTTGTTAGTTCCTAATCTTTAAAATGTGATGTTTTTTATTTAAATTATATGCATACAAAATAATTTTCTTATCATTGCGAACAATAGTAATATAGCATGTGTCATGTAACTGGATTTGTATTCAAAAGTATTTTTAAATGATTTTTTTCATTTTTATCAAATAACTAATTCTTTGTTTAGATGTGTGCGCCACTTACATTTTGAAACCAATAAAATATGTCTGAGTACTATTTAGACAACTGAATTTGGACAGTTTATAATTCTAAGATGATTTTGTGTGATTTTATCGATCAAATCATTCGATAAGATAAGGATTTCCGTTGTTCATATGTTAATGATTCAGCTAACCGAACACGTTTATCATGGAGAACACTCTAACAACAACATAGTAGACGGGAGAGACCACACAAGAAACATTAAAGAGGAAAATTTTGACTAATCCGGAAGTAAAAACTCATCTATTATTTTACGTCAAATCTCTTATTGCAGAATAAGACTACAATTATAGTCAGTGCAGAGTAGAAAGGGACCAAGTGACATCGGTCAAATTAGCTTTGGATTGTTTGCAACAAGTTTCCAGGCATTCTTTCTTCGTCTCAAAGCATGATGATGTCTTGAAGGGCGTGCAGCATACCAACGGAGGTTTTGGGCTCGGTTGTGCTTTCAAGTATTTGCAACACTGCACAGTAATCTTACTACTATGCATGTCGTTGATGCTTCGAGCTGCATGGTGTAACACAAACGTTTGTAAGTTCTATTCCCTGTGCAATGCTACTGCATGACAAGAAAACTTTTTGAAATGGTGCAAGTCAGTGAACCAGATTGCCTTTCTGGGTAAAGAAAGCAAAGGATGCTAAAGTACTTCTCGTCCAACACTTACATCGTCCAAGAACGGCGAAGCATCCCAGGAGAATCAGGAAAAGAAAGAGCACTTGACGTCGACCATCCATTGTAAATTTTGCAACTATACTCCTTCAAGCTCTTAGTGGATGTAGGTATATACGATGCTCCAGGTTCCTTTGCTATATGTAGCAATGGTAATATGCCATGTTTAGCAACAATTAATAATGACCAAGCTGGTGAGTTATCCATCCAAACTTTGACGATATTAATTTTTAATGTTATATATAGCCCACCACTCGATAGCCATTAATTTTCCTTCAATCTTAGACAACCTTTTATTTTTGGAATAGGTGGAGAGCAACCTTTTATTTCAATCTTAGTCCTGGTTTAAAATTAACATTTTTGTTGTTGCTACTGCAACCGGAACTAAATTGCATTTCCTTATGTGCTATAGATGCTATAACATGGACTCTCTGTGTTGGTGTGTAAAGGCATCTTCAAGCTCTCCCATAAAACATACAAGGAGGGACGAACTAATTTGAGGATCATATTTGCTACGGAAGATATGTTCCATCTAACCGTAAGATTTCGAATAGTATCATATACTGAAGGAAAGATCGGAAACTTGCTGGCGAAGATCAGCCTATGTAAAGCCCCGAAGACCCTCTTGAAATACTCAAGCAATACATGAAGCTACTCTATCAAAGACTTGGTTTCTCAAATGCAATCTACAAATTGTATTCTTCTATTCATCAAATATATAGATTCTTGCCGAGAGAATTGAGGAACAGACAGCGAAAGCAATTTTTGGGGGAAATTTGAAGTACCTGATAACCAATTGTGACGACCCGGTCGCGGTCGGCAAGAAAGAGGGTCAGGAAAGCACGGAAAAGGGTTGGTAATTGGTTACAGACCCTCTATCTTCTGGAAAGCATAGGTACGTAATTTGCGTGCTCTCAAAAAGAAAAAAAAATCGGTTATAGACCCTGACATACTAAGCCACATGCCAATCGCGGACTCGGGCTTCGCTTACACCCTGGGCCCACTGAACCTGCCCTCTGGTGCCGCTCCGTTGGGGTACATGTTTGTACATTGTTTGGGTACTTCAGCACGATGGACCCGGGCGGCTACAATAGAGCATTTTATACTAGCCTAATAACTGCAGTAAACAGCAGGTAGATGAAGGCGTGCTCGTAGATAATTGATCGAACAGTCAACCCAATCGGACAAAAAAAATTAAGTTTTCCCCGGCCTCTACATCAGAATGATGCATGCGGCCATTTTATTAATACGAAGTAGGGTGAAACCAAGTCTGGAAACCCCAATCGGACTTGGTGATTGGTTCATTGTTCACCGTAATTTGCCTAGCTTGCAAGACCAGAGCTGGTTCAATGCGCCATCGGGCCGAACCCGGGTGGTCCAATGTGCTCGCATGAAAAACAGAGTGAATTTTAGCACCTGCACAGCGCCCATTAACCCTTGACATCGTCTATCTGACTTCACTCTTCCATGCTGCGGTGTGCCTAATAGAATTTCTGTGTCTGTGTGTTTGTGTTTTTTTGTGCGTCAGTAATTGTGAGCCCATTCACAGAGGTGTTTTCAAAGATCACCTCAGATCGGACGTACACCCTGCTGGCTTGGCCGTGCTGCAGAGGTGTTTTCAAAGATCACCTCAGATCCCCGGAGAAGAATGCAGGCCGTGCTGGTGGCTGAAGCTCCATGTCGTCCCTCCCTGTTCAACATGATGATCATGGATGCCATTGGATGAGAGATCCAATGGCCACGATCACATCATAGCATGGGAGCATTTATCATCCCGTATCACCTGATATTTTTTCCCTTTGCATTGATAGGACGCGAATAGAGACAACAGTTGGGCACACCCGCACACCGTACACAGACACTTGAACATCTCCTTCTGATGCAAAAATTGGTTCTTTTTGAATCTACATATTCTACTGGAGATGCTCTAATAGATAACTAAAGGTAGATCAGAATCGCAAGCTATATCAAATTATAACCGAGGACTGTCAACCAAAATCGAATAATAAGCACGGCACCAGCCTTAACTAAACAAAAGAGCATATCAGCATATCTTGGATAGGATGAATAATAAGCACGGCACCAGCCTGAAATGAACTAAACAAACTAGCATACAAAAGGCCAGTGGCTGGTGAAATCATGCGTCATTCATTATCAGGTCGAATTTTGCACAAATAGAATGCACCAGAATAAGCAACAAAACAAACAAGGAGACAGAGGAGAACATCAACACAAGCTAACAAATAGTCTCATGTTGGCACTCAATCGCTAAGAGCAGCCAACAACTTAGGCCAGTTCTTTTGGTGGCAATAAGCTGAAATAAGCTACCCCTACCCAGCTTATTCTAGAAGCCCAACCAAATTTATTTTTCTAGAAGCCTAGTAGTTAAGAGTAGATTAGTAGGCTTCTAAAATAAAAATTATGGTTGGGCTTCTAGAATAAGCTGGGTAAGGGGCAGCTTATTCTGGAAGCCCAAAAAAGCTAGGAAAAGAACTGGCCCTTAACTTGCAGGCTTTAAAACACTGGCCAGATCGCCTTCTTGAGGCTCTCTGGGCTTATCGGACATTCCTGCGACCTGGCCGTATTAATGGTTTCTTTCTCAATACCAGAGCTAAATAATTAGCCATCAAAATTCAAAGAAAGGTTTGCCTTCAATTCAACCTTAACCATTGACGGAAGTCGTCAAGAGTTTCTTTGAAAGTCTTTAACTAAACTCTCATTTTCAAAACAGGGTCAAGCAGCGCATTAAAAAGACATCAACAACACAAAGCATAGATAAAGGCCAAACATCTATAGATAAATATAAGAGACTGCAATTGCCATAATTATGTAGCATCCATTGATGATAAAAGAGAGTAGCATAGTACCACAATCCAAAACTTGACATCAAACAGAGACATCCTGAAGCAGCACGATTCAAAGTCTTAACTATAATAAAGCAAAGAGCATTAGACAGCTCCGAGCTAGCGAAAACCTTTTACGCCAACATCCTAAGCTTCAACCTTCTCGACTGGTGCATCGAGCATCAGGGCCTTGGTAGGTCTCGCCAAGATGTCGGTGAACTCCTGGTACGGCGCCTTGGTGAAGGTGGTCTCCCTCCAGAAGTCAGGGGTGAGGAATCCATAGGTCTTCATCAGGCAGTCAAAGGTAGCCTGGAAACAAAAGAATTATATCAGCTCATGTTTGCAACTAGTCAATGCAAACAAGATCATACTGAACCTGATAGAAGTTAGAATCATCATCTGTACAGATGAAAAGAACTACAACTTAATAAACTGGTTAATTTTACCACTGCCAACATGAGAAATAAAACAGAACATGGCATGCATAGTATAAACAGAGAAGAGATCAAGTCAGTGCTCAACAAGAAATGTCTACAATGGTTGTAATACATCAGGTATCACTCTGCAAGTATAGATGTTCAACTAGAAATGCCTAAACGGTTGAATAAATGAACTACTCGAAATGTATTAGAACAAATGCCTGGATTCAGCAACTAGACCATCTATTAGAACACAGGATCTAAATCTAATAGGATTGTAGCATTGCACAATACAAAAGCAAACATGTATAATACAATCAGAGAGAATCCATGTAAATATCACCCACAAATAGGGTCAATAACTGCAGACACAAAAGAAGGCGGAACATAGATAGAACAATCATCCAATGTTTATTCAGTTTTGCTAGAACTCATCTAGATGAGATATAATTTGGTCTCATTCACCTTTTATAGCCATTGGATGTGATGCTATAAGATGCGTGTGTGCTGACGAGGGTTGTATCTGTTCTTGTTTTCCACATGAATGAGACCAATTTATATCTCATCTAGACGAGTTCTAGGTACTCCCATGTTTATTTCCACTGTCTAGGATGTTATAAAACTCCCCAAAGACAAAGTAGGCAAATCAGTTAAAATTTCTTGTTTTAGAAGCTTCTACTACAAATTAAAGATAAACAGAAGTATAGACACATTATCGCTTCTAGACTAATCAGTTGCCATTTATGAAACTACATCAAGTGTAAGTAAAATAGTTCACACGCTGCACAAGGCAATCACTTTGGTAACAGATCAGAAGATAGAGCATAATTAAACTGAACATTGTACACAATGTACACATAATAAAAGCAATTTTGCACTGTCAGTAAAGTTCCATCGACGAGAGCATCGCAGAATATGGATATAGGGATGGTTAGTTAGTTTATACCTTGACGAAGTTGCCAAGGGTCTTGGTGGATCCACGCGAGGAAGTGAAGACATCATCGATACCGGCGAACTGGAGCACCTTCTTGGGGACGCGGGCGGCGACGATTCCGGAACCCCTGGGGGCGGGCACCATGCGCACGGTGACGGAGCCGCACTTGCCGGTGACCTTGCAGGGCACGGTGTGGGGCTGGCCGATCTTGTTCCCCCAGTAGCCCCTCCGGACGGGCACGATGGAGAGCTTGGCGAGGATGATGGCGCCGCGGATGGCCGTGGCCACCTCCTTGGCGCACTTGACGCCGAGGCCGACGTGGCCGTTGCTGTCGCCGACGACGACGAAGGCCTTGAAGCGGGTGCGCTGCCCGGCGCGGGTCTGCTTCTGCACCGGGGTGATCTTCATCACCTCGTCCTTGAGCCCCGGGCAGAGCGTCTCCACGATCTGGTGCTCCTTGACGGGGAGCGAGTGGAGGTAGATCTCCTCCATCTTGGTGAAGCGGCCCTCCTTGACGAGGCGGCCGAGCTTGGTGACGGGCACCCACTTCTCCTCCTCCTGGCGAGGGCCACGTCGGCCGCCGCGGCGCCCACCACGGTCCCCGCGCCCGCCGCGCCCGAAGCCGCGCCCGAAGCCGCCGCGGTCGCCTCCGCGTTCGCCGACACCACGCTCGCCGCCGCGGTCCGCCATGGTTGGGTGGGTGTTGGGGGCAGGGGAGCTCCGATGAGGGAGGGGAGATGAGGGTCTGGACTTTGAGGCTGTGGCGGCGGCGGCGGTGGAAGGGTGGGAGATGTGGGCAGAGGGGTGATTTATATCGAGGTTTCATAGGGTTTCTGGGGTGGGCTGGGTCGTGTGCAGAATGGACTGGCAGTTCTAACGGGCCGAAACGCAAACCCGGCCGTGGGCATCTCAAGAGTATTCAGTTTACATGGTTCAGTTTATATGATTTTTTTGTTTGTACGGTATTAATACTTCGGTAAATATGATATGAAATTTAGATATGGTTTGGTTTCAATATATACCAAATTATTTCGGTATATAACATAAGAACCAAAGTTGACGTTAATTTAAAATTGACATATAAATTGTGTGAGTCACTTCCCTAAAATTCACATGGTGAGTCACTTCCCTAAAAAAAGAACCATAAAATTGTTTATTTTTGGTATGGTATTCGATATGGTTCCACCATAAGAACCATAAACCATAAAATTGTTTCAGGTTGGTTTATTTTTGGTATGATTTTTTGGTTCGGTTTTAAAATGCACAGGGTAAGTCACTTCCCTAAAGAAAGACCTCGGTCACCGTCTACATCAGGCTGCCTCTGCTCCATCGCCGTCTTCTCTTCCCGGCGCGCCCCTCCCCATCTCCTCTTCGTCGGGGTCATCAGCGACGGCTTTCGGGGCACACGCTTTATATGATCATGTAAAGCAATATGATGATGAACACATATCATAAGACGGAACGGTGGAATTTGCATGGCAATATATCTCAGAATGGCTATGGAAATGTCATAATAGTTAGGTATGGTGGTTGTTTTGCGGAAGATGTAAGGAGACTTATGCGTGATAGAGCATATCATATCACGGGGTTTGGATGCACTAGCGAAGTTTGCACCCACTCTCGAGGTGAGAAAGGACAATGCACAGAACCTAGCGGTATGTGGAAGGGTGAGAGTGCATAGTCCATGAACTCACATTAGTCATAAATAACTGATATACTTATTGTGAAAGATTATTATCCCTCGAAGCAAAGTACTGCTCGCATGCCAATAGGGAGGTGGTTGGTAGGAGTTAACCATCGTGCACCC
>LR738713.1:785470117-785579750 GCA_902687465.1 Secale cereale | reverse complement strand
CCCCCCATTTAGAGAGCACTCATAAAAATGCTCAAACCTCCCCACCATGCCACGACCGACACTTAGATGATAAATTAATAACAAGCTTTAATACCGATTTTTCTACCAACCAATGATCATGAACTTATACCCTTTCATATTACAACATCAATATAATTAGACCATATGTTTCATATTTAGTGATCTACATGAAAGTTTTATCATGTCACTCTTGTATACCCATCATTTTTGGACTAGTCTTGTAACCCGTGCATATTGCCATTTCCTATTTAAAAGACTCTCAAAAAGATTTAAGTGAAGCATGAGAGTGCAATCATGTATATAAAATATAACCACCGTCGTGATCGAACAAATATAAGTGAAGCACAAGAGCATGCTCATAGCTCAAAAGATATAAAATAAGCTCATAGAGTATTTTAACAAATCATGATGAATGTGTGTGATACGCCCAAAACGTATCTATAATTTCTGGTTGCTCCATGCCACTTTTGGGTGATATTGCTATGATATTCATACACTTCCATACACTTTTGATCATATTTGGACTAACTTACTAATCCAGTGCACCCCAGTGCTAGATTCTGTTTTCGGCTGTTTTTGTATTTCAGCTTTTCACGTTTCGAGAACTGCCCAGAAAAATTATATAAAAAATCAGCGAACCGGAAACAACACTGCGTCCGAAGGGCAACCTGGGGGGGCACAGGGGCTCCAGGCGCCCTGTGGGCGCCCCCCCCCCCCCCCGGGCCGCGCCGGGGGGGCGCCTGGGCCCCCCGAAGCCCGTCCGGTGCCCCCCTTTGGCATATATTTAGAGGGACCTCCGAAACCCTCAGAACAGGACTTCTTTTCGCGATCCCATCTCGGTTCCGCCGCCGCCGCCGCTTCCAAGATCGAGAGCACCAGGAGAACTCTTCCCGGCACCCTGTCGGAGGGGAGGATCACCACCGGGAGCTTCTCCACCACTATGGACGCCTCCCGGATGACTCGTGAACAGTCTCCCTTGGACCATGAGTCCATGACCAGTAGCTATGTGATGTTCTCCTCCCGTTCTTGTGCTTCACAAATTAGTCCTCGTGAGCTGCCCTACATGATCGAGGCACCTATGTAATCCTTATGCTGTTGCTATGTTGAGTTTGCTGGGATCCGATGGATTATGAGATTATGTTCAGATTGATCTTGAGTAATATATTTGATTCACCTCTTTTATATTTTAGTTCATAAGTAATTCTTGCATGTTCTTCGTTGTTATTTATTGCTTTGGCCGAGTAGTAAGTAGTGACTCCAAGAGGCAACATTATGCTCGATTGTGGGTTCATGCCCCTCGATGACTAGCTTGAGTGACAGAAACATGAGTCTAGGGGATGTGCTGTTGCCACAAGGGGGAAAACAACGGTGCTTGTGCCCGCGGGTGCAAGGATTGTTTACTTTACGCAAAGTTCGTTTAATGCAGTTGTCTGTTGCATTGATTTTACACTGTGGGTGGGACTCGCAACTTAATACCAGCAAGATGTTCTGGATAGATATCTCAAGGTGGATGATTAGTAGTAGATATTGATGGATTTCGGTCTACTTACTTTGGCGTACCGCCCATGCTTTGAACCTCAACCTTTCTTGCAATGTAGTCAGCATTGGTTTGCGTTCGTGGTCCTGTCAATTGCCCAGCTGTAATTTGTTTACCTCACATAGCTGTTTTATCGTCTTTTGGGAGAGAGACATCACTAGTGAACATCATGAGACTCCGGTCCATATTACCATCATTGATCACATCCACTATTTACTTTCCGTTATTTACCTACTATCGCAAAAACTATCTATCACTACTATCATTGCTTTTAATCCTTTGTGAACTACAAGGCCGGAGAGATTGACAACCTCTCTGTACTCGTTGGGAGCAAAGTTATTTGTATCTGTGCGCAGGTCCACGTTGGTTGCTACTAATCTGGCGCCGTAGCAATTGACACCTACTTGTTGAACCTAGGAGTCTCTGGGGAATCGATCCTTGACATCTTTGCTAGGGCAAAACACTTCTACTTACTGCATCTTACACCTTCCACTTGGGGTAACCAACGAGGGGTTCGAGGCCCATCAAGGAGTATTTTCTGGCGCCGTTGCCGGGGACTCCACTCTTCAGGATAGGAGAGTTGCATGATATCTTTTGCCTTTGCTTTTTAGTCTTGTTAGTTTACCTTTCATTTTTGCTTTAGTACCTTTTTATCAAAAATCACAAAAAAATTATTTACCTTCCTGCTAGTAGTCCTACCTGTTTAGTTAAACATGTTAGGATTTGGTGCTTTGAGGGAATCAGAAGTTCTAGATTTCCATCAAAGGGATGGAGAAAATATGAAGAAGGAATGGGACAGAATTTCTGATGCACATAGAAGAATTATGCCTTGGATACCTATAAAAATTGTGCTTAGAAATTTTTACCATGGTCTTTTTAAATGGTGTAAACACTCCCTTGACATTATAGCTGAGGGAGATTTCTTAGAATGTGATGAAGCTAGAGCTCTTGAAATTATACATGGTCTATCTAGTTACTTTGTTTATGATCATAATTTTGATACTGTCATAGATAGACTTGCTACTATTGAAAAGAGAATGGATGCTCTAGACTTAATGAAGGGAGAAAAACCTAAACCCAATAAGAGAGACATTCTGGAAATAGATAATGACTGGGAACCTCTTGTTAGGATTAGCATCTCTAATCAAGACTTCCTTGCTTATTGTGATATTGGATCTATGGTTTCTACTATGCCAAAAATTGTTCATGATTCTTTAAAATTTAACATGGATAGATTACCATCTTATCATGAACACACTAATGGAGATATTTCTGAAATCCAGGGAAAAATAAAAGACGTACCGGTTTAATTCCTTAAAGGGATTGCAATGATTGATTTCTTCATCGTGGAGCCAAACCAAGGAAATATAGTGCTTGGAAGGGACTTCCTCCGAGCAGTTAAAGGCTTCATTGATATAGGTAAGGGACAAATCCGCTTATGCGGGAAGGCAAAAGGTGTGTACCCCTTTCCTAGAAGGAACAAGAACGAACTTGTTGAGGAACCATTTGAAACAATTTATAACTCCGATTATTATGATGATTATTGATTCCTCTTTGCATTATGCCTAGCTTAAAGGCATAAAAGAAAGCGCTTTTGGGAGGCAGCCCACATGAATAAATTTTTGCTTTTGTTGTGTCTTGATGTTGTTTACTGCTGTAGCATCATCATTGTATCTTTTCTTTTCATATTTGTGCCAAGTATAGCCTCTGATTGCTAGAAAGTTCAAAAGTTGTGAGGTGCTGTCCAGGAAACAGATTCTGTCCTTGGATAGAAAAATTCGTATAAAATCACCAGATCATCTTTTTGGTCTGAATTTTTTCGACAGCGTTCTCTATATAATTGTCTTTCGTGCGTCAGTTCTGAGTTTTTTGATTTGAGTTGCATAAGTATCCCGAACAGGTCAATTACTGCCTGCTGTTCTGTTTTTCACAGATTCTGTCCTGTTTTGCCTTACCTTCACTTTGCAAATTAAGAACTTGCTTTTTCTTTGCAAAAACCTTTTGGCAATCTTGAGAAACAGTAGAACTTCAAGAATATCCTTATTTCCAGCAAGGTATAATTATTTTATTAAGGGTACTAACCTCGCTAATCAGATTATGATGAGTTATGTATGAAGGGAGTTTTCAAGTGTGCGAGGGAAGATGATAAAAAGATTCAGGAGTGTCAAGCGCTCAAGCTTGGGGATGCCCCCGTGCACCCCCAAGAAATATTCAAGGAGACTCAAGAGTCTAAGCTTGGGGATGCCCCCGTGCATCCCCTTCTCCATCAACATTATCAGTTCGTCTTTCGTTTCGCTATATTTTTATCACTTCATGTGTTATGTGCTATGCTTGGAGCGTCTTGCTTTTAGTTTTCTTTTTAGTTTTTCATAATGAGTCGGAACCCAGCATTCCTTTATGTGGGAGAGAAACACGCTCCACTTCTACCTAGAACATTACATAGAATTTTCATGTCTATCTATGCTGTGTGTGTTCTTTGTCTTTTAATAGCTACTATCGTGCTCTGCTCTTAGTATTCATGCTTATCTTTTCAAAGAGCTTTTGTTTAGTTGGTTGCTTGAACTCTCTTTAATTACCATGCTCACCTTATTAAGAGAGTTTGCTTCTGTTGCATTGGTTAATGTGTCTATGATAAAGATGCTACTTTCATGATGGTGCTTAGTAGTTCATGTTTTCTTTTGGTTAATCTCAAATAGCTGGGGGGTTCCCAATGTGTTATTGGAGTACCAACTTGGTTTGTTTGCCTATGATGTGGTATGGTTTAGTAATATCTTCCTTCGAGAATTTATTTTGATTGACTTGGCGTATGCTCACGCATATTCAAGACTGTAAAGAAAGTCTGTCAAGCCTTGATGATCTTTTATTTCTAAGTAGCGATATAACTTCCATGCCTGATTCAATATTGCTTTGTCGCTCTGCATGATTATGACCGTCATTGCTCTCTTAGTTGGTTGCTCCCAGTCTTTTTGCTAACCTCCACCTGTACTAAGCAAACTAACCATGCAATACATAGCTCATGGGAAAGTAGCCTAAAAACTATTGTGGTAAAGAATATGTTGCTTATGTATCTTATTTCTTATAAGTTGCTTGCTGAGCGGTAACCATGTTTCTGGGGACGCCATCAACTGTCACACTTTTGTTGAATATCATGTGAGTTGCTATGCATGTTCGTCTTGTCTGAAGTAAGGGTGATTTACCGTGGGTTGAATAACTATGCATATTGTTAGAGAAGAACATTGGGCCGCCAACCAAAGCCATGCATCATGGTGGAAGTTTTAGCTTGGACCTTAATCCTCAATCTCTCATGAGAATATGCTTATGCATTAAAGAGGAGTCCATCATCTATTTTCTATGTTGTCCCGGTATGGATGTCCTCAAGTTGAGATCTATCAAAAATGAGAAATCAAATGCGATCTATCTCCTTGGACCTTTGTACAGGTGGAATAGAGGTACCCCTTTGTGACACTTGGTTAAAACATATGCAATGCAATGATAACCCATGGGGATCCGAGCTAATTAGGACAAGGAGCGAGCACTATTGGTATTCGATGCATGAGGCTTGCAACTTATAGGTGTTTTATACATGACACATATGAAGTACTACTACCGTTGACACAATTGCTTCCATGTTTTCAAAGTAAAAAGCTCTAGCACTTAACCTTTCTTTTACCTTTACGTTGAAGCACCAACTACTGAGAGCATGATTGTCATTCTGAGTGTAATGTGCATTGTCCCAAAGTAGCATTGTCTTTTGCATGATTGTGATATCGTTTATTCTGAAATGATTGTATCTAAACATCACTTAAACCTTGAAGGTGCCCTTGCATTTATGTTTTGCATCACTAAAAGGGGCAAGCTAGATATCACTTCATCATATTTGCACATCATGTTCATTGCAAATCTTTTTGATGTTTCAGTTTCATGTTGTAAAACTTTCAGTCATTTGTGATTTTCTCTTGAGACAACTTAATTACTTTAGAATCATTGTCTCAGTAAGCTTTTGTCATATGAATATGAGAAAGTCCTATATGGTTAATAGCATGTCACCACAGAAATTATTCTTGTTATCATTTACCTACTCGAGGACGAGCAGGAATTAAGCTTGGGATGTTGATACGTCCAAAACGTATCTATAATTTCTGCTTGCTCCATGCCACTTTTGGGTGATATTGCTATGATATTCATACACTTCCATACACTTTTGATCATATTTGGACTAACTTACTAATCCAGTGCACCCCAGTGCCAGTTTCTGTTTTCGGCTGTTTTTGTATTTCAGGTTTTCACGTTTCGAGAACTGCCCAGAAAAATCCAGAAAAATTATATAAAAAATCAGCGAACCGGAAACAACACTGCATCCGAAGGGCAACCTGGGGGGGGGGCACAGGGGCTCCAGGCGCCCTGTGGGCACGCCCCCCCTGGGCCGCGCCGGGGGGGCGCCTGGGCCCCCCGAAGCCCGTCCGGTGCCCCCCTTTGGCATATATTTAGAGGGACCTCCGAAACCCTCAGAACAAGACTTCTTTTCGCGATCCCATCTCTGTTCCGCCGCCGCCGCCGCTTCCAAGATCGGGAGCACCAGGAGAACTCTTCCCGGCACCCTGCCGGAGGGGAGGATCACCACCGGGAGCTTCTCCACCACCATGGACGCCTCCCGGATGACTCGTGAGTAGTCTCCCTTGGACCATGAGTCCATGACCAGTAGCTATGTGATGTTCTCCTCCCGTTCTTGTGCTTCACTAATTAGTCCTCGTGAGCTGCCCTACATGATCGAGGCACCTATGTAATCCTTATGCTGTTGCTATGTTGAGTTTGCTGGGATCCGATGGATTATGAGATTATGTTCATATTGATCTTGAGTAATATATTTGATTCACCTCTTTTATATTTTAGTTCATAAGTAATTCTTGCATGTTCTCCGTTGTTATTTATTGCTTTGGCCGAGTAATAGGTAGTGACTCCAAGAGGGAACATTATGCTCGATTGTGGGTTCATGCCCCTCGATGACTAGCTTGAGTGACAGAAACATGAGTCTAGGGGATGTGATGTTGCCACAAGGGGGAAAACAACGGTGCTTGTGCCCGCGGGTGCAAGGATTGTTTACTTTACGCAAAGTTCTTTTAATGCAGTTGTCTGTTGCATTGAGTTTACACTATGGGTGGGACTCGCAACTTAATACCAGCAAGATGTTCTGGATAGATATCTCAAGGTGGATGATTAGTAGTAGATATTGATGGATTTCGGTCTACTTACTTTGGCGTACCGCCCATGCTTTGAACCTCAACCTTTCTTGCAATGTAGTCAGCATTGGTTTGCGTTCGTGGTCCTGTCAATTGCCCAGCTGTAATTTGTTTACCTCACATAGCTGTTTTATCGTCTTTTGGGAGAGAGACATCACTAGTGAACATCATGAGACTCCGGTCCATATTACCATCATTGATCACATCCACTATTTACTTTCCGTTATTTACCTACTATCGCAAAAACTATCTATCACTACTATCATTGCTTTTAATCCTTTGTGAACTACAAGGCCGGAGAGATTGACAACCTCTCTGTACTCGTTGGGAGCAAAGTTATTTGTATCTGTGTGCAGGTCCACGTTGGTTGCTAATAATCTGGCGCCGTAGCAATTGACACCTACTTGTTGAACCTAGGAGTCTCTGGGGAATCGATCCTTGGCATCTTTGCTAGGGGAAAACACTTCTACTTACTGCATCTTACACCTTCCACTTGGGGTAACCAACGAGGGGTTCGAGGCCCATCAGTGTGTCTCTCTTATAAGATGTGTCCAGCAAATAATGATTGTGGCGAACTAAAAAGCAAACAAAGCAAAGCTATGGTACAAGATGCTCCAAGCAAAACTCATATCATGTGATAAATAAAAATATAGATCCAAGTAACAAACCGATGAATTGTGGACGAAAGAGGGGATGCCATCCGGGGCATCCCCAAGTTTAGACACTTGAGTATTCCTTGAATATTACCTTGGGGTGCCCTTGGCATCCTCGCTACTTATTGCCTTGGGAGCTTCAATGGGGGAGATAGGGTTCGAAGGCAGGCTGTGACAGCGGTGAGGGTGGGAGTGGTGGGCGAGAGGTTCTGATTTATATCGAAGGCGTGTGTCAAGAATGGAACTGGTCGGGTCGACCCGTCGGCCAGACCCCAAAAACCGAGGCCTCCTATAGGAATCGGTCCAGGAGTCAGCACTGGTTGATCCAAGGCAATCGCCGCCCACGACCCCCATCAATTTGGTTGTGGACTGCTTCAGTTTCTGCAAAAACCAGTGTACTAATTGCCATGTACTCCTAGCTAACTTTTGATTGCCTGCTAAATACCCCCTCTGTAAACTTTTATAAGAGAGTTTAGTAGCTTCTGCAAACTCCAATGATTGTGATGTTTGTAGTGGCTCCCGTGTCCAAATGTCAATCTAGAATTTCCATTACTCGCACCATATGTGAGTGACACGAATACATAAATCTATAAGTAAATAGTCCATTTGGCTATTACAAAAAAATAGAACATGGGCTCTCTGCTCCACTCTACAATCGTGGAGTACTCTTTAAATGAACTATTGTGGCTTAATGCAAAGTCAGAGCTAAGATAAGTTACTCATGTGGAGTAGATTATTTAGGTGTTCGATTGATGTATATCCTTTGATTCGTTCGATGACCGTACAATGTTGTCTTTCTGATGAGTTTCTTCAGAGATGTTAGACGCATGCATGTGCAAACCTGCGATTCTGGCTGGCTTGATCATGTAGGATGATGAGCAACTATGTTGGGAACTTCATATTTTTTGTTCTTGTTGAATAATTAAAAGTACAAATGATTACTTGCAAATGTAGTTGAGTTTTGGGTGTCAACTAGCCTACTGCCTAGATTTTTTTGCAGCAACCAGTCAAAGCTACTCCATGATTTAGTTAGGAGTACTCCATATTCAACAAATTCCAGGTGGGAGTATCTAACGACAAGTTTCAGTAAACAACAAGTTTAAATTGTTTTGTACTCCATGATTCAGTTAGGAGTACTCCATGATGCAGCAAATTTTAGTTAGGAGTATCTAACAACAAGTTTAGAAACATAGCATAAGTTTGAGCAAGTTGGAATCTCACAAACTACCTAAGAACATCACATGTTGAGCTAGTGTACACTCGAACACTTGAGATCAGTTCTTTCATATTTACCCTCATGAAAACTAATGACGAAGCCATCTTGTCTGCCTGCCAGAATTCACCAGCAGTCACTATAAGGATTCTCTCAATTAATTATAGACATTAATAATACTGTACTATGGAGGAAAAAACAAGTTATACTCATGCATTATCTAGCATTATCTAGTTTGAAATGGAGCATTATCTAGCATATGTGAACCATATAATCAGATCTAGTTTATGCAGATCTATGATTTGTTTTTCTCTTCTCGGAGTATTAAATTTGTTGTTGTAAATTTCAGCAAGATGAGAAGAAGAAGAAGATCAACGATCACATTCACATTCACAGTATCATACTGACAGAACAAGATGAGGAGCAATAGGAGAAGCAACAGCACCAGCACCGTATGGTGCTCCTAGACTTGAACTGCACACCACCTATAGGAGAAGAAGCGGATGATGATGACAATATGCTCCAAGAAGAAGCGGGTGATGATGACAATATGCTCCAAGAAGAAGAATAAGCAATAGGTACAATTTTGATCATATATGCACTAGTCATACTCCTAGTTTTGATTTGCACTAGGTTTAATCCAACCATGCTTGGCTTATCCAAGATTTGCTAGAATATTTGCTTGAGTGATTTGCTAGTTTTCTTATTTTACCATAATTTCCCTAATTTGCTTTTTCCTTTTGCTGTTGTAGGTGGTCAACAAATATCTAGGCAAAGAAAGTCAATGACAGATGAGCACTGATATGCTGCCTACATAAACAAATGCATGGAGTAGTACAAACATCCTCAACTAGTCAACCATAGATACACTCAGTTCAAATCAAGATATAATTGCATCGTACTCTGAACATGTACACTGAATTTTTAGAAGTACACCTTGCCATTTGCACCGAACATGTACATAACTAACAAATGTTATTTATTATCTTGTTATAATATCATTTAAAAAATGCTCTGTGTATACATAGCTAACAAACTATGGAATTCTAGCTGAATTTCGGGCCGGGCCTGGGGTACCCAGTGGGCCAGCGATGCCACATGATCTTGTCAAAATGGGTCGACCTGTGGCCCCTGAAATTGGCCTCGAGGCCACATGACCAGGTTCGTGCCGGCCCATTCCCATCTTGACGCATGTGGGAGGCAGCTAGGATTTCTGGGGAGGATGCGATGGATGGAGTGGGCTGGGTCATGGGCATCATGGGCCGGCAATTCGAACGGACCAAAACACACATCCGCAACGTACGCTTGTTTCCAGTCCGGATCTCTTTTTTCAATCCAACTTTCTCGTGCCGGATATATGGTTGGTCCTAATTTTGGTTGAGACTCGAAAGAAAATATGGTTCGACAAAATTATGGTAAATGTTTTTTTGTTAGGAAAAGATATTTTTTCATGCTCATGTGTGAGTAAATATTCGGGTTTTTTTTGCAAGGAAAAAGGGATTGTCTCACTCAATCAAAATGAAGTTCAAAGTTTATTTAGTTGAAAGCTTTCTTTCCCCTAGCCCAAGCTAATCCGAGACGCCGCATGAGCATCTCAGGGCGCATACGGCATCGTCTTGGACGGTGTTTTTCATCCAATGGTACTGGAAGCGAGACAAGAGGCTTTGGCCCTAGTAGTGGATTTGCAAATGCGGCGACTTCATGGTGGTTGTGGTGGGGCTTGACCAATGGGGAATGCGCTTCAGCGAAGGGGGCATAAACAAATTCATAATTATTATTTTAAAATCTGTGGATTTTTTAAAACATTTTTCTAAAAAATTCACGTGATTTACAAAAACAAATATTGTAATTCTTTTAAAGGTTCATGGATTATAAAAAATAAATTTTGAAAAAATGTTTATGAAATTTTAGAAGTGATAGTGTATTTTAAAATATCTGAAATTTCAAAAAAGAAAGTGTTCATAAATTTTGAAAGATGTTCACAAATTAAATTGTTCATAACATTCAGAAGATGTCTATTAATTTTCGAAATATTCATGAATTCTTAACACAGAAAATATGCAAAAGCAAATAGTAAAAAAAGAACACAAAAAACTAAAGCGAAAAAATGCAACAAAAAGAAAGCCAATCCGACAAAACAGTGCCCCCTACATGAGCAGCCCACTAAGCAAACCCAACCGGGGGGCGGAGGGCTTCATATCGATATTGAAGTTGACCAAAGTCTCAACGACCCCATAAGCCTCTTAGATCTTTAAGTTTATGGATAGATTTCCATTTGACCATCCTATATGTAGATTTATCGTTTTCCTTACTCCATAAGCACTTGTGTGCATAGCTTAAAAAGCCGGACCGGACCGCCGGTCGGACCAAAAAACCCGGAACCGGCGGCCTCGCCGGTTTTCTAAGTTAATTGGACCATTCTACAAATGGACCAGACAAAACCGATTGAACCGGCTGTATTATTTTTTGCTCAAACCAAAAGAGAAAAATAAAACCATTTGAACCGGTAGCACACTAGCATCGCTGGGAAAGAAAAATAGTTGCAGCCGCTGGGGATTTGATCTTGGGCGCTAGGAAACAGGCCCGCGTCACCAAATTTGGCCCAACAACCAACTGCCCATCCAACTTAGCTGGCAAAGGTTGCTAAAAAAAAAAACTTAGCTGGCAAAGGATAAAGGACCCTAAAAAAAGTCAAAGGATAAAGAAATCAGTACATTTGACCTACTTTTACATATTTATATGGTTTTAAAACACAGCGAATGAACCGGTAAACCGGCGTCCGACTGGCAAAAACCTGAACCGGCGGCATCACCCGTTCGATCACCGGTCCTGTTATTTAAACTATGCTCGTGTGTTTCCATAGCACCCCAACCTATCTCGCCGAGTAAATGTTATCCAAAATAAGAAAATCGAGGCGTGTAAAAGGAAGATACCTTGTTACAATCTTGCCCACATCTGTATATAACACAAAAGGATGGCCTTATTTATTTTTTAGTTGGAAGGATGGCCTTACTTTTAAGAGGATTAATTTTGAGCCCCGACATAGATTCAATACAGAGCGGGAGAAACTTTAGGTTTGGGATTAAGAGTTCCTTCTTCTCAGTGAGCATTATCTGTGGGGAGTGATGCCACAGACGAATATGCGTGGCAGGGTGTTATCTGCAACTGTGCCTCATGAATTGATCAGTTTAAAATGGCATCAACTCGACTGATCGGCTTGCCGCTGGTGATGATTACAGTATGCTCAAGAAGCTGGAACACCACACAGAGCTTCAGGTTCTTCATGTCCATGAACCATGATGTCAGTATGCTCAAGAGGCTGCAACACCATACATAGCTTCAGGTTCTTCGCCCACGCTGCGGTCACGAGCAAATGGATGAAGCAAGAGGAGAGCACCCTTGCCTGGAAGCAGGGTCTCCGTAGGAACTTCATGACCAAACTCCTCAGACGGCCTCCGAACTGGAACTGGATGGACCTGAAGAACTCGTCAGCAATGAACACTAGCTGCTCAAACCTCCGCACAGCCTCGGCGAGGCGGATCCTACTCGACTTTGCTATGGCTGAAACATTAGCTCTTAAGTAAATCAATCTAATATATGATCGCTAGCTGCTATGTCAAGAGACTGAAGCATTGGCAAAATTACTACTGTACAAGAGTTCTCCCAGCCATTGTACAGAAAGCTCACACTGTCTCACACGTCCTTATATAGAAAGCTTCATAACATCAACAGACAGGAATATGCTCTGCAGTTTTTCTAAATTAGGCTAGCATAAGCAAGACTAGAGTTGACAAGAGAAATGACAAGTGCAAATTAGATGAACATAATACATAACAATCTGCCACATGCATAACAACCGTTTGGCACAGCTAGTGCACAAAAGATAACTAGAGATTACAGCATTCATGGGGTAGATATTCTAACATTTGTCTTGAGCTCCTTGAAGCACGGAAGCTGGAAACTTGCCATAGTATGGCACGTCGAGTTGACTTCGATATAGGTCAACGAACCTTGGAATGTCTAGAATTTGCGAGCCCTTTCCAGTACTGATGCTATATGAGATGATCTTATTATCAGCAATTGTGTCAGCAAGGAAGACTAGCTCTCTCTCCAAGTCAAATGCCAGGATTTCATAATCAAAATACCATAATCCTTCATTGTTAGTATGGAGCATTATGTCCCTCCCAAATACGTTGTTCATATTTAGACGATGCTTCACCACCCACCTATCAGATCCTTCCAAACTCCAAATTCGGGTGATGCAACCATCCAATTCTTGTTGTGCGTAGCATAAGACCCCAGACGACTGGCAAAGACAGCCATCAAAGCAATAAAACCTCTGTTCTGGTCCATTTGGAAATCCAGGCAGCTGAAGGATCCTATGATTGAGCAATTGTGTGCGTGTGTCAGGTGCATCGAGTGCCACAAGGTAATGCCCCCATAAGTGATCCACATACAACACCCCATTTAAGAAGAGTGAATCACCACCAAGTATATCTGAAGTTTCCCATAGACAATTAGACCATGTCGAATCCTCAGAGAAAAATACCTTAACTTCAGTGTCATATCCACCATTTGGAGTTGTCTCAAATTTGAAGACATAGAAGTGTTGAGACCATAATGGATCAAAACATAATTTGAGATCAGCATAAGTGACGGCCGGTCCAGGTTCAGTATTTGGAAGTAACATCCACTCTTGAGTTGCTGGATTGCACACAATGGCGTCGGAAATTTCTTTAGAGTGTGTACCACCATGATAACACAGAAGTAGGCCATTGCTGCAACCCTTAAGCTCCAAGAGATGCTCACAGCATGGCACAAAGCTAAGTGTTGTGTCAATATCCCTGTCACTTGAGGGAAGGCCCACGACATGGATGGCATTGCCATGCTCATTTTTTGGTACAGGAGACCGAAGGGAGTTCTCGGGAGCTTCTTGCGGTAGTGCGGATCAGATGAGAAGGCAAGCCAGGACTTGCAGACACATCTGAAGCGGCAAAAGGACTTCAGCGGCAGCCGAGACAGGATCTCCACGACCAGGTCATCGGTTAGTACGGTTGTGGTCATCCCCTACCGAGATTCAATATCTCCTTTGAGCTTATCTAGCAGATGAACTTATATCTACATCAAAAAAGAAGAAAATAGATGATATAAAATTGAGAAACTTAGTGTTTATGCAGAACTGCAAGAAGTAGTGATACCATTATTTAACGATTGACCGGAGCTGAGAAAATTAATGGATTGAAGCTGATACCAGCACTTGATAGATGGTAAACATCGACTCCATGCTCGAAATATGGATGTAGAATTATGGATATCAAGTGAACTGAAATACTCCCTCTGTCTCAAAATAAGTGTCTCAACTTTGTACTAACATTAGTATAAAATTGTACTAAAGTTGAGACACTTATTCTGGGACAGAGGGAGTATTATCCAACATTCACACTAAAAAACATGATTTTTTTGTTGGTCCCCTTCTAACAATGCTTTTGCAATTTAGACCAGAATTTGCAAATGAGAGAAGTTGTGAAGCATATTTCAGTATGGGCTTATGACCTATGCTGAGTGGGGCCACGGGGATTCACCATGGCATGGGGATACTTCTCTCTAATTAAGTAACAAAATCATTATTAGTTTTTCCAATTTCGCCATCCATTTCACGACAAGTAAGCAGTAATAATAATATAATACACGCGTTGCTACAATGCGCGTTGAAACAAAATGTGATATGAGAAAAAGGAACGGAATGTACCTTCAGGATCTATAATCTTATGTACCTATTAGACACCGTGAAAAGCGGGGACAAGTGCTAACTTGTGAGATAAGCCAGGGCAAATCAAGAATATCATCGTGTCCATCCTCAGCGCGGCTGTTGACCAACATAACCGAACTCATCAGACTTCCTTTCGCCGCATGAAGATTGAAGACGACAGGATGAGGAGAAAAGCGGACTCACCAGCTAGGAGGGGGAGGGGGATCCAGGGTGGCGGAACGGACGGCGGTGAGATCCAGGTTGCATCTGCGACGAGCTCAGGTCAGAAGCGGCACACGAGGAGAGGAACAGGAACGGGAGCTCACCGCGTAATGGTTGCTTCCGGTCGTCGGCGAGTGCGGTCGGCCAGGCGGCAAGCGGGAACGAGGCTGCGGAGGTGAGGCGGCCGAACGGGGAGCTCGATGCTGCAGGAAGCAGCGGTCGTGCCGGAGTCTCGCCGCGGCTCGCCGGAGAATGGGGATTCGCCGCTACTTGTCCAGATTGGGAGAGAGTGGGATTATATTTGGGCCGAGGCTCCTCGCTAGGGCAAAGGAAAGAAGAGAACCTCTTACTGGGCTGGGCTGTGTCCTCGATTGTTTCTGGAGCTTCGGCGGCAAATATTTGGGCTGAGCCACTCAATGTTTTTTTAAATAAATTGCTTCCCTAGAAAATCAATAAAAAAATTTAAGCAGGAGATAGGTGTAAAAGAAATGGAATTAAGATTTGGAATTGAAAGAGAAAGAAGAACTTAACAAGGAAAGAGTGGGTTCGAGATGCTTTCAAAGCTGTCAATTGGACGGAGTCACTCTCATTTGTTGCCAAGTGACATGCTTTCTCCAGCTTCAAAATCGGGCACAAGAGCAGCACATGGCCAAATGGCCAAAGAAGAAGCGCTTGGTGGACGAGCGCCCTAAGGCGCCGCTTACAGGGCATTTCAAATTTTGTTTTATTTTAGAATTGTTACAGGGCATTTTCATACATGATACTCACATCACCTTTGTAACGGCTAGACCATACAGGGACATTCTACGTATTGCGCTTCATTTATCATAGAAGGTTATGGGAGGGTTCTAGAAGATTGTGGCCGGTTTATGGAAGATTCTAGAAGCTTTGAGTAGGTTTTTTGTTTTTTTCCTATTTACTGTACTTTTTTCTTTTTATTTTCCTTTTTTTTACCTTTTCATTTTATATTTCATGAACTTTTCAATTACATGATTTTTTTTTGAATACGTGAACTTTTTCCGCTTCTAGGAATTTTCAAATTCATAAATAATTTCAAATTTGTGATTTTTTTGAATTCATGAACTTCTTTTGACTTTGTAAACTTTTTAAATTCGGGCAATTTTCCTGATTTCATGAACTTTATCGAATTCGCAGATTTTCTCAACTTCACAAACTTTTTCCAAATTCACAAACTTATCTCAACTTCGCGATTTTTTTCAATTCATATGTTTTTGTTAATTTTTCACTAACTTTTTGTGAACCTGTGGTTTTTTTTAGCAAAAAATAAAAAAACAAGAGACAATTTTTCCCTCTAAACCAATAGCCAAGATCGAGCGGGATTTGAAGCGTATGAGCCGATGAAAAACAAAACTGTGAAAACTCACGGAGCGACTAACAACTACATGGGCCAGCCTAGACGGACAGCAGCTTCCAATTTGCAAGCGCCGGTTAGGAGATCTCGCTTCATTAACCTTCCACACCAAGCTGCGGATCGGGGTTGGTGTGGAGGTGTCGAGCATGGTGACGTCTAGGGGCTCGAGCTGGCTTGCGGGTACAGGAGAGAGGGCGATGAAGAAGCAACGGTGCAGGTCGCTGGTGGCGATGGAGGGACTGCGGCAGCGACACCTGTTGTCGCGAGAGGAGCAAGAGGACGAAGTGAGTGAAGAGATAGGGAGAATGAGCACAATCCACTCTTCTTCCTTATTAGTGCGCCAAACCCTGGGAGGAGTTGGTAGTTCCTAGTCATCATTAACGCGCTGAACCCCATGGTTAGTTGGGGTGTATTTTGACCAGTTTCGAAGTTCATGGCTGTAAATTAAAGTTGTGTGGTTAGTTTGTGGTTGAAATTTGTACTTTCTCAATCAACGACGATAAGGCATGATTTCACTCTCTAATTTACCTAAAGTAGCCTAGCATAGTAAGACCAGACTAGGAGAAATGAGAAGTATGAATTGGATTTATATAACAAACACTAAGGCGAACAATCTAGTGCATACATAATATCTATTTGGAGGCACTAATTTACAAAAGGTACCTAGAGATTACATCACCCATAGCATGCATTTTTACAAGCTAATACTAATCTTGAGCCCCTTGAAGTACTGAAGCTGGGAACTTGCAGTAGTATGGCACATAGAATTGACTTTGATGTCAGTGAATGAACCTTGGAATATTCAGAATTTGTCAGCCTTTTCCAGGTACTTATGCTATATGAGAGCACCTTATCAGTAGTTTTCTCAACAAGGATAACTATATCTCTCTCCAACTCAAAAGCGAGGATGTCATAATCAAAATACCATAACCTTTGATAATTAGTACGAAGCAATACATCCTTCCCAAATTTACCGTTCATACTTAAATGATGCTTCACCACCCATGTGTCAAAGCCCTCCGGTTTCCAAATTCGCATCATGAAACCATCCAATTCTTGTTGTGCATGACACAAGACCCCAGATGACTGGGAAAGGTGTCCATTGACACAATCTAACATCCGATATGCTCCATTTAAAAATTCTAGAAGATGCACGGTCCTATGGTTGAGAGCATGTGTGCATAAGTGCATCAAGTGCGAGAAGGTAATTATCCCATAAGTGCATGCTACTTCTCGAGCTTGCGTTGTATTCCCTCAAGAGAAAAGGGTGATGCAGCACAACAACGTAAGTATTTCCCTCAGTTTTTGAGAACCAAGGTATCAATCCAGTAGGAGACCACGCACGAGTCCCTTGTACCTGCACAAACAAATAAGAACTTCGCAGCCAACGCGATAAGGGGTTGTCAATCCCTTTACGGTCACTTACAAAAGTGAGATCTGATAGAGATGATAGTTTGATTTTTTTGGTATTTTTTGATATAAGAACAGAAAGTAAAAACGGAAAAGTAAAGTAGATTGTAATTTACCCCAGGGCCATAGGTTTCTCTAGTGGCTTCTTGATACATCTCCAACGTATCTATAATTTTTGATTGTTCCATGCTATTATTTATGAAGTCTTGGATGTAAAGTTTTAGCGATGTTTAATGGGCTTTATCATTCACTTTTATATCATTTTTGGGACTAACCTACTAACCCAAAGGCCCAGTCCAGATTGCTGTTTTTTTTCCTATTTCAGGGTTTTGCAAGAAAGGAATATCAAACGGAGTCCAAACGGAATGAAACCTTTGCGAGAGATATTTTTAAAGGAAATCACGCTCGGGAATCTTCGGGACCAAGTCAGGGGACGAAGGGCCAGCCCTCGAGGGTGGGGGGCGCGCCCCCCCTTCCCAGGGCGCGCGCCCCTGCCTCGAGGCTGGCCCACACGGCCCCCGATGCCCTCCTTCTTCCTATATATACCTACGTACCCCAGAAACTCCATACGCATAGAGAAAACCCTAATTTCACCGCCGTAGCTTCTGTTCCCGTGGAGATCCCATCTTGGAGCCTGTTTCGGGAGGGGGATCCATCACGGAAGCCTTCATCATCATCATCATCGCCCTCACCATGAGTTGTGAGTAGTTTACCTCAGACCTTCGGGTCCATAGCTAGAATCTAGATGACTTCTTCTCTCTCTCTGGATCTCAATACGAAGTTCTCCTCGGTCTTCGAGATTCGATGAATTGTGAGTTTATGATCAAGGTTATCTATGAAAGATATTTGGTTCTTCTCTGAACTTTTTATGTGTGCTCATAATATCCTTGCAAGTCTCTTCGAATTATTGGTTTAATTTGGCCTACTAGATCTATAGTTCTTGCAATGGGAGAAGTGCTTGGCTTTGGGTTCAATCTTGCGGTGTCCTTTCCCAGTGACAGTAGGGGCAGCAAGGCACGTATTGTATTGTTGCCATCGAGGATAAAAAGATGGGGTTTTCATCATAATGCTTGAGTTTATCCCTCTACATCATGTCATCTTGCTTAAGGCTTTACTCTGTTCGTATGAACTCAATACACTAGATGCATGCTAGATAGCGGTCGATGTGTGGAGTAATAGTAGTAGATGCAAAATCGTTTCGGTCTACTTGTCTCGGACGTGATGCCTATATACAATGATCATGCCTAGATAGTCTCATAATTATTCGCTTTTCTATCAATTGCTCGACAGTAATTCGTTTACCCGCCGTAGAATATCGCTATCATGAGAGAAGCCACTAGAGAAAACTATGGCCCCCAGGTCTATTCTCAACATATCAATCTACATCTACTTTACTTTTCTTACTTTTATTTGCTGTTTTATTAAACCAAAAATACCAAAAATATAATTATCATCTCTATCAGATCTCACTCTCGTAAGTGACCGTAAAGGGATTGACAACCCCTTATCGCGTTGGCTGCGAAGTTCCTATTTGTTTGTGCAGGTGCGAGGGACTCGCGCGTGGTCTCCTACTGGATTGATACCTTGGTTCTCAAAAACTGAGGGAAATACTTACGCTACTGTGTTGCATCTCCCTTTCCTCTTCGAGGGAATACAACGCAAGCTCAAGGGGTAGCAAGAAGAATTTCTGGCGCCGTTGCCGGGGAGACTCACGCCAAGTTAAGTCAAGATTTGCCATCCCGTCAACTTGCCAATTTCTGGCGCCGTTGCCGGGGAGGCTTACGCAAAAGTCATATACCAAGTACCTATCACAAACCCTTATCCTTCGCATTACATTTATTTGCCTCTCGTTTTCCTCTCCCCCACTTCACCTTTGCCGTTTTATTCGCCCTTCTTCCGCCGTGTGTTTTTTGTTCGCTTGCTTCTTGTTTGCTTCCGTGTGCTGCTTGCTTGCTTGTCATCATGTCTAGCACACCTATCATTACCATCACTCCCGAGAGTGAGGTCCTCAACTTTAAACAAAGGGAAGAAGAAAACTTAAAAGATGCCTGGTATAGAATTTGCAATGCTCATAATAGATCTAATCGGAAGCTTTCCACTTCTGTGCTTCTTCGCAATTTTTATATTGGCATAACCCCTTGGAATAGGCTTGTCCTTGATGCCATTACCAGAGGGAACTTCTTGGGTAGCCACACCATTGATTCTTATAAAGCTATGACTGAATTATTTGGCTCACCACCTCTTATGGTTAATGGGACCGTTTTAACTTTGGAGCATGTTATGCAAAGGTTAGAAATTATTGAGAACAAATTTGCTACGGTAGAATCGTTAGCGAACTTGGATAGAAAAATTCACAATGAAATTACCCAATATGGATCTAAGGTAGGAGTTGTTCTGAAAAATCTTAAGGAAAAAGAACCCATAGTTAAAGAAAAGCTAGATCAGGATTCTAATAGAATCAATAAGCTTGAGGATGTTATCACTAATGTGGGTTCCACTCTTTCCGCTATAAAAACCACTCCAAATACCTTCACTAAATTATCTAAGTTCATGTATGTCCCTAAAGACAAGGGTGAAACCTCTAGACTTGCGAATCTCAAATCCATAAGTGTTCATCCAAATTTTCTTACTTTTGCAAGAGACCCTTTTGACACTTTAGAATTTCTTGATTTCTTGCCCAAGAGTTTGATTATTCATAGGGACAAAGAAGTGCCCAAAAATCACAAGTGCTTAATTAAATAATTGCCTTTCAAGGATGGCAATACCTAGATCTATCTTGTATCATGCCTAGCTAGGGGCGTAAAACGATAGCGCTTGTTGGGAGGCAACCCAATTTTATGTTTTTTGCTTTTGTTGCTGTTAGGGAATAAATATTGCATCTAGCCTCTGATTACATGTGTTTTCATGTTTTGTTTAGTGTTTGTGCCAAATAGAACCTTTGGTAGGACTTGTGTGAAGTTTATACGATCTTGCTGTGAAAAACAGAATCGTTAGCGCTCGCTAAAGTAGTCTTCAGATTTTACTGGAGCGTGATTTTTAGTTGATTATTTTTGCTTATGATTGGTAGACAAATTTCGCAAATTTAACAATTTAGTTTGAATTTTTTGGAGTTCCAGAAGTAGGCGAACCCAGCAGATTACTACAGACTGTTCTGTTTTAGACAGATTCTGTTTTTCGTGTGTTGTTTGCTTATTCTGATGCATCTATGAGTAATATTGGAGGATATGAACCATAGAGAAGTTGGAGTACAGTAGGTTTAACACCAATATAAACAAAGTATGAATTCCTTGCTGTACCTTTGAGTGGTGGTTTGCTTTCTCTTACTAACGGAGCTCACGAGAATCTTTGTCTAAGTTTTGTGTTGTGAAGTTTTTAAGTTTTGAGTATTGCTTTGATTGACTATGGAACAAGGAGTAGCAAAGGCCAAAGCTTGGGGATTCCCATGGCACCCCAAGTAAAAATAAGATAATCAAAAGCCTAAGCTTGGGGATGCCCCGGGAAGGCATCCCCTCTTTCGTCTTCATCCATCGGTAACTATACTTGGAGCTATATTTTTATTCGCAACATGCTATGTGTTTTGCTTGGAGCGTCTTGTATAATTTGAGTCTTTGCTTTTTAGTTTGCCACAATCATCCTTGCTGGACACACCTATTTGAGAGAGTTAAATATGGCCTAGATATTATTAGAACACTCTATGTGCTTCACTTATATCTTTTGAGTTGAATAGTTTTTGCTCTTATGCTTCACTTATATCTTTTAGAGCATGGCGGTGGTTATATTCTGTAGAAATTGTTGAACTCTCATGCTTCACTTATATGTATTTGAGAGTCTATTAAAACAGCATGGTAATGTGTTTAGGCTAAAGAAACTAGTCTTCACATGATAAACATCCAATGTCAATGCAGTAAAATATTCACACCAAGTGCATTGAATAGAATGAGATGTTGGATGCTTGATAATTGTTTTGAGACATGAGGATAGTGATATTAGAGTCATGCTAGTAGAGTTATTATGAAATTGAAGAATACTTATGTTAAGGTTAGTGATTCCTGTATCATGCACGTATGGTGAACCGCTATGTGACGAAGTTAGAGTATGAGGTATTTGTAGAGTGCCAACCTTTGTGTGGAGGTCGGGGGCACGCGATGGTTAACTCCTACCAACCTCCCCTTAGGAGCATCCGTTGATTACTTTGTTTTTGATGACTCGTAGATTTTTGCAATAAGTATATGAGTTCTTATGACTAATGTTGAGTCCATGGATTATACGCACTCTCACCTTTCCACCATTGCTAGCCTCTCTTGTATCGCGCAACTTTCGCCGGTACCATAAACCCACTATATATCCTTTCTCAAAACAGCCACCATACCTGCCTATCATGGCATTTCCATAGCCATTCCGAGATATATTGCCATGCAACTTTCCACTGTTCCGTTTATGACACGCATCATATTGTCATAGTGCCATGCATGATCATGTAGTTGGCATCGTAGTTGTGGCAAAGCCACCATGCATAATTTTTCATACATGTCACACATGATTCATTGCTTATGTCGGTACAGCACCAGAGGCATTCATGTAGAGTCATACTTGTTGTAGTATCGAGTTGTAATTTCAAGTTGTAACAAAAAGTGTGATGATCATCATTATTAGAGCATTGTCCCGTGTGAGGAAAGGCCAATAAAAAAAGAGAAGGCCCAAAAAAAATATAGAGAGGGGCAAAAAAAAGGAAAGCCCCTCCAAAAAAATGAGAGAAAAGAGAGAAGGGACAATTGCTACTATCTTTTTCCACACTTGTGCTTCAAAGTAGCACCATGATCTTCATTGTAGAGAGTCTCATGATTAGTCACTTTCATATACTAGTCGGAATTTTCGTTATAGAATTTGGCTTTTATATTCCAATGATGGGCTTCCTCAAATGACCTAGGTCTTCGTGATCAAGCAAGTTGGATGCACACCCACTAGTTTCTTTTGTTGAGCTTTCATTCATATTTAGCTCTAGTGCATCCGTTGCATGGCAATCCCTACTCACTCACATTGATATCTATTGATGGGCATCTCCATAGCTCGTTGATACGCCTAGCCGATGTGAGACTATCTTCCTCCTTTTTGTCTTCTCCACAACCACCTCTATTCCACCCATAGTGCTATATCCATGGCTCACGCTCATGTATTGCGCGAAAGTTTAAAGGTTTGAAAATAATAGAGTATGAAAACAAGTGCTTGGCTGAAATCGGGGTTGTGCATAATATGAATATTTTGTGTGATGAAGAGGGAGCATAGTCAGACCATATGATTTTGTAGGGATAACTTCCTTTAGCCATGGTATTTTGAGAAGACATGATTGCTTTGTTAGTATTGCTTGAAGTATTGTTATTTCTTATGTCAATATAGACTTCTATCTTGAATCCTTCAGATCTAATCATTCATGCCACAATTAAGAGAATTACATTGAAAAACTATATTGGTTAGCATTCCACATCAAAAATTCTTTCTTTATCATTTACCTACTCGAGGACGAGCAGGAATTAAGCTTGGGGATGCTTGATACATCTCCAACGTATCTATAATTTTTTATTGTTCCATGCTATTATTTATGAAGTCTTGGATGTTTAATGGGCTTTATCATTCACTTTTATATCATTTTTGGGACTAACCTACTAACCCAAAGGCCCAGTCCAGATTGCTGTTTTTTTTTCAATTTCAGGGTTTTGCAGAAAAGGAATATCAAACGGAGTCCAAACGGAATGAAACCTTCGCGAGAGATATTTTTGGAGGAAATCACGCTCGGGAATCTTCGGGACCAAGTCAGGGGACGAAGGGCCAGCCCTCGAGGGTGGGGGGTGCGCCCCCCTTCCCAGGGCACGCCCCCTGCCTCGAGGCTGGCCCACACGGCCCCCGGTGCCCTCCTTCTTCCTATATATTCCTACGTACCCCAGAAACTCCATACGCAGAGAGAAAACCCTAATTCCACCGCTGTAGCTTCTGTTCCCGTGGAGATCCCATCTTGGAGCCTGTTCCGGGAGGGGGATCCATCACGGAGGCCTTCATCATCATCATCATCGCCCTCACAATGAGTTGTGAGTAGTTTACTTCAGACCTTCGGGTCCATAGCTAGTATCTAGATGGCTTCTTCTCTCTCTCTGGATCTCAATACAAAGTTCTACTCGGTCTTCGAGGAGATCTATTCGATGTAATCTCTTTTTGCGGTGTGTTTGTCGAGATCCGATGAATTGTGAGTTTATGATCAAGGTTATCTATGAAAAATATTTGGTTCTTCTCTGAACTTTTTATGTGTGCTCATAATATCCTTGCAAGTCTCTTCGAATTATTTGTTTGGTTTGGCCTACTAGATCTATAGTTCTTGCAATGGGAGAAGTGCTTGGCTTTGGGTTCAATCTTGCGATGTCCTTTCCCAGTGACAGTAGGGGCAGCAAGGCACGCATTGTATTGTTGCCATCGAGGATAAAAAGATGGGGTTATCATCATAATGCTTGAGTTTATCCCACTACATCATGTCATCTTGCTTAAGGCGTTACTCTGTTCGTATGAACTCAATACACTAGATGCATGCTGGATAGCGGTCGATATGTGGAGTAATAGTAGTAGATGCAGAATCGTTTCGGTCTACTTGTCTCGGACGTGATGCCTATATACAATGATCATGCCTAGATAGTCTCATAATTATTCGCTTTTCTATCAATTGCTCGACAATAATTCGTTTACCCGCCGTAGAATATCGCTATCATGAGAGAAGCCACTAGAGAAAACTATGGCCCCCGAGTCTATTCTCAACATATCAATCTACATCTACTTTTCTTTTCTTGCTTTTATTTGCTGTTTTATTAAACCAAAAATACCAAAAATATAATTATCATCTCTATCAGATCTCACTCTCGTAAGTGACCGTAAAGGGATTAACAACCCCTTATCGCGTTGGCTGCGAAGTTCTTATTTGTTTGTGCAGGTGCGAGGGACTCGCGCGTGGCCACCTACTGGATTGATACCTTGGTTCTCAAAAACTAAGGGAAATACTTACGCTATTGTGCTGCATCTCCCTTTCCTCTTCGAGGGAATACAACTCAAGCTCAAAAGGTAGCACTTTTCTCATGATAGCATAATTCTACGGTGGGTGAACGAATTACTGTCGAGCAATTGGTAGAAAAGCGAATAATTATGAGACTATCTAGGCATGATCATTATATATAGGCATCACGTCTGAAACAAGTAGACCGAAACGATTCTGCATCTACTTCTATTACTCCACACATCGATCGCTATCCAGCATGCATCTAGAGTATTAAGTTCATAAGAACAGAGTAATGCCTTAAGCAAGATGACATGATGTAGAGGGATAAACTCAAATAACATGATATAAACCCCATCTTTTTATCCTCGATGGCAACAATACAATACGTGTCTTGCTGCCCCTACTGTTACTGGGAAAGGACACCGCAAGATTGAACCAAAAGCCAAGCACTTCTCCCATTGTGAGAACTATAGATTTAGTAGGCCAAACCAAACCGATAATTCGAAGAGACTTGCAAGGATATTATAATCATACATAAAAGAGTTCAGAAAAGAACCAAATATTTCTCATAGATAATCTTGATCATAAACCCACAATTCATCGGATCTCGACAAACACACCGCAAAAAGAGATTACATCGAATAGATCTCCTCGAAGACCAAGGAGAACTTGGTATTGAGATCCAAAGAGAGAGAAGAAGCCATCTAGATACTAACTATGGACCTGAAGGTCTGTGGTAAACTACTCGCAACTCATGGTGAAACGATGATGATGATGTAGAAGCACTCCGTGGTAGATCCCCCCTCCGGCGGAGCTCCGGAACAGGCCCCAAGATGGGATCTCACGCGAACAGAAGGTTGCGGCGGTGGAACTATGGTTTTCTCCGGTGTTTTGATGGTTTCGGGGTACGTAGGTATATATAGGAGGAAGGAGGGCACCGGGGGACAGACGTGGGGCCCACGAGGCAGGGGCGCGCCCTGTAGGGGGGCGCCCCCCACCCTTGTGGACGCCATGTAAGCCCTATTCCGTGGTTCTCAAGTCTCCCGTGCGTATTTTCCTCCAAAAATATATCTCCCGAAGTTTCATTCCGTTTGGACTCCGTTCGATATTCCTTTTCTGCAAAACCCTGAAATAGGCAAAAAAAAACAGCAATCTGGACTGGGCCTTTGGGTTAATAGGTCAGTCCCAAAAATAATATAAAAGTGTATAACAAAGCCCATTAAACATCCAAAACATCATAAATAATAACATGGAACAATAAAAAATTATAGATACATTGGAGACGTATCAAGCATCCCCAAGCTTAATTCCTGCTCGTCCTTGAGTAGGTAAATGATAAAAAACAGAATTTTTGATGTGGAATGCTAACCAACATAATTTTCAATGTAGTTCTCTTTATTATGGCATGAATGTTCAGATCTGAAAGATTTAAGACAAAAGTCTATATTGACATAAGAAATAATAATACTTCAAGCATACTAACAAAGCAATCATGTCTTCTCAAAATACTATGGCTAAAGAAAGTTATCCCTACAAAATCATATAGTCGGGCTATGCTTCCTCTTCATCACACAAAATATTCATATCATGCACAACCCCGGTTTCAGCCAAGCACTTGTTTTCATACTTTATTCTTTCAAACCTTTCAACTTTCACGCAATACATGAGCGTGAGCCATGGATATAGCACTATGTGGAATAGAGTGGTGGTTGTGGAGAAGACAAAAAGGAGGGAGATAGTCTCACATCGACTAGGCGTATCAACGGGCTATGTAGATGCCCATCAATAGATATCAATGTGAGTGAGTAGGGATTGCCAAGCAACGGATGCACTAGAGCTAAATATGTATGAAAGCTCAACAAAAGAAACTAAGTGGGTGTCCATCTAACTTGCTTGCTGCTACTTCTCAAGCTTGCGTTGTATTCCCTCGAAGAGGAAAGGGAGATGCAGCACAGTAGCGTAAGTATTTCCCTCGGATTTTTAGAACCAATGTATCAATCCAGTAGGAGACCACGCGCGAGTCCCTCGCACCTGCACAAACAAATAAGAACTTCGCAGCCAACGCGATAAGGGGTTGTCAATCCCTTTACGGTCACTTACGAAAGTGAGATCTGATAGAGATGATAGTTTATATTTTTGGTATTTTTGTCTATAAGAACAGAAAGTAAAAGCGGTAAAAGTAAAATAGATGTAGATTGATATGTTGAGAATAGACCCGGGGGCCATAGTGTTCTCTAGTGGCTTCTCTCATGATAGCGATATTCTACGGCGGGTAAACAAATTACTGTCGAGCAATTGATAGAAAAGCGAATAATTATGAGACTATCTAGGCATGATCATTGTATATAGGCATCACGTTCGAGACAAGTAGACCGAAACGATTCTGCATCTACTACTATTACTCCACACATCGACCGCTATCCAGCATGCATATAGTGTATTGAGTTCATAAGAACAGAGTAACGCCTTAAGCAAGATGACATGATGTAGAGTGATAAACTCAAGCAATATGATATAAACCCCATCTTTTTATTCTCGATGGCAACAATACAATATGTACCTTGCTGCCCCTACTGTCACTGGGAAAGGACACCGCAAGATTGAGCCCAAAGCCAAGCACTTCTCCCATTGCAAGAACTATAGATCTAGTAGGCCAAACCAAACCAATAATTCGAAGAGACTTGCAAGGATATTATGAGCACACATAAAAAGTTCAGAGAAGAACCAAATATTTCTCATAGATAATCTTGATCATAAACTCACAATTCATCGGATCTCGGCAAACACACCGCAAAAAGAGATTACATCGAATAGATCTCCTCGAAGACCGAGGAGAACTTTCTATTGTGATCCAGAGAGAGAGAAGAAGCCATCTAGATACTAGCTATGGACCCGAAGGTCTATGGTAAACTACTCACAACTCATGGTGAGGGCGATGATGATGATGAAGAAGAACTCCGTGATGGATCCCCCTCCGGTGGAGCTCCGGAACAGGCTCCAAGATGGGATCTTACGAGAACAGAAGGTTACGGTGGTGTAATTAGGGTTTTCTCTCTGTTGTTGATGGTTTCGGAGTACGTAGACTTATATAGGAGGAAGGAGGAAACCGGGGGAGTCACGGGGGCCCCACGAGGCAGGGAGGCGCGCCCTGGGAAGGGGGGGCGCCCCCACCCTCGTGGGCAGCCCGTATCTCCCCTGACGTGGTTCTCATGTTCTCCGTGCGTGATTTTCTCCAAAAATATCTCTTGCGAAGCTTTCATTTCGTTTGGACTCCGTTTGATATTCTTTTTCTGCAAAACCCTGAAACAGGTAAAAAACAGCAATCTGGACTGGGCCTTTGGGTTAGTAGGTTAGTCCCAAAAATGATATAAAAGTGTATGACAAAGCCCATTAAACATCCAAGACTTCATAAATAATAGCATGGAACAATCAAAAATTATAGATACGTTGGAGACGTATCACTTGCTCACGAAGACCTAGGGCATTTGAGGAAGCCCATTGTTGGAATATACAAGCCAAGTTCTATAATGAAAATTCCCACTAGTATATGAAAGTGACTAAACATGAGACTCTCTATCATGAAGAACATGGTGCTATTTTGAAGCACAAGTGTGGAAAAAGATAGTAGCAATTGTCCCTTTTTTTTCTTCTTTTTTTGGATGGGCCTTTTCTTTTGTTCGGCCTTTCCTCACATGGGACAATGCTCTAATAATGATGATCATCGCACTTTTATTGATTTACAACTCAATATTACAACTCGATACTAGAACAAAGTATGACTCTATATGAATGCCTTCGGCGGTGTACCGAGATGTGCAATGAATCAAGAGTGACATGTATGAAAAATTATGCATGGTGGCCTTGCCACAAATACGATGTCAACTACATGATCATGCATGGCAATATGACAATATGAAGCGTGTCACATGAACGGAACAGTGGAAAGTTGCATGGCAATATATCTCGGAATGGCTATGGAAATGCCATGATAGGTAGGTATGGTGGATGTTTTGAGGAAGATATATGGTGACTGTTTTGAGGAAGGTATATAGTGGGTGGTACCAGCGAAAGTTGCGCGGTACAAGAGAGGCTAGCAATGGTGGAAGGGTGAGAGTGCGTATAATCCATGGACTCAACATTAGTCATAAGAACTCATATACTTATTGCAAAAATTTACGAGTCATCAAAACAAAGCAATCAACGCATGCTCCTAGGGGGGAGGTTGGTAGGAGTTAACTATCGCGCGCCCCGACCTCCACACAAAGGATGACACTCTACAAATACCTCATGCTCTAACTTCGTCACATAGCGGTTCACCATACGTGCATGCTACGAGAATCACTAACTTTAACACAAGTATTTTTCAATTTCATAATAACTCCACTAGCATGACTCTAATATCACTATCCTCATATCTCAAAACAATTATCAAGCATCCAACTTCTCATCATATTCAATTCACTTTATATGAAAGTTTTTACTACATTCATGTTGGATGCTTATCATTTTAAGGCTAGTTTTATAGCCAAAGTACATTACCATGCTATTCTAATAGACTCTCAAAAGGATATAAGTGAAGCACTAGAGCAAAAACTATTCAACTCAAAAGATATAAGTGAAGCACATAGAGTGTTCTAACAATTCCTAGGCCATATTTATCTCTCTCAAAAAGGTGTGTCCAGTAAGGATGATTGTGGCAAACTAACAAGCAAAGACTCAAATAATGCATGATGCTCCAAGTAAAACACATATCATGTGGTGAATAAAAATTTAGTCCCGAGTATGGTTACCGATAGATGAAGACGAAAGAGGGGATGCCTTCCCGGAGCATCCCCAAGCTTAGGCTTTTGGTTGTCCTTAAATTTTACCTTGGGGTGCCTTGGGCATCCCCAAGCTTAGGTTCTTGCCACTCTTTGTTCCATAGTCCATCAAAGCAATACTCAAAACTTGAAAACTTCACAACACAAAACTTAGACAAAAATCTCGTGAGCTCTGTTAGTATAAGAAAACAAACCACCACTCAAAGGTATTGTAATGAACTCATTCTTTGTTTATATTGTTGTTAAACCTACTGTATTCCAACTTCTCTATGATTCATACTCCCCAATACTACTCATAGATTCATCAAAATAAGCAAACAACACACGAAAAACAGAATATGTCAAAAAACATAACAGTGTGTAGTAATCTGTAACTTTCGCATACTTCTGTAACTCCAAAAAAATTGAAATAAATTGGTAAACATGAGGAATTTGTCTATTAATCATCTGCAAAAAGAATCAACTAAATAGCATGCTCCAGTAAAATATGGTGACTATTCTAGCGAGTGCTAACGATTCAGTTTTTCACAGCAAGATCGTATAAACTTCACACAAGTCTTCCCAAAGGTTCTATTTGGCACAAACACTAATTAAAACACAAAACCACATCTAAACAGATGCTAGATGCAATATTTATTCCTAAACAGAAGCAAAAAACAAAAAATATAAAATTGGGTTGCCTCCCAACAAGCGCTATCGTTTTACGCCCCTAGCAAGGCACGATACAAAGATAGATCTAGGTGTTGCCATAATGATAAGATATATCGCGAAAACTCATCTCATATTCCCTACGTTCAGCAGCAAGTTTTCTTTGTGCAAGCAAAAGTAATCAAAAGGGCTAAATTTAATGGGACGAAAGTCCCCCATATCAAGTTCAGGAGGTATAGGTTCCTCTTTTGGCCCTTTATAGTGTACAACCAATTCATCATTATAGGCATTCTTTTGGCAGAAGGTCATGAGCCTTCGCTCAAGGGAGAAGCCTAACCCATTGTTTTGAATAGCAAAATCATCATCCAACTCAGAAATTCTATCAACCAAGACATCGGTAGGAACCTTTTTTCTAAGGTTTTCATTAAAAGCAACATGATCAGGAGATCGCAACCGCATTATGTGTTCTTGATTAAATAAGAAAGCCTCTATGGGAGGTCGACCATCATCTACCCTGTAATGAGCAAAGATTTCTTTGGGCTCTTTCATGATAAATCTGAATTCGTGAGTCAAAAATATACTAGATGCACGCTTAACAGAAGAATGCTTAATATTGGAAAATTCCAGAAAGATTCTCTGAATACAGGGATGCATATGGATAAATTGCCTTTCAATTTCAACTACAAGCATAGATATGGCATCCGCAAGGCTACTAGTTCTGTGAAGAATAGAGCCACCCATAGTGGGCAAAGCACCGGCACAAGTAAAGAAGTCTTGAAGAACTCCTTTTCCAATGATATTACCACTACCAACCCGGTACTTCTTAATATGTAGAGTGGTAGTTTCATCCGGAGGGTCAACATAGACATTGCCCTCAACATTACTACCCTTCTTGATAAAATCTTCCCCCATCTCAGACACGAGGGCAAGCAAACGATAAACACACGGCAAGAAGAAGGGCAAATAAAACGGCAAGGGTGAAGTGGGGGAGAGGAAAACGAGAGGCAAATAAATGTAGTGCGGAGGATAAGGGTTTATGATAGGTACTTGGTATATGACTTTTGCGTAAGCCTCCCCAGCAACGGCGCCAGAAATTCTTCTTGCTACTTCTCGAGCTTGCGTTGTATTCCCTTGAAGAGGAAAGGGTGATGCCGCACGGTAGCATAAGTATTTCCCTTAGTTTTTGAGAACCAAGGTATCAATCCAGTAGGAGAACACGCGCGAGTCCCTGGCACCTGCACAAACAAATAAGAACTTTGCAGCCAACGTGATGAGGGGTTGTCAATCCCTTTACGGTCACTTACGAAAGTGAGATATAATAGAGATGATAGTTTGATATTTTTGGTATTTTTGGATATAAGAACAGAAAGTAAAAACGGAAAAGTAAAGTAGATTGTAGATTGATATGTTGAGAATAGACCCGGGGACCATAGGTTTCTCTAGTGGCTTCTCTCATGATAGCATAATTCTACGGTGGGTGAACGAATTATTGTCGAGCAATTGATAGAAAAGCGAATAATTATGAGACTATATAGGCATGATCATTATATATATAGGCATCACGTCCGAAACAAGTAGACTGAAACGATTCTGCATCTACTACTATTACTCCACACATCGACCGCTATCCAGCATGCATCTAGAATATTAAGTTCATAAGAACAGAGTAACGCCTTAAGCAAGATGACATGATGTAGAGGGATAAACTCAAATAACATGATATAAACCCCATCTTTTTATCCTCGATGGCAACAATACAATACGTGCCTTGCTGCCTCTACTGTCACTGGGAAAGGACACCGCAAGATTGAACCCAAAGCCAAGCACTTCTCCCATTGCAAGAACTATAGATCTAGTAGGCCAAACCAAACCGATAATTTGAAGAGACTTGCAAGGATATTATAATCATACATAAAAGAGTTCAGAAAAGAACCAAATATTTCTCATAGATAATCTTGATCATAAACCCACAATTCATCGGATCTCGACAAACACACCGCAAAAAGAGATTACATCGAATAGATCTCCTCGAAGACCGAGGAGAACTTGGTATTGAGATCCAAAGAGAGAGAAGAAGCCATCTAGATACTAACTATGGACCCCGAAGATCTGTGGTAAACTACTCACAACTCATGGTGAGGCGGCGATGATGATGTAGAAGCACTCTGTGGTAGATCCCCCCTCCGTTGGAGCTCCGGAACAGGCCCCAAGATGGGATATCACGGGAACAGAAGGTTGCGGCGGTGGAACTAGGGTTTTCTCTGTTGTTCTGATGGTTTCAGGGTACGTAGGTATATATAGGAGGAAGGAGGGCACCGGGGGGCAGATGTGGGGCCCACGAGGCAGGGGGCGCGCCCTGTAGGGGGGCGCCTGCTACCTCTTGAGCTTGCGTTGTATTCCCTCGAAGAGGAAAGGGAGATGCAGCACAGTAGCATAAGTATTTCCCTCAGCTTTTGAGAACCAAGGTATCAATCCAGTAGGAGACCACGTGTCGGTCCCTCGCACCTGCACAAACAAATAGGAACTTCACAGCCAACGCGATAAGGGGTTGTCAATCCCTTTACGGTCACTTACGAGAGTGAGATCTGATAGAGATGATAGTTGATATTTTTGGTATTTTTGGTTTAATAAAATTGCAAATAAAAGCGGTAAAACTAAAGTAGATGTAGATTGATATGTTGAGAATAGACCGGGGGGCCATAGTTTTCTCTAGTAGCTTCTCTCATGATAGCGATATTCTACGGCGGGTAAACAAATTACTGTCGAGCACTTGATAGAAAAGCGAATAATTATGAGACTATCTAGGCATGATCATTGTATATAGGCATCACGTCCGAGACAAGTAGACCGACTCCTGCCTGCATCTACTACTATTACTCCACATATCGACCGCTATCCAGCATGCATCTAGTGTATTGAGTTCATACGAACAGAGTAACGCCTTAAGCAAGATGACATGATGTAGAGGGATAAACTCAAGCAATATGATGTAAACCCCATCTTTTTATCCTCGATGGCAACAATACAATACGTGCCTTGCTGCCCCTACTGTCACTGGGAAAGCACACCGCAAGATTGAACCCAAAGCCAAGCACTTCTCCCATTGCAAGAACTATAGATCTAGTAGGCCAAACCAAACCAATAATTCGAAGAGACTTGCAAGGATATTATGAGCACACATAAAAAGTTCAGATAACAACCAAATATCTTTCATAGATAACCTTGATCATAAACTCACAATTCATCGAATCTCGACAAACATACCACAAAAAGAGATTACATCGAATAGATCTCCTCGAAGACCAAGGATAACTTTGTATTGAGATCCAGAGAGAGAGAAGAAGCCATCTAGATACTAGCTATGGACCCGAAGGTCTGTGGTAAACTACTCACAACTCATGGTGAGGGCGATGATGATGATGATGAAGGCCTCTGTGATGGATCCCCCTCCGGTGGAGCTCCGGAACAGGCTCCAAGATGGGACTTTCACGGGAATAGAAGCTACGGCGGTCGAATTAGGGTTTTCTCTCTGTTCACGGAGTTTCTGGGGTACGTGGACTTATATAGGAAGAAGGAGGGCACCGGGGGACGCTCGATTGGGTCTCGGGGCAGGGGGGCGCGCCCTGGGAAGGGGGTGCGCCCCCCACCCTCGAGGGCCACTCGAGGCTTCCCTGACGTGGTTCTCAAGTTCCTCTGGCGTGATTTTTTCCAAAAATATCTCTCGCGGAGGTTTCATTCCGTTTGGACTCCGTTTGATATTTTTTTTCTACAAAACCCTGAAATAGGCAAAAGACAGCAATCTGGACTGGGCCTTTGGGTTAGTAGGTTAGTCCCAAAAATGATGTAAAAGTGAATGACAAAGCCCATTATACATCCAAGACTTCATAAATAATAGCATGGAACAATAAAAAATTATAGATACGTTGGAGACGTATCAGTGCCCCCACCCTCGTGGACGCCACGTAAGCCCTATTACACGGTTCTCAAGTCTCCCGTGCGTATTTTGCTCCAAAAATATCTCTCCCAAAGTTTCATTCCGTTTGGACTCCGTTTGATATTCCTTTTCTGTAAAACCCTTAAATAGGCAAAAAAACAGCAATCTGGACTGGTCCTTTGGGTTAATAGGTTAGTCCCAAAAATAATATAAAAGTGTATAACAAAGCCCATTAAACATCCAAAACATCATAAATAATAGCATGGAAGTTGGAACAATAAAAAATTATAGATACGTTGGAGACGTATCAGTGCACCATCTAAAACACCCCATTTATGAAGAGTGAATTACCACAAATTATATCAGAAGTTTCCCAAATACAACTAGACCATGTAGCATCTTAAGAGAAAAATACCTTAACTTCAGTATCACCAGACTTTGACTCTTGAAACTTGAAGACATAAAAGTGTTGAGACCATAATGGATCAAAACGCAACTTGAGATCAACATAAAATAAGACATCTGATCTAGGTTTGGTATTTGGAAGTGGCATCCAGTCTTGAGTTGCTGGATTACACACAGTGGTGTCAGAAATTTCTTTAGAGTGTGTGCCGCCATGATAACAAAGAATCAGGCCATTGCTGCAATCCTTAAGCTCTATGGGATGATCATAAAATGACACAAAGCTCAGTGTTGTGTCAATATGCTTGTCACATGAGGGAAGTTTGGCAAGATGGATTGTACTACCATGCTCAAAATTTTGGTATAAGACACCAACGGGAGTTCTTGGGAGCTTCTGGTGGTAGTCTAGATCAGATGAGAAGGAAAGCCAAGCCTTGCAAACACATTTGAAATGACAAAAGGACTTGAGCGGCAACAGGGACAATATCTCCACCAGCAAGTCATCAGTTAGTATGGATATGGTCATCCCCAACCACGGGTCCATTTCTCCTTTGAGTGTATCTACTAGATGAACTTGTACCCCTACATAAAAAGAGAAGGATGTTGGGGATCGTAGCAGAAATCAAAAAAAATCTATGCATCACCAAGATCAATCTATGGAGTAATCTAGCAACGAGGGAGAGGGGAGTGCATCTACATACCCTTGTAGATCGCGATGCGGAAGCGTTGCAAGAACGCGGATGAAGGAGTAGTACTCGTAGCGATTCAGATCGCGGTTGATTCCGATCTAAGCATCGAACAACGGCGCCTCCGCATTTAACACACGTGCAGCCCAGTGATGTCTCCCACGCCTTGATCCAGGAAGGAGAGAGGGAGAGGTTGGGGAAGCCTCCTTCCAGCAGCAGCACGACGGCGTGGTGGTGGTGGAGGAGCGCGGGACTCCAGCAGGGCTTCGCCAAGCACTGCGAGAGACGAGGAGGGAGAGAGGTAGGGCTGCACCAAGCGAGAGAGGTCAAACCGTGTGTAGGGCAGCCCCAAACCTCAAGTATATATAGGGGGAAGGGAGGGGCTGCGCCCCCACCTAGGTTTCTGTTGGGGATCGTAGCAGAAAATCAAAATTTTTCCAACGCATCACCAAGATATATCTATGGAGTAATCTAGAAATGAGGGAGAGGGGAGTGCATCTACATACCCTTGTAGATCACGATGCGGAAGCGTTGCAAGAACGCGGATGAAGGAGTCGTACTCGCTGCGATTCAGATCGTGGTTGATTCTGATCTAAGCGCCGAACAATGGCGCCTCCGCGTTCAACACACGTGCAGCCCGATGACGTCTCCCACGCCTTGATCCAGCAAGGAGAGAGGGAGAGTTTGGGGAAGACTCCATCCAGCAGCAGCACAACGGCATGGTGGTGGTGGAGGAGCGCGGGACTCCAGCAGGGCTTCGCCAAGCACTGCGAGAGACGAGGAGGGAGAGAGGTAGGGCTGCGCCAAGCGAGAGAGGTCAAACCGTGTGTTGGGCAGCCCCAAACCTCAAGTATATATAGGGGGGAGGGAGGGGCTGCGCCCCCTTTAGGGTTTCCCCCCTAGGTGTGGCGGCCAGCCCTAGATCCCATCTAGGGGGGCGGCCAAGGGGGAGAGGGAGAGGGGGCGCACCAGATTGGGCCCTAGGGCCCATCTGCCCAAGGGTTTGCCCCCTTCCCCTCTTGGAGGCGCCTTGGGCCCTGGTGGGGGAGGGGGCGCACCAACCCACCTGGGGCTGGTCCCCTCCCACACTGCCCATGCAGCCCTCTGGGGCCGGTGGCCCCACCCGGTGGTCCCGGTACGCTAGCGATAGCGCCCGAAACTTTTCCGGTGACCAAAACGGGATTTCCCATTGTCGGTGTATTTAGATCGACACCTATGGGATCACAAGAATACCTACTACGGTTGCGGGGCGCGGGGTTGAGAGAAGAGCAGATCTAACAGTCAGGACACGGTTCCTTTACCCAGGTTCGGGCCGCAAAGATGCGTAAAACCCTACTCCTGCTTTGGTGGATTATATGTTTGTGTTCTTCAGCTAGTGAGGAGCTCCAAGAGAGTCGTGAGGAGTTCTAAAAAGCCGAATCCTCCTCCTGGTCGCCTCGGGCCTCCTTTTATAGGAAAAAGGGGTCGCCACAGTGGCACACAGGAGGTGGAAAGGGGTACAGTGATGCGAGGTTATCCCTCGTATTACAGGACAAGGCGCATTTAATGCGCTTAGCTTAGGTGTCCTTGCTTTATCGGGAACGAGGGGAGACGTCCGTTTTGTCCGTCGCCGCTCCTCCCCGTGTGGACACACGCCCTGGCCAGCAGTGCCTGCGGTGCCATGTAGGCAGACAGGCAGCTGAGGTGGCACAACGGCGGGTCTCCATGAAGATCTGTGGGTTGCCACGCAGGAGCCTGTCCAGCTGGTCGGGTCGGCAGCTGCGTGGGTCGGTGGAAACCTGGTTGGTGCGGGCCTTATGGTGGCCCCGTGGGCGTCCTCGGCAAGGGCCTTGCCGGGGCTCCGGCAAGGGTCCTGCCGTGGCGCCTGCTGTCATCCCCGGCAAGGTGCTTGCCGGGGGCCTTGTAGTTCTCCTTGGCTGGGATCCCACCAAGGGTTACCGTCTTCTTAACTTGTATCTGATCTTGGATGTCTTCACAAAGATATGCATGCCACCACGGGGATATCTCCCGAATCCTCGCTCCATGGGGGCGGAGGACTCAAGTGTGATCCGCTCCGTAGGCGCGGGGCGAGCTGCCGCAGCAAGGGTCTTGCCGGGGCTGCCAGAGCCGGCTCCCGGCAAGGACCTTGCCGGGGGAAGCCGCTTTGTCCCTTTGCTCCTTGTGGTCTTGTTCTTGGCGTTGCTCCGGTCTCCATCAAGCTTTGGTCTTACCCCGGCTCACCTCCCTTGCCATGCTTGGTGTGGTGGTGCCCGTGGCTCAGACTGCCCGTGCACAGTCATAGGGGTACAAAAAGTGTACCCCTCTTTTTGTACACCGACAGGAGCCCCCGGACCTGGGCCACACATAAGCGCGACACGTTGTTGGGCCAGGCCCAGAACGGTGCGCGGGCAGGCGGGGCGGTTTTCACCGTGGTAAAAATTTCTGCGCGCTGCGCCTCCCACGACCCGCGCGCGCGGCGCGGGGTGGAGGGGCGTGCGTGACGTGGGCGGCATGCGTGGGGCGGTTTCCGCAGGCATGCGTCACGTCGCAGTAAATGCGAAAGGAGGCGGCCCGCGCCTTCCCCGTAAACAGGGAAGGCGTGGAGACGTGGCCCGTTTACTGGATGGGGCCGAGGCGCGGTCGTCTAGGCGTCCACTCCCACGATCACGGGGTGGGGAGAGGTCGCCTCACCCGTCCCTTCGGTCCTGCACGTTCGCCACGTGCCTCCCATGCGTTCGAGGTGGCGAGCGGTGGATGCGGGAAACCGAGGCGTCGCTGGTTGGGGCGGCGGGTCGGTCCCGGCCCCCCCTCGCCTTTTGCGTCTTGATTGGCCGAGCAGGGCGGTCGAGCTCCAGCCCCGCCCCTATATAAAGGGCGGAGGGAAGGGGTGGCGCCCCGCACTCCTCCATCTTCTTTCTCCTTCAGCTTTTGCTCCTCTCTTTTGTCCGCCATGAAGAGAGAAAATCTCGGCTCCTCATGTTGGGGAACGTAGTATTTTAAAATTTTCCTACGATCACGCAAGATCTATCTACCAGATGCATAACAACGAGAGGGAAGAGTGTGTCTACGTACCCTCGTAGACCGGAAGCGGAAGCGTCAAGTGACGCGGTTGATGTAGTCGAACTTCTTCGCGATTCAACCGATCAAGCACCGAACGTACGGCACCTCCGCGTTCAGCACACGTTCAGCTTGATGACGTCCCACGAGCTCTTGATCCAGTTGAGCTTCACGGGAGAGTTTCGTCAGCACGACGGCGTGGTGACGGATATGATGTATTCACCGGCGCAGGGCTTCGCCTAAGCTCCACGACGGTATGACCGAGGTGTGTTTCTGTGGAGGGGGGCACCGCACACGGCTGGAACAATTCAACTTGTGTGTCTTTGGGTGCCCCCTTGCCCCCGTATATAAAGGAGCAAGAGGGGAGGGCCGGTCGGCCTCCTATGGTGCGGCCAGGGCAATCCTACTAGGAATAGGATTGCAATCCTATTCCTAGTAGGAGTCCACCAAGAAGGAAGAGAGGGAAAGGAAAAGAGGGAGAGGTGGCGCCCCCCCTCCCAATCCTAGTTCAACTAGGATCCCTAGGTGGGGCGCCGGCCAGCCTCTATGGGCTGCCTCTCTCCTTTCCTCAAGGCCCACTATGGACCATCCCCCCTCGTAGGGGGTTCCGGTAACCCCCTCCGGCAATCCAGTTAAATCCGAAACTTTTCCGGAACACTTCCGGTGTCCGAATATAGTCGTCCAATATATCAATCTTTATGTCTCGGACATTCCGAGACTCCTCGTCATGTCCGTGATCTCATCCGGGACTCCGAACTACCTTCGGCACATCAAAACTCATAAACTCATAATACCGATCGTCATCAAACGTTAAGCGTGCGGACCCTACGGGTTCGAGAACTATGTAGACATGACCGAGACTCATCTCCGGTCAATAACCAATAGCGGAACCTGGATGTTCATATTGGCTCCTACATATTCTACGAAGATCTTTTTATCGGTCAAAACCGCATAACAACATACATTGTTCCTTTTGTCATCGGTATGTTACTTGCCCGAGATTCGATCGTCGGTATCTCCATACCTAGTTCAATCTCGTTACCGGCAAGTCTCTTTACTCGTTCCGTAACACATCATCTCATGACTAACTCATTAGTCTTTTGCTTGCAAGGCTTATTGTGACGTGTGTTACCGAGAGGGCCCAGAGAAACCTCTCCGACACTCGGAGTGACAAATCCTAATCTTGATCTATGCCAACACCACGAATACTTTTGGAGACACCTGTAGAGCATCTTTATGATCACCCAGTTACGTTGTGACGTTTGATAGCACACAAGGTGTTCCTACGGTATTCGGGAGTTGCATAATCTCATAGTCATAGGAACATGTATAAGTCATGAAGAAAGCAACAACAGTAAAACTAAACGATCATAGTGCTATGCTAACGGATGGGTCTAGTCCATCACATCATTCTCCTAATGATGTGATCCCATTGATCAAATGACAACTCATGTCTATGGCTAGGAAACATAGCCATCTTTGATCAATGAGCTAGTCTAGTAGAGGCATACTAGGGACATACTGTTTTGTCTATGTATTCACACATGTATCAAGTTTCCGGTTAATACAATTCTAGCATGAATAAAAGACATTTATCATGACATAAGGAAATATAAATAACAACTTTATTATTGCCTCTAGGGCATATTTCCTTCAGTCTCCCACTTGCACTAGAGTCAATAATCTAGTTCACATCGCCATGTGATTTAATACCGATAGTTCACATCGTTATGTGAATAACACCCATAGTTCACATCGCCATGTGACCAACACCCAAAGGGTTTACTAGAGTCAATAATCTAGTTCACATCGCTATGTGATTAATACCCAAGAGTAATAAGGTGTGATCATGTTTTGCTTGTGAGAGAAGTTTAGTCAACGGGTCTGTCACATTCAGATACGTATGTATTTCGCAAATTTCTATGTCTATAATGCTCTGCATAGAGCTACTCTAGCTAATTGCTCCCACTTTCAATACGCATCCAGATTGATACTTAGAGTCATCTGGATTTAGTGTCAAAGCTTGCATCGGTGTAACCCTTTACGACCAATCCTTTATCACCTCCATAATCGAGAAACATTTCCTTAGTCATCCAGTTACTAAGGATTATTTTGACCGCTGTACAGTGATCTACTCCTGGATCACTATTGTACCCCCTTGAAAAACTCATGGCAAGGTGCATAACATGTTTGGTACACAACATGGCATACTTTATAGAACCTATGGCTGAGGCATAGGGAATGACTTTCATTCTCTCTATATTTTTCTGCCGTGGTCTGGCTTTGAGTCTTACTCAACTTCACACCTTACAAGTCAGGCAAGAACTCCTTCTTTGACTGATCCATTTTGAACTACTTCAAAATCTTATCAAGGTATGTACTCATCGAAAGTCTTATCAAGCGTCTTGATCTATCTCTATAGATCTTGATGCCCAATATGTAAGCAGCTTCACCAAGGTCTTTCTTTGAAAAACTCCTTTCAAACACTCCTTTATGCTTTCAAAAAAATTCTACATCATTTCCGATCGACAATATGTCATTCACATATACTTATCAGAAAGGTTGTAGTGCTCCCACTCACTTCTTGTAAATACAGGCTTCACCGTAAGTCTGTATAAATCTATATGCTTTGATCAACTTATCAAAGCGTATATTCCAACTCTGAGATGCTTGCACCAGTCCATAGATGGATCGCTGGAGCTTGCACACTTTGTTAGCACCTTTCGGATCGACAAAACCTTCTGGTTGCATCATATACAACTCTTCTTTGAGATATCCATTCAGGAATGCAGTTTTGACATCCATTTGCCAGATCTCATAATCATAAAATGCGGCAATTGCTAACATGATTCGGACAGACTTAAGCATCTCTACAGGTGAGAAAGTCTCATCGTAGTCAACTCCTTGAACTTGTCGAAACTCTTTCGCAACAAGTCGAGCTTTGTAAACAGTAACATTACCGTCTGTGTCGGTCTTCCTCTTGAAGATCCATTTATTTTTTATGGCCTACCGATCATCGGGCAAGTCAACCAAAGTCCACACTTTGTTCTCATACATGGATCCCATCTCAGATTTCATGGCCTCAAGCCATTTTGCGGAATCTGGGCTCATCATCGCTTCCTCATAGTTTGCAGGTTCATCATGGTCTAGTAACATGATTTCCAGAACTGGGTTGCCGTACCACTCTGGTGCGGAACGTACTCTGGTTGATCTACGACGTTCAGCAGAAACTTGATCCGAAGTTTCATGATCATTATCATTAACTTCCTCACTGATTGGTGTAGGAATCACTGGAACAATTTTCTGTGATGTACTACTTTCCAATCCGGGAGAAGGTACAATTACCTCATCAAGTTCTACTTTCCTCCCACTCACTTCTTTCGAGAGAAACTCTTTCTCTAGAAAGGATCCACTCTTAGCAACAAAGACCTTGCCTTCGGATCTGTGATAGAAGGTGTACCCAACAGTTTCTTTTGGGTATCCTATGAAGATTTACTTCTCCGATTTGGGTTCGAGCTTATCATGTTGAAACTTTTTCACATAAGCATCGGAGTCCCAAACTTAAAAAAATGACAGCTTAGGTTTCTCGTCAAACCATAGTTCATACGGTGTCATCTCCACGGATTTAGATGGTGCCCTATTTAACGTGAATGTAGCTGTCTCTAATGCATAACCCCAAAAGCAATAGTGGTAGATCGGTAAGAGACATCATCGATCGCACCATATCTAATAAAGTACGGTTATGACGTTCGGACACACCATTACACTGTGGTGTTCCAGGTGGCGTGAGTAGTGAAACTATTTCACATTGTTTTTACTGAAGGCCAAACTCGCTAACTCAAATATTTTACCTCTACGATCATATCGTAGAAACTCTCATTTTCTTGTTACGATGATTCTCCACTTCACTCTGAAATTCTTTGAACTTTTCAAATGTTTCAGACTTGTGCTTCATTAAGTAGATATACACATATCTGCTCAAATCATCAATGAAGGTCAGAAAATAACGATACCCGCCGCGAGCTTCAACACTCATTGGCCCACATACATCAGTATGTATGATTTCCAACAAATCTGTTGCTCGCTCCATAGTTCCGGAGAACGGAGTTTTAGTCATCTTGCCTATGAGGCATGGTTCGCAAGCACCAAGTGATTCATAATCAAGTGATTCCAAAAGTCCATCACTATGGAGTTTCTTCATGCGCTTTACACCAATATGACCTAAACGGCAGTGCCACAAATAAGTTGCACTATCATTATTAACTTTGCATCTTTTGGCTTCAATATTACGAATATGTGTATCACACGATCGAGATCCAACAAACCATTTTCATTAGGTGTATGACCATAGAAGGTTTTATTCATGTAAACAGAACAACAATTATTCTCTAACTTACATGAATAACCGTATTGCAATAAACATGATCAAATCATATTCATGCTCAACACAAACACCAAATAACACTTATTTAGGTTCAACACTAATCCCGAAAGTATAGAGAGTGTGCGATGATGATCATATCAATCTTGGAACAACTTCCAATGCACATCGTCACTTCATCCTTTAACTAGTTTCTGTTCATTATGCAACTCCCATTTCGAGTTACTACTCTTTAGCAATTGAACCAGTATCAAATACCGAGGGGTTGCTATGAACACTAGTAAAATACACGTCAATAATCTGTATATCAAATATACCTTTGTTCACTTTGCCATCCTTCTTATCCGCCAAATATCTAGGGCAATTCCACTTCCAGTGACCTTTTCCTTTGCAGTAGAAGCACTTAGTTTCAGGCTTGAGTTTAGCTTTGGGTTTCTTCATGGGAGTAACAACTTGCTTGTCATTCCTTTTGAAGTTCCCCTTCTATCCCTTTGCCCTTTACTTGAAACAAGTGGTCTTATTAACCATCAACACTTGATGCTCTTTCTTGATTTCTACCTTCGCCGATTTCAGGATCGCGAAGTGCTCGGGAATTACCTTCGTCATCCCTTGCATATTATAGTTCATCACGAAGTTCTACTAACTTGGTGATAGTGACTAGAGAACTTTGTCAATTACTATCTTATCTGGAAGAATAACTCCCACTTGATTCAAGTAATTGTAGTACCCAGACAATCTGAGCACATGCTCACTAGTTGAGCTATTCTCCTCCATCTTGTAGGCAAAGTACTGTCAGAGGTCTTATACCTCTCGACACGGGCATGAGTATGAAATACTAATTTCAAATCTTGGAACATCTTATATGCTCCGTGGCGTTCAAAACGTTTTTGAAGTCCCGGTTCTAAGCCGTAAAGCATGGTGCACTTAAACTATCAAGTAGTCATCATATCGAGCTTTTGTCAAAACGTTCATAACGTCTACATCTGCTCCTGCAATAGGTCTGTCACCTAGCGGTGCATCAAGGACATAATTCTTCTGTGCAGCAATGAGGATAATCCTCAGATCACAGAACAATTCCGCATCATTGCTACTAACATCTTTCAACTTAGTTTTCTCTAGGAACATATAAAAAATAAACGTGGAGCAACATCGCGAGCTATTGATCTACAACATAGATATGCTAATACTACCAGGACTAAGTTCATGATAAATTAAAGTTCAATTTAATCATATTACTTAATAACTCCCACTTAGATAGACATCCCTCTAGTCATCTAAATGATCACATGATCCAAATCAACTAAACCATGTCCGATCATCACGTGAGATGGAGTAGTATCAATGGTGAACATCTTATGTTGATCATATCTACTATATGATTCACGCTCGACCTTTCGGTCTCCAGTGTTCCGAGGCCATATCTGCATATGCTAGGCTCGTCAAGTTTAACCCGAGTATTCTGCGTGTGCAAAACTGGCTTACACCCGTTGTATTTGAACGTAGAGCTTATCACACCCGATCATCACGTGGTGTCTCGGCACGACGAACTTTCGCAACGGTGCATACTTAGGGAGAACACTTATACCTTGAAATTTTGTAAGGGATCATCTTATAATGCTACCGCCGTTCTAAGCAAAATAAGAAGCATAATAAGATAAATATCATATGCAATCAAAATATGTGACATGATATGGCCATCATCATCTTGTGCTTTTGATCTCCATCTCCAAAGCACCGTCATGATCACCTTCGTCACCGGCGCGACACCTTGATCTCCATCGTAGCATCGTTGTTGTCTCGCCAACTATTGCTTCTACGACTATCGCTACCGCTTAGTGATAAAGTAAAGCAATTACATGGCGATTGCATTTCATACAATAAAGCGACAACCATATGGCTCCTGGCAGTTGCCGATAACATTACAAAACATGATCATCTCATACAAAACCATATAACTCATCATGTCTTGACCATATCACATCACAACATGCCCTGCAAAAACAAGTTAGACGTCCTCTACTTTGTTGTTGCATGTTTTACGTGGCTGCTACGGGCTTTAGCAAGAACCGTTCTTACCTACGCATACAAAACCACAATGATGTTTCGTCAAGTATGTGCTGTTTTAACCTTCACAAGGACCGGGCGTAGCCACACTTGATTCAGCTAAAGTGAGAGAGACAGACACCCGCCAGTCACCTTTAAGCAACGAGTGCTCATAACGGTGAAACCAGTCCCGCGTAAGCGTACGCGTAATGTCGGTCCGGGCCGCTTCATCTCACAATACCGCCGAAGCAAAGTATGACATGCTGGTAAGCAGTATGACTAGTATCGCCCACAACTCATTGTGTTCTACTCGTGCATATCACCTACGCATAGACCTGGCTCTTGATGCCACTGTTGGGGAACGTAGTATTTTAAAATTTTCCTATGATCACGCAAGATCTATCTACCAGATGCATAACAACGAGAGGGAAGAGTGTGTCTACGTACCCTCATAGACCGGAAGCGGAAGCGTCAAGTGACGCGGTTGATGTAGTCGAACTTCTTCGCGATTCAACCGATCAAGCACCGAACGTACGGCACCTCCGCGTTCAGCACATGTTCAGCTTGATGACGTCCCACGAGCTCTTGATCCAGTTGAGCTTCACGGGAGAGTTTCGTCAGCACGACGGCGTGGTGACGGATATGATGTATTCACCGGCGCATGGCTTCGCCTAAGCTCCGCGACGGTATGACCGAGGTGTGTTTCTGTGGAGGGGGGCACCGCACACGGCTGGAACAATTCAACTTGTGTGTCTTTGGGTGCCCCCTTGCCCCCGTATATAAAGGAGCAAGAGGGGAGGGCCGGTCGGCCTCCTATGGTGCAGCCAGGGCAATCCTACTAGGAATAGGATTGCAATCCTATTCCTAGTAGGAGTCCACCAAGAAGGAAGAGAGGGAAAGGAAAAGAGGGAGAGGTGGCGCCCCCCCAATCCTAGTTCAACTAGGATCCCTAGGTGGGGCGCCGGCTAGCCTCTATGGGCTGCCTCTCTCCTTTCCTCAAGGCCCATTATGGACCATCCCCCCTCGTAGGGGGTTCCGGTAACCCCTTCCGGCAATCCAGTTAAATCCGAAACTTTTCCGGAACACTTCTGGTGTCCGAATATAGTCGTCCAATATATCAATCTTTATGTCTCGGACATTCCGAGACTCCTCGTCATGTCCGTGATCTCATCCGGGACTCCGAACTACCTTCGGTACATCAAAACTCATAAAATCATAATACCGATCGTCATCAAACGTTAAGCGTGCGGACCCTACGGGTTCGAGAACTATGTAGACATGACCGAGACTCATCTCCGGTCAATAACCAATAGCGGAACCTGGATGTTCATATTGGCTCCTACATATTCTACGAAGATCTTTTTATCGGTCAAAGCCGCATAACAACATACGTTGTTCCTTTTGTCATCGGTATGTTACTTGCCCGAGATTCGATCGTCGGTATCTCCATACCTAGTTCAATCTCGTTACCGGCAAGTCTCTTTACTCGTTCCGTAACACATCATCTCGTGACTAACTCATTAGTCTAATGCTTGCAAGGCTTATTGTGATGTGTGTTACCGAGAGGGCCCAGAGAAACCTCTCCGACACTCGGAGTGACAAATCCTAATCTTGATCTATGCCAACACCACGAATACTTTTGGAGACACCTGTAGAGCATCTTTATGATCACCCGGTTACGTTGTGACGTTTGATAGCACACAAGGTGTTCCTACGGTATTCGGGAGTTGCATAATCTCATAGTCATAGGAACATGTATAAGTCATGAAGAAAGCAACAGCAGTAAAACTAAACGATCATAGTGCTATGCTAACGGATGGGTCTAGTCCATCACATCATTCTCCTAATGATGTGATCCCATTGATCAAATGACAACTCATGTCTATGGCTAGGAAACATAGCCATCTTTGATCAATGAGCTAGTCTAGTAGAGGCATACTAGGGACATACTGTTTTGTCTATGTATTCACACATGTATCAAGTTTCCGGTTAATACAATTCTAGCATGAATAAAAGACATTTATCATGACATAAGGAAATATAAATAACAACTTTATTATTGCCTCTAGGGCATATTTCCTTCAGTCTCCCACTTGCACTAGAGTCAATAATCTAGTTCACATCGCCATGTGATTTAATACCGATAGTTCACATCGTTATGTGAATAACACCCATAGTTCACATCGCCATGTGACCAACACCCAAAGGGTTTACTAGAGTCAATAATCTAGTTCACATCGCTATGTGATTAATACCCAAGAGTAATAAGGTGTGATCATGTTTTGCTTGTGAGAGAAGTTTAGTCAACGGGTCTGTCACATTCAGATCCGTATGTATTTCGCAAATTTCTATGTCTATAATGCTCTGCATAGAGCTACTCTAGCTAATTGCTCCCACTTTCAATATGCATCCAGATTGATACTTAGAGTCATCTGGATTTAGTGTCAAAGCTTGCATCGGCGTAACCCTTTACGACGAACCCTTTATCACCTCCATAATCGAGAAACATTTCCTTAGTCATCCAGTTACTAAGGATTATTTTGACCGCTGTACAGTGATCTACTCCTGGATCACTATTGTACCCCCTTGAAAAACTCATGGCAAGGTGCATAACATGTTTGGTACACAACATGGCATACTTTATAGAACCTATGGCTGAGGCATAGGGAATGACTTTCATTCTCTCTATATTTTTCTGTCGTGGTCTGGCTTTGAGTCTTACTCAACTTCACACCTTACAAGTCAGGCAAGAACTCCTTCTTTGACTGATCCATTTTGAACTACTTCAAAATCTTATCAAGGTATGTACTCATTGAAAGTCTTATCAAGCGTCTTGATCTATCTCTATAGATCTTGATGCCCAATATGTAAGCAGCTTCACCAAGGTCTTTCTTTGAAAAACTCCTTTCAAACACTCCTTTATGCTTTCCAAAAAATTCTACATCATTTCCGATCGACAATATGTCATTCACATATACTTATCAGAAAGGTTGTAGTGCTCCCACTCACTTCTTGTAAATACAGGCTTCACCATAAGTCTGTATAAATCTATATGCTTTGATCAACTTATCAAAGCGTATATTCCAACTCTGAGATGCTTGCACCAGTCCATAGATGGATCGCTGGAGCTTGCACACTTTGTTAGCACCTTTCGGATCGACAAAACCTTCTGGTTGCATCATATACAACTCTTCTTTGAGATATCCATTCAGGAATGCAGTTTTGACATCCATTTGCCAGATCTCATAATCATAAAATGCGGCAATTGCTAACATGATTCGGACAGACTTAAGCATCTCTACAGGTGAGAAAGTCTCATCGTAGTCAACTCCTTGAACTTGTCGAAACTCTTTCGCAACAAGTCGAGCTTTGTAAACAGTAACATTACCGTCTGCGTCGGTCTTCCTCTTGAAGATCCATTTATTTTTTATGGCCTACCGATCATCGGGCAAGTCAACCAAAGTCCACACTTTGTTCTCATACATGGATCCCATCTCAGATTTCATGGCCTCAAGCCATTTTGCGGAATCTGGGCTCATCATCGCTTCCTCATAGTTTGCAGGTTCATCATGGTCTAGTAACATGATTTCCAGAACTGGGTTGCCGTACCACTCTGGTGCGGAACGTACTCTGGTTGATCTACGACGTTCAGCAGAAGCTTGATCCGAAGTTTCATGATCATTATCATTAACTTCCTCACTGATTGGTGTAGGAATCACTGGAACAATTTTCTGTGATGTACTACTTTCCAATCCGGGAGAAGGTACAATTACCTCATCAAGTTCTACTTTCCTCCCACTCACTTCTTTCGAGAGAAACTCTTTCTCTAGAAAGGATCCACTCTTAGCAACAAAGACCTTGCCTTCGGATCTGTGATAGAAGGTGTACCCAACAGTTTCTTTTGGGTATCCTATGAAGATTTACTTCTCCGATTTGGGTTCGAGCTTATCATGTTGAAACTTTTTCACATAAGCATCGCAGTCCCAAACTTAAAAAAATGACAGCTTAGGTTTCTCGTCAAACCATAGTTCATACGGTGTCATCTCCACGGATTTAGATGGTGCCCTATTTAACGTGAATGTAGCTGTCTCTAATGCATAACCCCAAAAGCAATAGTGGTAGATCGGTAAGAGACATCATCGATCGCACCATATCTAATAAAGTACGGTTATGACGTTCGGACACACCATTACACTGTGGTGTTCTAGGTGGCGTGAGTAGTGAAACTATTTCACATTGTTTTTACTGAAGGCCAAACTCGCTAACTCAAATATTTTACCTCTACGATCATATCGTAGAAACTCTCATTTTCTTGTTACGATGATTCTCCACTTCACTCTGAAATTCTTTGAACTTTTCAAATGTTTCAGACTTGTGCTTCATTAAGTAGATATACACATATCTGCTCAAATCATCAGTGAAGGTCAGAAAATAACGATACCCGCCGCGAGCTTCAACACTCATTGGCCCACATACATCAGTATGTATGATTTCCAACAAATCTATTGCTCGCTCCATAGTTCCGGAGAACGGAGTTTTAGTCATCTTGCCCATGAGGCATGGTTCGCAAGCACCAAGTGATTCATAATCAAGTGATTCCAAAAGTCCATCACTATGGAGTTTCTTCATGCGCTTTACACCAATATGACCTAAACGGCAGTGCCACAAATAAGTTGCACTATCATTATTAACTTTGCATCTTTTGGCTTCAATATTACGAATATGTGTATCACACGATCGAGATCCAACAAACCATTTTCATTAGGTGTATGACCATAGAAGGTTTTATTCATGTAAACAGAACAACAATTATTCTCTAACTTACATGAATAACCGTATTGCAATAAACATGATCAAATCATATTCATGCTCAACACAAACACCAAATAACACTTATTTAGGTTCAACACTAATCCCGAAAGTATAGGGAGTGTGCGATGATGATCATATCAATCTTGGAACAACTTCCAATGCACATCGTCACTTCATCCTTTAACTAGTTTCTGTTCATTATGCAACTCCCATTTCGAGTTACTACTCTTTAGCAATTGAACCAGTATCAAATACCGAGGGGTTGCTATGAACACTAGTAAAATACACGTCAATAATCTGTATATCAAATATACCTTTGTTCACTTTGCCATCCTTCTTATCCGCCAAATATCTAGGGCAATTCCACTTCCAGTGACCTTTTCCTTTGCAGTAGAAGCACTTAGTTTCAGGCTTGAGTTTAGCTTTGGGTTTCTTCATGGGAGTAACAACTTGCTTGTCATTCCTTTTGAAGTTCCCCTTCTATCCCTTTGCCCTTTACTTGAAACAAGTGGTCTTATTAACCATCAACACTTGATGCTCTTTCTTGATTTCTACCTTCGCCGATTTCAGGATCGCGAAGTTCTCGGGAATTACCTTCGTCATCCCTTGCATATTATAGTTCATCACGAAGTTCTACTAACTTGGTGATAGTGACTAGAGAACTTTGTCAATTACTATCTTATCTGGAAGAATAACTCCCACTTGATTCAAGTAATTGTAGTACCCAGACAATCTGAGCACATGCTCACTAGTTGAGCTATTCTCCTCCATCTTGTAGGGAAAGTACTGTCAGAGGTCTTATACCTCTCGACACGGGCATGAGTATGAAATACTAATTTCAAATCTTGGAACATCTTATATGCTCCGTGGCGTTCAAAACGTTTTTGAAGTCCCGGTTCTAAGCCGTAAAGCATGGTGCACTTAAACTATCAAGTAGTCATCATATCGAGCTTTTGTCAAAACGTTCATAACGTCTACATCTGCTCCTGCAATAGGTCTGTCACCTAGCGGTGCATCAAGGACATAATTCTTCTGTGCAGCAATGAGGATAATCCTCAGATCACGGAACAATTCCGCATCATTGCTACTAACATCTTTCAACTTAGTTTTCTCTAGGAACATATAAAAAATAAACGTGGAGCAACATCGCGAGCTATTGATCTACAACATAGATATGCTAATACTACCAGGACTAAGTTCATGATAAATTAAAGTTCAATATAATCATATTACTTAAGAACTCCCACTTAGATAGACATCCCTCTAGTCATCTAAATGATCACATGATCCAAATCAACTAAACCATGTCCGGTCATCACGTGAGATGGAGTAGTATCAATGGTGAACATCTTATGTTGATCATATCTACTATATGATTCACGCTCGACCTTTCGGTCTCCAGTGTTCCGAGGCCATATCTGCATATGCTAGGCTCGTCAAGTTTAACCCGAGTATTCTGCGTGTGCAAAACTGGCTTACACCCGTTGTATTTGAACGTAGAGCTTATCACACCCGATCATCACGTGGTGTCTCGGCACGACGAACTTTCGCAACGGTGCATACTTAGGGAGAACACTTATACCTTGAAATTTTGTAAGGGATCATCTTATAATACTACCGCCGTTCTAAGCAAAATTAGAAGCATAATAAGATAAATATCATATGCAATCAAAATATGTGACATGATATGGCCATCATCATCTTGTGCTTTTGATCTCCATCTCCAAAGCACCGTCATGATCACCTTCGTCACCGGCGCGACACCTTGATCTCCATCGTAGCATCGTTGTCGTCTCGCCAACTATTGCTTCTATGACTATCGCTACTGCTTAGTGATAAAGTAAAGCAATTACATGGCGATTGCATTTCATACAATAAAGCGACAACCATATGGCTCCTGGCAGTTGCCGATAACATTACAAAACATGATCATCTCATACAAAACCATATAACTCATCATGTCTTGACCATATCACATCACAACATGCCCTGCAAAAACAAGTTAGACGTCCTCTACTTTGTTGTTGCATGTTTTACGTGGCTGCTACGGGCTTTAGAAAGAACCGTTCTTACCTACGCATACAAAACCACAACGATGTTTCGTCAAGTATGTGCTGTTTTAACCTTCACAAGGACCGGGCGTAGCCACACTTGATTCAGCTAAAGTGAGAGAGACAGACACCCGCCAGTCACCTTTAAGCAACGAGTGCTCATAACGGTGAAACCAGTCTCGCGTAAGCGTACGCGTAATGTCGGTCCGGGCCGCTTCATCTCACAATACCGCCGAAGCAAAGTATGACATGCTGGTAAGCAGTATGACTAGTATCGCCCACAACTCATTGTGTTCTACTCGTGCATGTCATCTACGCATAGACCTGGCTCTTGATGCCACTGTTGGGGAACGTAGTATTTTAAAATTTTCCTATGATCACGCAAGATCTATCTACCAGATGCATAACAACGAGAGGGAAGAGTGTGTCTACGTACCCTCGTAGACCGGAAGCGGAAGCGTCAAGTGACGCGGTTGATGTAGTCGAACTTCTTCGCGATTCAACCGATCAAGCACCGAACGTACGGCACCTCCGCGTTCAGCACATGTTCAGCTTGATGACGTCCCACGAGCTCTTGATCCAGTTGAGCTTCACGGGAGAGTTTCGTCAGCACGACGGCGTGGTGACGGATATGATGTATTCACCGGCGCAGGGCTTCGCCTAAGCTCCGCGACGGTATGACCGAGGTGTGTTTCTGTGGAGGGGGGCACCGCACACGGCTGGAACAATTCAACTTGTGTGTCTTTGGGTGCCCCCTTGCCCCCGTATATAAAGGAGCAAGAGGGGAGGGCCGGTCGGCCTCCTATGGTGCGGCCAGGGCAATCCTACTAGGAATAGGATTGCAATCCTATTCCTAGTAGGAGTCCACCAAGAAGGAAGAGAGGGAAAGGAAAAGAGGGAGAGGTGGTGCCCCCCCAATCCTAGTTCAACTAGGATCCCTAGGTGGGGCGCCGGCCAGCCTCTATGGGCTGCCTCTCTCCTTTCCTCAAGGCCCATTATGGACCATCCCCCCTCGTAGGGGGTTCCGGTAACCCCCTCCGGCAATCCAGTTAAATCCGAAACTTTTCCGGAACACTTCCGGTGTCCGAATATAGTCGTCCAATATATCAATCTTTATGTCTCGGACATTCCGAGACTCCTCGTCATGTCCATGATCTCATCCGGGACTCCGAACTACCTTCGGTACATCAAAACTCATAAACTCATAATACCGATCGTCATCAAACGTTAAGCGTGCGGACCCTACGGGTTCGAGAACTATGTAGACATGACCGAGACTCATCTCCGGTCAATAACCAATAGCGGAACCTGGATGTTCATATTGGCTCCTACATATTCTACGAAGATCTTTTTATCGGTCAAAACCGCATAACAACATACGTTGTTCCTTTTGTCATCGGTATGTTACTTGCCCGAGATTCGATCGTCGGTATCTCCATACCTAGTTCAATCTCGTTACCGGCAAGTCTCTTTACTCGTTCCGTAACACATCATCTCGTGACTAACTCATTAGTCTTTTGCTTGCAAGGCTAATTGTGATGTGTGTTACCGAGAGGGCCCAGAGAAACCTCTCCGACACTCGGAGTGACAAATCCTAATCTTGATCTATGCCAACACCACGAATACTTTTGGAGACACCTGTAGAGCATCTTTATGATCACCCAGTTACGTTGTGATGTTTGATAGCACACAAGGTGTTCCTACGGTATTCGGGAGTTGCATAATCTCATAGTCATAGGAACATGTATAAGTCATGAAGAAAGCAACAGCAGTAAAACTAAACGATCATAGTGCTATGCTAACGGATGGGTCTAGTCCATCACATCATTCTCCTAATGATGTGATCCCATTGATCAAATGACAACTCATGTCTATGGCTAGGAAACATAGCCATCTTTGATCAATGAGCTAGTCTAGTAGAGGCATACTAGGGACATACTGTTTTGTCTATGTATTCACACATGTATCAAGTTTCCGGTTAATACAATTCTAGCATGAATAAAAGACATTTATCATGACATAAGGAAATATAAATAACAACTTTATTATTGCCTCTAGGGCATATTTCCTTCACCTCAACGGTGGCGGCGACGGTCGCTGCTCGACAACGCGTCCCCCCTTCTCCCGCACCCGCAGTGGCCGAACCAGCCACGAGGGGAAGAGGGAGGGGGCGGGGCCGTGGGCGAGGCCAGGGCGCTCGGGGAAGAGGAGGACGGGGCGGCCTGTCGGCCTTGCCCCCGCCAGCAGCTCCTCCTCCAATGGAAGGTAATATTGGAGATGACCCTTGTGAGTTATTCGTTAGGATGCGGCGGGAGCCGCGCCGTTGTCTTTGTCTCCCGACTCCATTTGCGCGGGAGATGGAGGTGGATCCGCCAGAGTTGCTGCGGCTGCACATGAGGGGCTGCGGGATCAGTGGCACGCGGGCCCGCATCGACTTCCCTGCCCCTCATGTGATGTATCTTCGCCAAGGATGGAAGAGGTTCGCTCGCATCCACAGCCTGACGGATGGGCTCACCCTCCACTTCAAGTTGATGGAGGACGGCCACCTCTCCGTCAAGGTCTTCGGGCACCTCGGGACTCGCGCGAGGTGCTGCGTGGAGAGCTCCTCCGATGACGAAGACTCCTCCTCGAACGAGGGTGACGAGGAGGACAGCAACAGCGACGACGAGGGCGATGGACGGCAGGATGACGGGTCCGACTAGGTGTCGGGCGCCGCTCCTGGTGGCATCGGCGACCCCATCATCTACGTCGCCGGCTCCTTGAACTTCTCGGGGACGTCTCCTTGGCAGCTGGCGTAGGGAGGCTGCGGAAGAGGAAGAGGAAGAAGGCGGGCGGCAAGGTCGTCATGTCGGAGTACGCGGGCACCGACGCCTTTGACGCGTACTGACGTCTTGCCGCCTCGTCTTCGAGCTCTGCCTCCGGCGCCGTCATCACCGTCCAGCCCTTGGGAGGCCGCCGACATGCCTTCTCGGTGTCTTCTGCCACCCGTAGCTCGCCTAGGCGCCCCTTTTGCCCTTCTCGCCTCCTTGACCTGCCTCCTGAGGAGAGGGACAAGAAAGGCATTACGGGCATTTTATCTCTTTTTAGTCTGTAAGCCTTCGGGCATCTGTTAAGTTTAAAACTTGTAATCCCCTTATTCATGTTTTTCATTCCCTATGGACTATACCTGAATGGAATGTTTTTAATGAAAATGGAATGTTTGCCGGGTCATTTGTTCGTAGGTAAAAACCCACAACAGGGAATAAATCCCTGATATATTTAAGACAAACATTTTTTCGCCCGGCAACAGGCCCTGCCGTTTCCCTACTTCGCTCGACCTTTCTCACACCCTTGGCGGAGGCAGGGATGAAGTGGGCTCAGGCTCCTCGTTTCATCCTTTTGCTGCCGCGACTACGACCAAACTTAGCCCTAGGAACGAGCCCTAGGGCCTAGAGTTATGGGAGCATGGTAGCTTAAGGAAAAGAACGAGGTTTCACATACCTCAGTCCATAATGGAATGCATGATAAGGGATAAAGAACTTATCTGAAGCTGCAGCCCCCGGCAACCCTGGTCAGCCAGGGCGAATTCTTGCCCTTGCAGCCTCCGGTAACACTGGCTCATCGAGGCCTAGGCGCTGGTCTGTTCTTCTTTCCTTCCCTCAAGTGGCTTCGGCAAGGATGTCTGTGCATCATGTGAACCAAAGAATACAGAGGAAAGACAAAGACTCGACCTCTAAGCTAGGGGTTAGCCGCCGCTAAGCACTATCAACCCTAACCAAGGACGAGACTCGACTCAGCATGCATGCTATAACTTAGGGCGCCAGCGCTTCATTTATTTATGCTCAGGGTCTGCGCCTGGCTTTGTACAAAGGGTTACATGCCTTGCCGGCAAGGCTTGTACAAAAGGGTGGCTTGTCGGGGGGCCCGGCAAGCCATGCCTTATGGGTAAAACTTGCGAAGATGCTCGATGTTCCAGGAATTACTCATCGGAACGGCATCCTCGGTCTCCAAGCGGACAGCGCCAGGCCTGGTGACTCATATTACCCGATAAGGGCCTTCCCACTTCGGCGTCAACTTGTTCGTATTCCTGGCCGATTGAACGCGCCGGAGAACAAGGTCGCCTTCCTCAAAGCTGCGGGCACGGACCTTGCGGCTATGGTAGCGGCACAAGGCTTGTTGGTAGCGCGCTGCTCTCACAGCCGCCCGAAGACGATCTTCCTCAAGGAGTATTGCGTCATCTTTTCGCAGTTGCTCTTGCTCAAGCTCATCATAAGCTAGCACTCGAGGTGACTCGTATATGAGTTCTGTGGGGAGAACTGCTTCTGCCCCGTATATCAGGGCAAAGGGCGTCTGGCCGGTGGCTCGATTTGGCGTCGTTCTGATCGACCAAAGAACCGCCGGCAATTCATCAATCCAGCGCCTCCTGCTCTTGTGCAGCCTGTCAAAGGTATTTGTCCTTAATCCTCGCAGCACTTCAGCATTTGCGCTTTCAGCTTGACCATTGCTTCGGGGGTGAGCAACGGAAGCGAAACAGACCTTGCTGCCGAGGTCTTGGGTATATTGCATGAAGGTGCGGCTTGTAAACTGTGTGTCGTTGTCGGTGATGATCCTGTTGGGTACACCAAAACGGCACACTAGTCCCTTGAAGAACTTGACGGCTGACTGAGCCGTGACCTTCCTTACTGCCTCCACCTCTGGCCACTTTGTGAACTTGTCGATTGCAACGTACAAGTACTCAAAGTCCCCGACGGCGCGGGGGAAAGGGCCCAGTATGTCGAGCCCCCAGACCGAGAAGGGCCAGGAGAGAGGAATGGTTTGAAGGGCTTGAGCTGGTTGATGAAGTTTCTTTGAATGGAACTGGCACGCTTCACACCTGGTGACCAGTGCCGTCGCATCTTGGAGGGCAGTGGGCCAGAAGAAGCCTTGCCGGAATGCCTTGCCGGCAAGGGCTCTTGACCCTATGTGGGATCCACATTTTCCTCCATGTATCTCTGCCAACAGCTCCAGTCCTTCCTCTCGAGGGACGCACTTCAATTTCACACCGTTCGGTCTCCTTCTGTACAGGACGTCATCGACAAACTGGTACATGGCAGACCGACGGGCTACTTTCTGCACTTCTTCCTGCTCCTCGGGAAGTTCCCAGTCTGAAGGAATCGAACGGTATGCTGCGCCCACGCTGGAGCCTGGGGCTCGATGGCGAGGATCAAAGGCATTTCCTCCGCCAAGGGAGCGGCCATTTCGACGGCAAAAGCTTGACGCTCCGCCAGAGTTAGCCCTCCGATGGCGGGCTCAGTGTCTCTGGCAACATCCTTGCCGGCGGCTCCGGGGAGCTCGGCGGGAAAGTACTTGCCGGGCCCTGATTTCCTCATCTTGTTCTGCTCTGTTGATGGATGAACGGATGGCTGAGAAAGTTGAAGCACAAAGGTACCTGGTTCCACACGTAGCTTGAGGGCAGCGCGCTTTGACAGGTAATCGGCGATGTCGTTCTCCGCTCGGGGAACGTGCTCCGCATGTATACCGTCAAAGCGCTCTTCCAACTTTCTCACTTCATCGACGTAGGCCTTCATCAACGGGCTCTGGTAATCCTTGTTGACTTGTTTGACGACAAGTTGTGAGTCGCCCCTGACAATGAGCTTCTTGATTCCGAGGTTTGCCGCGATCCTAAGACCAGCAAGCAGCCCCTCGTACTCAGCAGTGTTGTTCGTTGACACCTCCCTAGGTAAGTGCATCTGGAATACGTACTTGAGGTGCTCTCCAGTGGGCGCGACCAGCAGTACGCCAGCCCCGGCGGCATGTAAGGAGAAAGCCCCATCAAAGTACATGATCCAGTTGCAACTTGCCTCTTTGCCGGGGAGAGCAGTTTCCTAGACTTCTTCATCAGGCGTTGCGGTCCATTCTGTGACGAACTCTGCCAGGACTCGGCTCTGAATTGTCGAGGTACTTTCAAACTTGAGGCCAAAGCTGGACAGCTCCAGTGCCCACTCTACAATCCTTCCCATCGCGTCTAGATTGTGCAATATCCGTTGCAGAGGGAGGCGAGTGACGACAGTGATCTCGTGCGCCTGGAAGTAGTGACGCAGCTTCCTCGAGGCCATAAGAAGGCCGAAGAGAAATTTCTGCACACCGGAGTACCTTGATCTAGCCCCCTGCAAGAGGGAGCTAACAAAGTAGACCGGGTGTTGTAGCATTTTCTTCTTCGGCTGCACTCCAACCGGCTGTGTCGCCTCTGCACCAGTGGCATCGGGCTCTGTTGCTGCTATCACCTCATCATCGATTTCTCTCTGCGCCACTAGTGCGGCGCTGACCACCTGGTTTGTTGCCGCTAAGTATAGCAGCAACGGTTCTTGTGGTCTAGGCGCAACTAGTATTGGTGTGGAGGAAAGATACCTCTTCAGATCTTGTAATGCTGCTTCGGCTTCTGGCGTCCACTCCATTGGGCCTGCCTTTTTCAAAATCTTGAAAAAGGGGAGGGCGCGCTCGGCAGACTTGGAAATGAATCTGCTCATGGCGGCAACGCAGCCAGCAAGCCGACGCACATCCTTGACCCGTTTGGGTGCTTCAATCTCCTCTATAGCTTTGATCTTGTCCGGATTGGCTTCTATCCCACGCTGCGACACAAAGAACTCGAGAAGCTTGCCAGACGGGACGCCAAAGACGCACTTCTCAGGGTTCAGCTTGTGGTTGATCTTGCGCAGGTTTACAAATGTTTCTTGTAAATCCGGTACAAGGGTTGCCTTGTTCTTGGTTTTGACCACTATATCATCCATATAACCCTCCATATTTCTATGGAGCTGGGGTTCAAAACCAATCTGGACTGCCCTTGCAAACGTCGAGCCAGCACTCTTCAACCCGAAAGGCATTCGTACGAAACAGTACGTACCACATGGGGTGATGAATGCTGTCTTCTCTTCGTCTTCTCTTGCCATGAAGAACTAGTGGTAGCCGAAGTAGGCATCGAGGAATGACAGTAGGTCACACCCTGATGTGGAGTCAACAATCTGGTCTATGCGCAGCAACGGGAAGGGGTCCTTGGGACAAGCTTTATTGATATATGTGTAATCAATACACAGCCTCCACTTCCCATTTGCCTTGCGCACTACCACTGGATTGGCCAACCACGTTGGGTGGAGCACTCCTCTTACCAAACCCGCAGCTTCCAGTTTCCGGATCTCCTCGGTGATGAACTCTTGCCGTTCCAAAGCTTGCTTCCTGACCTTCTGCTTGACGGGCCGCGCATGAGGACAGACGGCAAGGTGGTGCTCAATCACCTCCCTGGGAACGCCGGGGATGTCGGATGCTTGCCAGGCAAACACGTCGACATTCGCCCGCAGGAAGGTGACGAGCGCGTCTTCCTATTTGTTGTCAAGGGTGGACCTTATGGTATAAGCCCCTCCCGTGCCATCCTCCTTGACAGAAACCTTCTTGGTTCCCGACGGTGTGGCCCTGGATCTCTTGTTTCTGCCGTGGAGCCCTCTGGCACGTCCTCGAAGGGAGCGCGACACTCCGAAGAGGTGCGCTTGCCGGAGTGGGTGTATGAGGTCTCACCAGTGGCCCTGGATCTCTTGTTTCTGCCGGTGGAGCCCTCTGGCACATCCTCGACGGGAGCGCGACACTTCGAAGAGGTGCGCTTGCCGGAGTGGGTGTCTGAGGTCTCACCGGTCTTCTTCTTACCAGTGGAGCTCTCTAGCACGTCCTCGACGGGAGCACAGCACTCCGAAGAGGTGCGCTTGCCGGAGTGGGTGCCCGAGGTCTCGCCGGTCTTCTTCTTCTTCCCTCTCGGGGCTCCAGTGGCAGGAGCAAGTGCCCTCATAGCGGTAGTTGCTGCAACTGCTTGCTGGTACAATTGGTCAGCGCAAATCAGCGCATCTTTCTTATCGGAGGGGATGGTGATGATCGTCACGGGCCCTGGCATCTTCAGGGTGTTGTAGGCATAGTGTGATGCTGCCATGAACTTGGCCAGTGCTGGGCGGCCAAGGATCCCATTGTAAGGCAGGGGGATCTTGGCAACATCGAACACAATCCTCTATGTCCTGTAGTTCAGATCACTTCCAAAAGTCACGGGCAGCATGACTTTCCCCTTCGGTTGACTTCTCCCTGGGCTGACCCCCTGAAACGTGCCCGTCTCTTCGAGGTCTCCATCAGGAACTTGCAGCTTCTCGATCACGGTGGGCGAAAGTAGGTTCAGACCGGCCCCGCCATCGACTAGCATCTTCGTCACCTTGAGGTTGCGTATTGTCGATGAAACCAACAATGGCAAACACCCGACCGCAGTAGTGCGATCAGGGTGATCCTCGGTGTCAAAGATGATAGGTGTGTTGGACCATTTCAATGGCTTTTGGGCATCGGACGATGGCTCCGCTGCAATAATCTCACGCACCCACTGTTTAAGCTGGCGGTAAGAAGCATGCAGCGAGGCGCCACCATCAACGCACATGGCGTCCGTAGCCTTCTGAAACTCTTGGCCGACAGAATCGTCGTCCTCTTCCTGATCGTCATCTTCAGGTCTTCTGCCGCGGCCCCAGGCGGGCCTTTCCTGCTGTTTCTCCTTGCCGTGACGGCCTGCTTGGCCGTCACGCTTCTTGCTGGACCCCTCAGCGCCGTCTTGGCCCTTCTCCTTGTCCCGCCTCTCGTATTTAGCCCTTTGCTTCTCAGTAAGGAGCTCAACCTGGTGGCTGTCCTGGAGATCATGGCCTTTAGTGCGATGGATCTTGCAGTATCGCTTGCCGGAGTTTCCTGGCTTCTCGGCAGCCGCCAAGGCCCGGTAGGCGACACACCCGGCAATTTCCTTGCCAGGGTCACCCGCCTTGGTTTTCTTGGTAGAGCCGGTGTCATCAGATCCCTCGACGGCAAGCACGGCCTTCCCCTTGCGCTTCCTGTTACGGTGCCGGCCCTTCTTCGCTGGGGCGGCGGTATCCTCGTTTGAAGAGTCGGTTTCCGCACCGGCGCCTTGATACGTCCAAAACGTATCTATAATTTCTGCTTGCTCCATGCCACTTTTGGGTGATATTGCTATGATATTCATACACTTCCATACACTTTTGATCATATTTGGACTAACCTACTAATCCAGTGCACCCCGGTGCCAGTTTCTGTTTTCGGCTGTTTTTGTATTTCAGGTTTTCACGTTACGAGAACTGCCAGGAAAAATCCAGAAAAATTATATAAAAAATCAGCGTTCCAGAACCTACCTTGCGCCCGAAGGACAGCCGGGGGGGGGCACCAGGGCTCCAGGCGCCCTGGCGGCGCCCCCCCCCCCCCCTGGGCCGCGCCGGGGGGGCGCCTGGGCCCCCCGAGCCCCGTCTGGTGCCCCCCTTCGGCATATATTTAGAGCGTCCTTCGAAACCCTCGGGACGGGAACTCTTTTTCGCGATCTCATCTCTGTTCCGCCGCCGCCGCCGCTTCCAAGATCGGGAGCACCAGGAGAACTCTTCCCGGCACCCTGCCGGAGGGGAGGATCACCATCGGGAGCCTCTCCACCACCATGGACGCCTCCCGGATGAGTTGTGAGTAGTCTCCCTTGGACCATGAGTCCATGACCAGTAGCTATGTGATGTTCTCCTCCCGTTCTTGTGCTTCACTAATTAGTCCTCGTGAGCTGCCCTACATGATCGAGGCACATATGTAATCCTTATACTGTTGCTATGATGAGTTTGCTGGGATCCGATGGATTATGAGATTATGTTCAGATTGTTCTTGAGTAATATATTTGATCTACCTCTTTTATATTTATGTTCATAAGTAATTCTTGCATGTTCTCCGTTGTTATTTATTGCTTTGGCCAAGTAATAGGTAGTGACTCCAAGAGGGAACGTTATGCTTGATTGTGGGTTCATGCCCCTCGATGACTAGCTTGAGTGACAGAAACATGAGTCTAGGGGATGTGTTGTTGCCATAAGGGGGAAAACAACGGTGCTTGTGCCCGCGGGTGCAAGGATTGTTTACTTTACGCAAAGTTCTTTTAATGCAGTTGTCTGTTGCTTTGAGTTTACACTATGGGTGGGGCTCGCAACTTAATACCAGCGAGATGTTCTGGATAGATATCTCAAGGTGGATGATTAGTAGTAGATATTGATGGATTTCGGTCTACTTACTTTGGCGTACCGCCCATGCTTTGAACCTCAACCTTTCTTGCAATGTAGTCAGCATTGGTTTGCGTTCGTGGTACTGTCAATTGCCCAGTTGTAATTCGTTTACCTCACATAGTTGTTTTATTGTCTTTTGGGAGAGAGACATCACTAGTGAACATCATGAGACTCCGGTCTATATTACCATCATTGATCACATCCGCTATTTACTTTTCGCTTTTACTTACTATTGCAAACATTATCTATCACTACTATCATTTTCGTTTAATCCTTTGTAAACTACAAGGCCGGAGGGATTGACAACCTCTCTGTACTCGTTGGGAGCAAAGTTATTTGTATCTGTGTGCAGGTCCACGTTGATTGCTAATCCGGCGCCGTTAGCAGTTGACACCTACTTGTTGAACCTAGGAGTCTCTGGGGATTCGATCCTTGGCATCTTTGCTAAGGGAAAAAACTTCCACAACACTGCATCTTACACCTTCCACTTGGGGTAACCAACGAGGGGTTAGAGGCCCATCAAGGAGTTTTTTCTGGCGCCGTTGCCGGGGACTCCACTCTTCAGGATAGGGGAGTTGCATGCTATCTTTTACCTTTGCTTTTTAGTCTTGTTAGTTTACCTTTCAGTTTTTGCTTTAGTATCCTTTATCGAAAATCACAAAAATAGTTATCTTGCTTGCTTGCTACTCTGGGTTCCACCGAGAACACCAAGTTGTGTGACTTCACTAGTCAGAACAACGATGACTTTATCAGCACACCTATCACTACACCTGCCACTTCAGCACCTTCATATGAAATTAAACCTGCTTTACTGAACTTAGTCATGAAAGATCAATTCTCCGGTGCTAGAGATGATGCTGCTTTACACTTGAACAACTTTGTTGAACTTTGTGATATGCAAAAGTACCAAGAAATAGATGGTAATATTGTTAAGCTTAAGCTTTTTCCTTTCTCCTTGAGAGGAGGAGCTAAAATTTGGTTTCAGTCTTTGCCTAGAAATATCATAGATTCATGGGACAAGTGCAAAGATGCTTTTATCGGAAAATACTATCCACCTGCTAAAATTATCCAACTTAGAAGTAACATAATGAATTTTAAACAATTGGATAATGAACACGTTGCCCAAGCTCGGTAACGTATGAAATCTCTTATCAAGAACTGACCTACTCATGGTTTGACTACTTGGATGGTTATCCAAACTTTTTATGCAGGCTTGAACTTTACCTCGCGGAACTTGTTAGATTCGGCCGCAGGAGGAACTTTTATGTCAACTACACTTGGTGCTGCCACGAAGTTTCTCGATGAGATGATGACCAACTATTCCCAATGGCGCACCGAACGTGCTCCAATAGGTAGGAAGGTAAACTCTGTCGAGGAGATTTCCTCCTTAAATGAAAAAGTTGACTTGATCATGTCTCTACTTTCGAAGCAATCTTCTGTTGATCCTCGTGATGTTCCTTTAAATTCTTTGATTGCTCAAGAACAAGTAGATGTGAAGTTTATCTCTAGAAACAATTTTAACAACAATGCTTATAGGAGTAACTTTGGTAACAATCCTAGACCGTTCCCCTCTAATTCTTATGGGAATAACAATGCTTATCCTATCACCAAGAACTCCACTACTGAACTAGAGACTATGCTTAAAGATTTCATCACTACCCAAAAAGCCTTTAATAAGAGTGTAGAAGAAAAACTACATAAACTAGATGATCTTTCTTTTAAGGTAGACCATTTAGCCAATGAGGTAAAATTGCTAAATATTAAAACTTCTCCTCTTGAGGAGAGGGAAGTCACTCCTATAAATGCTATTCAAGTGCAAATTAATGAAAATATTAGGATGATGGCTAAACTTAAAGAGAGATGGGCTAGAGAAAGGGAGGAAGAAGATAGAATTAAGAGCCTTCCTACCCACCACACTGTTGCTACTATCCAAGTTGTTGAGGATATCCAAACTCTTAGCACCCAATGTACTCCTGGTCCCAATGGACCTATTAATGGTGATGCTATGACTATAGAAACTACCAAACAAGTGAACCTAAAGGACACCACTACCACTTTACTTGATGCTAATGACCTTGATTTTGATAATTGCACTCTTACCGAAGTTATTGATTTCCTTCACAAGATGTCTAGAGACCCCCGCACTAGCACGCTTAACCTTGCCTTCACAGAGCATATCACTAATGCTCTCAACAAAGCTAGGGAGGAGAAACTTAGAGTACAAGCCTCCATACCTAGAAAGCTAGAAGATGGTTGGGATCCTATGATAAAAATTAAATTGAATGACTTCTCTTGCTATGCATTATGTGATGTTGGAGCTAGTACCTCTGTTATGCCCAAAAGAATATATGATATGCTTAAATTGAAACCTTTTGATTCTTGTTCTTTTGGTGTTCGTCTCGTTGATTCTTCCATAAAGAAACCTTTGGGGAGGATCGACGACGTTCTTATCGTTGTTAATGATAATTATGTTCCCGTTGATTTTACTATTATGGATATTGAATGTGATCCTTCATGTCCAATTATTTTGGGACGTCCCTTTTTACGCACCGTTGGTGCTATCATTGACATGAAAGAGGGTAATATAAAATTTCAGTTTCCTCTCAAGAAAGGGATGGAACACTTCCCTTGAAAAAAGATCAAGTTACCTTTTGAATCCGTTGTACGGGCTAGCTATTCTTTTACTCTTAATAAAACTTGATCTCTATGCATTATGCCTAGCTTAAAGGCATAAAAGAAAGCACTTTTGGGAGGCAGCCCACATGAATAAAATTTTATTTTGCTTTTGTTGTGTCTTGGTGTTGTTTACTACTGTAGCATCATCATTGTATCTTTGCTTTTCATATTTGTGCCAAGTATAGCCTCTGATTGCTAGAAAGTTCAAAAGTTGTGAGGTGCTGTCCAGGAAACAGATTCTGTCCTTGGATAGAAAAATTCGTATAAAATCACCAGATCATCTTTTTGGTCTGAATTTTTTCGACAGCGCTCTCTATATAATTGTCTTTCGTGCGTCTGTTCTGAGTTTTTTGATTTGAATTGCAGAAGTTCCCCGAACAAATCAATTACTACCTGCTGTTCTGTTTTTTACAGATTCTGTCCTGTTTTGCCTTTCCTTCATTTTGCAAATCAAGAGCTTGCTTTTTCTTTGCAAAAACCTTTTGGCAATCTTGAGAAACAGTAGAACTTCAAGAATATCTTTATTTCCAGCAAGGTATAATTATTTTATTAAGGGTACTAACCTCGCTAATCAGATTATGATGAGTTATGTATGAAGGGAGTTTTCAAGTGTGCGAGGGAAGATGATAAAAAGATTCAGGAGTGTCAAGCGCTCAAGCTTGGGGATGCCCCCGTGCACCCCCAAGAAATATTCAAGGAGACTCAAGCGTCTAAGCTTGGGGATGCCCCCGTGCATCCCCTTCTCCATCAACATTATCAGTTCGTCTTTCGTTCCGCTATTTTTTTATCACTTCATGTGTTATGTGCTATGCTTGGAGCGTCTTGCTTTTAGTTTTCTTTTTAGTTTTTCATAACGAGTCAGAACTCAGCTTTCTTTATGTGGGAGAGAAACACGCTCCACTTCTACCTAGAACATAACATAGAATTTTCATGTCTATCTTTGTTGTGTGTGTTCTTTGTCTTTTAATAGCTACTATCATGCTCTGCTCTTAGTATTCATGCTTATCTTTTCAAAGAGCTTTTGTTTAGTTGGTTGCTTGAACTCTCTTTAATTATCATGCTTATCTTATTAAGAGAGTTTGCTTCCGTTGCATTGGTTAATATGTCTATGATAAATATGCTACGTGCATAATGGTGCTTAGTAGTTCAGGTTTTCTTATGGTTAGTCTCAAATAGCTGGGGGATTCCCAATGTGTCATTGGAGTACCAACTTGATTTGTTTGCCGATGATGTGGTATGGTTTAGTAATATCTTCCTTTGAGAATTTATTTTGATTGACTTGGCGTATGCTCACGCATATTTAAGACTATAAAGAAAGTCTGTCAAGCCTTGATGATCTTTTATTTCTGAGTAGCGATATAACTACCATGCCTGATTCAATGTTGCTTTGTCGCTCTGCATGATTATGACCGTCATTGCTCTCTTAGTTGGTCGCTCCCAGTCTTTTGCTAACCTCCACCTGTACGAAGCAGACTAACTTTGCAATACATATCTCATGGGAAAGTAGCTTAAAAACTATTGTGGTAAAGAATATGTTGCTTATGTATCTTATTTCTTATAAGTTGCTTGCTGAGCGGTAACCATGTTTCTGGGGACGCCATCAACTGTCACACTTTTGTTGAATATCATGTGAGTTGCTATGCATGTTCGTCTTGTCTGAAGTAAGGGTGATTTGCCATGGGTTGAATGAGTATGCATATTGTTAGAGAAGAACATTGGGCCGCCAACCAAAGCCATGTATCATGGTGGAAGTTTTAGCTTGGACATAATCCTCAATCTCTTATGAGAATATGCTTATGCATTAAAGAGGAGTCCATCATCTATTTTCTATGTTGTCCCGGTATGGATGTCCTCAAGTTGAGATCTATCAAAAACGAGAAATCAAATGCGATTTATCTCCTTGGACCTTTGTACAGGTGGCATAGAGGTACCCCTTTGTGACACTTGGTTGAAACATATGTAATGCAATGATAACCCATGGAAATCTGAGCTAATTAGGACAAGGTGCGAGCACTATTGGTATTCGATGCATGAGGCTTGCAACTTATAGGATGTCTTATGCATGACACATATGAAGTACTACTACCGTTGACAAAATTGCTTCTATGTGTTCAAAATAAAAAGCTCTAGCACATAACCATTCTTTTACTTTTCGAGTCTCCACCTTCTTTCTTCAAGCACCAACTACTGAGAGCATGATTGTCATTCTAAGTGTAATGTGCATTGTTCCAGAGTAGCATTATCTTTTGCATGATTGTGATATCGTTTATTTTGAAATCATTGTATCTAGTCATCACTTAAACCTTGAAGGTGCCCCTGCATTTATGTTTTGCTTCACTAAAGGGGGCAAGCTAGATATCACTTTATCATATTTGCACATCATGTTCATTGCAAATCTTTTTGATGCTTCAATGTCATGTTGTAAAACTTTCAGTCATTTGTGATTTTCTCATGAGGCAACTTAATTACTATAGATTCATTGTCTCAGTAAGCTTTTGTCATATGACTGTAAAAAGTCCTATATGGTTAATAGCATGTCACCACAGAAATTATTCTTGTTATCATTTACCTACTCGAGGACGAGCAGGAATTAAGCTTGGGGATGTTGATACGTCCAAAACGTATCTATAATTTCTGCTTGCTCCATGCCACTTTTGGGTGATATTGCTATGATATTCATACACTTCCATACACTTTTGATCATATTTGGACTAATCTACTAATCCAGTGCACCCCGGTGCCAGTTTCTGTTTTCGGCTGTTTTTGTATTTCAGGTTTTCACGTTACGAGAACTGCCAGGAAAAATCCAGAAAAATTATATAAAAAATCGGCGTTCCAAAACCTACCTTGCGCTCGAAGGACAGCCGGGGGGGGGGGCACCAGGGCTCCAGGTGCCCTGGCGGCGCGCCCCCCCTGGGCCGCGCCGGGGGGGCGCCTGGGCCCCCCGAGCCCCGTCTGGTGCCCCCCTTCGGCATATATTTAGAGCATCCTTCGAAACCCTCGGGACGGGAACTCTTTTTCGTGATCTCATCTCTGTTCCGCCGCCGCCGCCGCATCCAAGATCGGGAGCACCAGGAGAACTCTTCCCGGCACCGTGCCGGAGGGGAGGATCACCATCGGGAGCCTCTCCACCACCATGGACGCCTCCCGGATGAGTTGTGAGTAGTCTCCCTTGGACCATGAGTCCATGACCAGTAGCTATGTGATGTTCTCCTCCCGTTCTTGTGCTTCACTAATTAGTCCTCGTGAGCTGTCCTACATGATCGAGGCACATATGTAATCCTTATGTTGTTGCTATGATGAGTTTGCTGGGATCCGATGGATTATGAGATTATGTTCAGATTGTTCTTGAGTAATATATTTGATCTACCTCTTTTATATTTATGTTCATAAGTAATTCTTGCATGTTCTCCGTTGTTATTTATTGCTTTGGCCAAGTAATAGGTAGTGACTCCAAGAGGGAACGTTATGCTTGATTGTGGGTTCATGCCCCTCGATGACTAGCTTGAGTGACAGAAACATGAGTCTAGGGGATGTGCTGTTGCCACAAGGGGGGAAACAATGGTGCTTGTGCCCGCGGGTGCAAGGATTGTTTACTTTACGCAAAGTTCTTTTAATGCAGTTGTCTGTTGCTTTGAGTTTACACTATGGGTGGGGCTCTCAACTTAATACCAGCGAGATGTTCTGGATAGATATCTCAAGGTGGATGATTAGTAGTAGATATTGATGGATTTCGGTCTACTTACTTTGGCGTACCGCCCATGCTTTGAACCTCAACATTTCTTGCAATGTAGTCAGCATTGGTTTGCGTTCGTGGTCCTGTCAATTGCCCAGCTGTAATTCGTTTACCTCACATAGCTGTTTTATCGTCTTTTGGGAGAGAGACATCACTAGTGAACATCATGAGACTCCGGTCTATATTACCATCATTGATCACATCCGCTATTTACTTTTCGCTTTTACTTACTATTGCAAACATTATCTATCACTACTATCATTTCGTTTAATCCTTTGTAAACTACAAGGCCAGAGAGATTGACAACCTCTCTATACTCGTTGGGAGCAAAGTTATTTGTATCTGTGTGCAGGTCCACGTTGATTGCTAATCCGGCGCCGTTAGCAGTTGACACCTACTTGTTGAACCTAGGAGTCTCTGGGGATTCGATCCTTGGCATCTTTGCTAAGGGAAAAAACTTCCACAACACTGCATCTTACACCTTCCACTTGGGGTAACCAACGAGGGGTTAGAGGCCCATCACGCCTTCGCCGGGGTACTTCCTTCCCTCTTCAGCCTGGGCACATCTGTCGGCAAGAACGTAGAGTTCCGCCACATCCTTCACCTTGGTCATCGCCAGTTCTTCGCGCATCTTGCAGTTGCGCACGTTCTGGTGGAACGCGCTGATGATGGCGGTAGGGTGAACATCGGGGATATTGTACTATACCCGGTTGAATCTCTGTATGTACTTGCGCAGACTCTCGCCTTCCTTCTGGGGTATGACATGCAGGTCACTTGCTTGGCCATGGGCTTGGTGGCCTCCGGTAAAGGCGCCAACAAACTCATGGCACAAGTCGGGCTAGGAGGAAATAGAGTCTACTGGCAAGTGCATCAACCACGACATGGTGTTAGGTTTAAGAGCCAACGGAAAGTAATTCGCAAGCACCTTATCGTCGCGGGCCCCGACAGCCTGCATCGCGATGATGTAGATGCTGAGGAACTCCGACGGGTGGGTCTTGCTGTTGTACTTCTCGCCAACGTCAGGTTTGAATGTGCGGTGAGAGGGCCACTCGAACTACCGCAGCTCCCGGGTGAAAGCTGGACAGCCTACCTCGTAAGGTAGACCCCCAGGGCTCTCCGGTGCCGGGCGGTCTGCAGCAGGCCCTGCTCGCCTGTCTGACTGGTGGCGTGTTCCGCGCCGGCGCTCGATGGTGGTTCGAGTGTATTCATGAGCTCGCTCCTGAAGAACTTGACGCTGGTCGCCGCGGGTCCGTGGGTCGGACGACGCTATGGAGATGGCGTCGCCCGCGACGTCTCGATGAGTTAACGCACGCGGCACCGGGCGAGGAGGAGGCGAATGCACCGTAGCCACGGCGCTGCCGGCTCTCCCGCCGCCGGTGTGTGGACTCCATCGGAGCGTCGACCTGGGAGCTCCGCTGGATTTAGATCATCCTTTTTGGCGACTGCAACAAGGCTTCGGATGGTGGCTCCCCATTCGTCGAGTTTCCCTGTAACGGGAGGAAAGTCGAGGAGCAACTGCGCGCGCGCCAAAGCTTCGGCTGGTGTCAATGGTAGCGAAACCTGCACGGACCATGACGCGCTTCGACCCCTGACCGTGTCAGGGGGAGCTTCATCATGATCCCGCGGTCGCCTATCGTCTCCACCAGTGCTTCGGCGGGCGGGCAGGTCTTCTACGTCCCGGGAGTGGAGCTCGGGACTCTTCCCATGGCGACGCTCGGGACCTTCAGGGTGATGACGCCGTTCATCGCGCGCTGCTTGAGAAGAGCGCGTTGTTGGTGCCGGCGTGGGAGTTCTAGAGATCCTTGCGTCGCCTTCGGGTGATGCGGCAGCGACCTTGGAAGGCCCCGCGCCACCCGCGGAGGGCCGGGTTTCATCTCTGGAACTGGCGGCGTGTGGCCCGTTACCAGACGCACAAGCATCGCCACCTCCCAAACTCCGGCTGCTAGGGCGGCGTTGGTGTTTGCGAGCAGCGCCCTGGGTTCTTTCCGCGACCGGTCCGCTGCTCGCCCGCATCGGGACGGGCTGTCCGGCTTCCGGCTGTCCAACCGCCACCGTCATCTTCTTCATGGGCGCCATGACGACGAAGAGGCGTTGAACTGACTGCCAAAGCCGATTCTCACAACTGCGCGCCCCTACCTGGCGCGCCAAAGATGTCGGTGTATTTGGATCGACACCTATGGGATAACAAGAATCCCTACTACGGTTGCGGGGCGCGGGGTTGAGAGAAGAGCGGATCTAACAGTCAGGACACGGTTCCTTTACCCAGGTTCGGGCCGCAAATATGCGTAAAACCCTACTCCTGCTTTGGTGGATTATATGTTTGTGTTCTTCAGCTAGTGAGGAGCTCCAAGAGAGTCGTGAGGAGTTCTAAAAAGCCGAATCCTCCTCCTGGTCGCCTCGGGCCTCCTTTTATAGGAAAAAGGGGTCGCCACAATGGCACACAGGAGGTGGAAAGGGGTACAGTGATGCGAGGTTATCCCTCGTATTATAGGACAAGGCGCCTTTAATGCGCTTAGCTTAGGTGTCCTTGCTTTATCGGGAACGAGGGGAGACGTCCGTCTTGTCCGTCGCCGCTCCTCCCCGTGTGGACACGCGCCCTGGCCAGCAGTGCCTGAGGTGCCATGTAGGCAGACAGGCAGCTGAGATGGCGCAACGGCGGGTCTCCACGAAGATCTGTGGGTTTCCACGCAGGAGCCTGTCCAGCTGGTCGGGTCGACAGCTGCGTGGGTCGGTGGAAACCTGGTTGGTGTGGGCCTGATGGTGGCCCCGTGGGCGTCCTCGGCAAGGGCCTTGCCGGGGCTCCCGCAAGGGTCCTGCCGTGGCGCCTGCTGTCATCCCCGGCAAGGTGCTTGCCGGGGGCCTTGTAGTTCTCCTTGGCTGGGATCCCGCCAAGGGTCACCGTCTTCTTAACTTGTATCTGATCTTGGATGTCTTCACAAAGATCTGCATGCCACCACGGGGATATCTCCCGAATCCTCGCTCCATGGGGGCGGAGGACTCAAGGGTGATCCGCTCCGTAGGCGCGGGGCGAGCTGCCGCGGCAAGGGTCTTGCCGGGGCTGCCAGAGCCGGCTCCCGGCAAGGACCTTGCCGGGGGAAGCCGCTTTGTCCCTTTGCTCTTTGTGGTCTTGTTCTTGGCGTTGCTCCGGTCTCCATCAAGCTTTGGTCTTACCCCGGCTCACCTCCCTTGCCATGCTTGGTCTGGTGGTGCCCGTGGCTCAGACTGCCCGTGCACAGTCATAGGGGTACAAAAAGTGTACCCCTCTTTTTGTACACCGACACCCATATATGAATCTTTACCTTCGGACCATTCCGGAACTCCTCGTGACATCCGGGATCTCATCCGAGACTCCGAACAACATTCGGTAACCGCGTACATACTTTCCCTATAACCCGAGCGTCATCGAACCTTAAGTGTGTAGACCCTACGGGCTCGGGAGTCATGCAGACATGGCCGAGACAACTCTCCGGTCAATAACCAACAGCGGGATCTGGATACCCATGTTGGCTCCCACATTCTCCACGATGATCTCATCGGATGAACCACGATGTCAAGGATTCAATCAATCCTGTATACAATTCCCTTTGTCTATCGGTACAGTACTTGCCCGAGATTCGATCGTCAGTATCCCGATACCTTGTTCAATCTCGTTACCGGCAAGTCTCTTTACTCGTTCCGTAACACATCATCCTGTGGTCAACTCCTTGATCACATTGTGCACATTATGATGATGTCCTACCGAGTGGGCCTAGAGATACCTCTCCGTCACACGGAGTGACAAATCCCAGTCTTGATTCGTGCCAACCCAACAGACACTTTCGGAGATACCTGTAGAGCACCTTTATAGCCACCCAGTTACGTTGTGACGTTTGGTACACCCGAAGCATTCCTACGGTATCCGGGAGTTGCACAATCTCATGGTCTAAGGAAAAGATACTTGACATTTAGAAAATCTTTAGCATACGAACTACACGATATGTGCTAGGCTTAGGATTAGGTCTTTGTCCATCACATCATTCTCCTAATGATGTGATCCCGTTATCAACGACATCCAATGTCCATGGTCAGGAAACTGTGACCATCTGTTGATCAACGAGCTAGTCAACTAGAGGCTTACTAGGGACATGGTATTTGTCTATGAATCCACACATGTATCTGAGTTTCTTATCAATACAATTCTAGCATGGATAATAAACAATTATCATGAACAAGGAAATATAATAATAACCAAATTATTATTGCCTCTAGGGCATATTTCCAACAGTCTCCCACTTGCACTAGAGTCAATAATCTAGTTCACATCGCCATGTGATTAACACTCACAGGTCACATCGCCATGTGACCAACATCCAAAGAGTTTACTAGAGTCAGTAATCTAGTTCACATCAATATGTGATTAACACTCAATGAGTTCTGGGTTTGATCATGTTATGCTTGTGAGAGAGGTTGTAGTCAACGGGTCTGCAACATTCACATCCCTATGTACTTCGCAAAACTTTATGTCATATCGTAGATGCTGCTACCACGTTCCACTTGGATCTATTCCAAACTGTTGCTCCATTATACGTATCCGGTATCTCTACTTAGAGTTATCCGGATAGGTGTTAAGCTTGCATCAACGTAACTCTTTACGTTGAACTCTTTATCACCTCCATAACGGAGAAACATTTACTTATTCCTCTAAGGATAATTTTGACCGCTATCTGGTGATCTACTCCCGGATCACCTTTTGTACCCTCTTACCAGACATGTGGCAAGGCACACATTAGGCGCGGTACTCAGCATGGTATACCATATAGAGCCTATGACAAAAGCATAGGGGACGACCTTCGTCCTTCCTCTTTCATCTGCCGTGGTCAAGCTTTGAGTCTTACTCAACTTCACACCTTACAACTCAGGTAAGAACTCCTTCTTTGACTGATCTATTTTGAACTCCTTCAAAATCATGTCAAAGGTGTGTGTTCGTTTTGAAAGTATCATTAGGCGTCTTGATCTATGTCTATAGATCTTGATGCCCAATTATGTAAGCAGCTTTATCCAGGTCTTCCTTTGAAAAACTCCTTTCAAACAACCCTTTATGCTTTCCAGAAATTCTATATCATTTCGGATCAACAATATGTCATTCACATATACTTATCAGAAATGTTGTAGTGCTCCCACTCACTTTATTGTAAATACAAGTTTCTAACAAACTTTGTATACCCAAAAACTTTGATCACTCCATCAAAGCGCATATTCCGACTCCGAGATGCTTGCTCTAGTCCATAGAAGGATCGCTGGAGCTAGCATATCTTTTAGCATCCTTAGGATCGACAAAACCTTTCTGATTGTATCACATACAAGATTTCCTTACGAAAACTGGTAAGGAAACTTGTTTTGACATCCATCTGCCAGATTTCATAAAAGCAGTTAATGCTAACTTGATACCGATGGACTTAAGCATCGCTACGGGTGAGAAAATCTCATCATAGTCAACTCCTTGAACTTGTGAAAAACTCTTTGCCACAAGTCGAGCTTCATAGATGATGACATTACCGTCCACGTCCGTCTTCTTCTTAAAGATCCATTTATCTCAATGGCTTGCCGATCATTGGGCAAGTCCACCAAAGTCCATACTTTGTTTTGATACATGGATCCTATCTCGGGTTTCTCGGCTTCTAACCATTTGTCGGAATATGGGCCCACCATCGCTTCTCCATAGTTCGTAGGTTCATTGTTGTCCAACAACATGACATCTAAGACAGGATCACCGTACCACTCGGGAGTAGTACATATCCTTGTCGACCTACGAGGTTCGATAGCAGCTTGATCTGGAGCTTCATGATCACTATCATTAGTTTCCTCTTCAACAGTCGTAGGTTCCACGGAAACATCTTTCTGTGTTGCACTACTCTCCGGTTGAAGTGAGGGTTCGACAACCTCATCAAGTTCTATCTTCCTCCCACTCAATTCTTTCGAGAGAAACTCCTTCTCGAGAAAGGACCCGTTCTTAGCGACAAACATTTTTGCCCTTGGATCTGAGATAGAAGGTATACCCAACTATTACCTTTGGGTATCCTATGAAGATGTATTTGTCCGCTTTGGGTTCGAGCTTTTTCCGGCTGAAGCCATAAGTATCGCAGCCCCAAACATTAAGAAACGACAACTTTGGTTTCTTGCCAAACCATAGTTCATACGGCGTCGTATCAACGGACTTAGATGGTGTCCTATCTAAAGTGAATGCAGCTGTCTCTAATGCATAACCTCAAAATAATAGCGGTAGATCGGTAACAGACATCATAGACCGCACCATATCATAAGGTTCGATTACGACGTCCGGACACACCATTGCTGTGGTGTTCCAGGTGGCTTCAACTGCGAAACAATTCCACAATGTCTATAGTGATTGCCAAACTCATAATTCAGAAAATCTCCCCTTGATCAGATCGTAGGAACATGATCTTCTTGTTATGATGATTCTTAATCTTCACTCTGAAATTGCTTGAACCTTTCAAACGTTTCAGACTTTTGCTTCATTAAGTAAATATACCCATATCTACTCAAATCGTCAGTGAAGATGAGAAAATAACGATATCCACCACACGCCTTAATTCTCATTGGATCACACACATTAGCATGTATGATTTCCAACAAGTCATTTGCCCGTTTCATTGTACATGAACACAGGATCTTAGTCATCCTACCCATGAGGCATGGCTCGCATGTGTCAGGCGATTCAAAATCAAGTGACTCCAAACATCCATCAGCATGGAGTTTCTTCATGCATTTTATGCCAAAATGACCTAAGCGGCAGTGCCACAAGGAAGTGGTACTATCATTATTAACTCTACATATTTTGGCGTTAATATTATTATCATGTGTATTAGTATGATCGAGATTCAATAAACCATTGGGTGCATGACCATAAAGGTATTATTCATGTAAACAGAATAACCATTATTCTCTAACTTAAATGAATAATCGTATTGCAATGAACATGATCTAATCATATTCATGCTCAACGTGGACACCTGATAACATTTATCTAGGTTCAACACTAATCCCGAAGGTAGAGGGAGCGTGCGATGGTGATCTTATCAACCTTGGAAACACTTCCAACACACATCGTCACCTCGCCCTTAGCTAGTCTCCGTTCAGTCCGTAGCTTTTGCTTCAAGTCACTAATAATAGCAACTGAACCGGTATCCAATACCCAGGTACTACTAGGAGTACTAGTAAGGTACACATCAATAATACATATATCAAACATACTTTGTTGAAGTTGCCAGCTTTCTTATCTACCATGTATTTGGGGTAGTTCCGCTACCATGTGACGTTCCCCTTACAATAGAAGCACTTAGTCTCAAGGTTTGGGTTCAACCTTGGGTTCCTTCATTAGTGCGACAACTGGTTTGCCATTCATGAAGTTTCCCTTCTTGCCCTTGCCCTTTTGAAACCAGTGGTCTTGTTAAACCATCAACACTTGATGCTCCTTCTTGATTTCTACTTTTGCGGTCTTAAGCACCGATAATAGCTCCGGGATCATTTCCATCATTTGCATGTCATAGTTCATCACGAAGTTCTAGTAGCTTGGTGATAGTGTCTAGAGAATTCCGTCAACCACTATCTCATCTGGAAGATTAACTCCCACTTGGTTCAAGTGATTTTAGCACCCAGACATTCTAAGCACATGCTCACCAGTTGAGCTATTCTCCTCCATATTTTTGGCAAAAGAACTTGTCAGAGGTCTCATACCTCTCAACACGGGCATGAGCCTGAAATCCCAATTTCAGCTCTTAGAACATCTCATATGTTCTATGGCATTCAAAACGTCATTGGAATCCCGATTCTAAGCCGTAAAGTATGGTGCACTAAACTATCAAGTAGTCATCAGGACGCGTCTGTCAGGTGTCCACAACATCCACAGACAACGTTGTAGGGGTTTGCACATCGAGCGGTGCATCAAAGACATAAGCTTTCTGTGTAGCAGTGAGGACTCTCCTCGGACTACGGACCCAGTCCGACTTCATCATGAAGTTCTAGTAGCTTGGTGATAGTGTCTAGAGAATTCCGTCAACCACTATCTCATTTGGAATATTAACTCCCACTTGGTTCAAGTGATTTTAGCACCCAGACATTCTGAGAACATGCTCACTAGTTGAGCTATTCTCCTCCATATTTTTGGCAAAAGAACTTGTCAGAGGTCTCATACCTCTCAACACGGGCATGATCCTGAAATCCCAATTTCAGCTCTTAGAACATCTCATATGTTCTATGGCGTTCAAAACGTCATTGGAATCCCGATTCTAAGCCGTAAAGTATGGTGCACTAAACTATCAAGTAGTCATCAGGACGCGTCTGTCAGGTGTCCACAACATCCACAGACAACGTTGTAGGGGTTTGCACATCGAGCGGTGCATCAAAGACGTAAGCTTTCTGTGTAGCAGTGAGGACACTCCTCGGACTACGGACCCAGTCTGTATCATTGCTTACATGATCTTTCAACTTAGTCTTTCTCTAGGATCGTATTAAACAAGGAGCTACAACGCAGTTATTGGTCTACAACATAATTTGCGAAGACAACTTAGACTATTGTTCATGACAATTAAGTTCATCTAATGAACCCCCACTCAGATAGACATCTCTCTAGTCATCTAAGTGATACATGATCCGAATCGACTAGGCCGTGTCCGATCATCACGTGAGACGGACTAGTCATCAACAGTGAACATATTCATGTTGATCGTATCTTCTATACGACTCATGTTCGACCTTTCGGTCTTCCGTGTTCCGAGGCCATGTCTGTACATGCTAGGCTCGTCAAGTCAACCCTAAGTGTATCGCGTGTGTAAATCTGGCTTACACCCGTTGTATGCGAACGTTAGAACCTATCACACCCGATCATCACGTGGTGCTTCGGAACAACGAACCTTAGCAACGGTGCACAGTTAGGGGGAACACAATTCTTGAAATTTTAGTGAGAGATCATCTTATTCACTACCGTCGTTCTAAGCAAATAAGATGTAAAACATGATAAACATCACATGCAATCAAATAGTGACATGATATGGCCAATATCATTTGCTCCTTTTGATCTTCATCTTCGGGGCTCCATGATCATCATCGTCACCGGCATGACACCATGATCTCCATCATCATGATCTTCATCATCGTGTCTTCATGAAGTCGTCTCGCCAAACATTACTTCTACTACTACGGCTAACGGTTAGCAATAAAGTAAAGCAATTACATGGCGTTTTCAGTGACACGCAGGTCATACAATAAAATAAGACAACTCCTATGGCTCCCGCCGGTTGTCATTCTCATCGACATGCAAGTCGTGATTCCTATTACAAGAACATGATCAATCTCATACATCACATATATATATCATTCATCACATCCTTTTGGCCATATCACATCACACGGCACATGTTGTAAGAACAAGTTAGACGTCCTCTAATTGTTGTTGCAAGTTTTTACGTGGCTGCTATAGGTTTCTAGCAAGAACGTTTCTTACCTACGCCAAAACCACAACGTGATATGCCAATTTCTATTTACCCTTCATAAGGACCCTTTTCATCGAATCCGATCCGACTAAAGTGGGAGAGACAGACACCCGCTAGCCACCTTATGCAACTAGTGCATGTCAGTCGGTGGAACCTGTCTCACGTAAGAGTACGTGTAAGGTCGGTCCGGGCCGCTTCATCCCACGATGCCGCCGAATCAAGATAAGACTAGTAACGGCAAGTAAATTGACAAATCTACGCCCACAACTACTTTGTGTTCTACTCGTGCAAGAAACTACGCATAGACCTAGCTCATGATGCCACTGTTGGGGATCGTAGCAGAAAATCAAAAATTTTCCTACGCATCACCAAGATCTATCTATGGAGTAATCTAGCAACGAGGGAGAGGGGAGTGCATCTACATACCCTTGTAGATCGCGATGCGGAAGCGTTGCAAGAACGCTGATGAAGGAGTCGTACTCGCTGCGATTCAAATCGCGGTTGATTCCGATCTAAACGCCGAACAACAGCGCCTCCGCGTTCAACACACGTGCAGCCCGATGACGTCTCCCACGCCTTGATCCAGCAAGGAGAGAGGGAGAGGTTGGGGAAGACTCCATCCAGCAGCAGCACGATGGCATGGTGGTGGTGGAGGAGCACGGGACTCCAGCAGGGCTTCGCCAAGCACAGCGAAAGACGAGGAGGGAGAGAGGTAGGTCTGCGCCAAGCGAGAGAGGTCAAACCGTGTGTTGGGCAGCCCCAAACCTCAAGTATATATAGGGGTAAGGGAGGGGCTGCGCCCCCTTTAGGGTTTCCCCCCCTAGGGGTGGCGGCCAACCCTAGATCCCATCTAGGGGGCGGCCAAGGGGGAGAGGGAGAGGGGGGCGCACCAGATTGGGCCCTAGGGCCCATCTGCCCTAGGGTTTGCCCCCTTCCCCTCTTGGAGGCGCCTTAGGCCCTGGTGGGGGGCGCACCAGCCCACCTGGGGCTGGTCCCCTCCCACACTTGGCCCACGCAGCCCTCTGGGCCGGTGGCCCCACTCGGTGGACCCCCGGGACCCTCCCGGTGGTCCCGGTACGCTACCGATAGCGCCCGAAACTTTTCCGATGACCAAAACGAGACTTCCCATATATGAATCTTTACCTCCGGACCATTCCGGAACTCCTCGTGGCGTCCGGGATCTCATACGAGACTCCGAACAACATTCGGTAACCGCGTACATAATTTCCCTATAACCCTAGCGTCATCGAACCTTAAGTGTGTAGACCCTACGGGCTCGGGAATCATGCAGACATGGCCGAGACAACTCTCCGGTCAATAACCAATAGCGGGATCTGGATACCCATGTTGGCTCCCTCATGTTCCACGATGATCTCATCGGATGAACCACGATGTCAAGGATTCAATCAATCCCGTATACGATTCCTTTTGTCTATCGGTAGAGTGCTTGCCCGAGATTCGATCGTCGGTATACCGATACCTTGTTCAATCTCGTTACTGCCAAGTCTCTTTACTCGTTCCGTAACACATCATCCCGTGATCAACTCCTTGATCACATTGTGCACATTATGATGATGTCTTACTAAGTGGGCCCAGAGATACCTCTCCGTCACACGGAGTGACAAATCTCAGTCTCGATTCGTGCCAACCCAACAGACACTTTCAGAGATACTTGTAGTGCACCTTTATAGCCACCCAGTTACGTTGTGACGTTTGGTACACCCAAAGCATTCCTACGGTATCCGGGAGTTGCACAATCTCATGGTCTAAGGAAAAGATACTTGACATTTAGAAAAGCTTTAGCATACGAACTACACGATCTTGTGCTAGGCTTAGGATTGGGTCTTGTCCATCACATCATTCTCCTAATGATGTGATCCCGTTATAAACGACATCCAATGTCCATGGTCGGGAAACCGTGACCATCTCTTGATCAACGAGCTAGTCAACTAGAGGCTTATAGGGACATGGTGTTTGTCTATGTATCCACACATGTATCTGAGTTTCCTATCAATACAATTCTAGCATGGATAATAAACAATTATCATGAAGAAGGAAATATAATAATAAATTATTGCCTCTAGGGCATATTTTCAACAAAGGAAACATATGATATACCTGGGAAACTTAGCATTTATGAACAATAAAGAGTTTAGCAAAAGTGGAGCAAATTAATAGACTAAAACTAATATTAGCACATAAGAAATGGTAAAGATTGACTCCATGCTAAAAACTCATACTCGGGATTAATGTGACCGCTGCAACATTGACGATCGGCCTTACAACACAACGCCTCTTGTCTTGCAATGATGAGGCCGACTTCTAGTGGCGGTGGCGGGTTCAACGTTGCCGCTAGGTACATCCAGGGGTTCAACAATGTGTGGTCCGGATGGGGTTTCGAGCGACGGTGGTCTGGCGGCTTGCTGAAGGAGGAATCAAGTGCGCAGATGTATTTGGAGGTGGGAAATGGCATAAGCTTGGGGCGAGAGAGAGGGGGATGGGGAGAGAGAGGATGAGGAGGGAGGGGATAGGAGAGGATGCACTAAATTCAAGGAAGAAGATAAGCAAGTGCCCAAGACCTATCTAGAGATAAAGAGATAAGGGAGAGCAATGGGGACCACATGGGCACGACCCATCTAGGGATAAAGAGATAAGTGAGAGCAATCAGTACCACCTAGGCACGTGTTTTTCATAGGAGGCCGCTGACACCAACACTACTATCTCCCCACCGAACCCAATTGTTTTCCGTTAGAAAACCATACTAATATCACTTGATGACAACACTAGACATCTCTGTTGTGGTATTTCCCCCAACGATTACCTCTCTAGCCATCCAATCTACTTAAAATTTACACAATTGGTTGTCCCTGCAACACTTCATCTATTTAAAATGGATATCTTGGGACTTCAATCGTTGTAACATCAAATTCCCAAATATAGGATGGTTACAATTTTTTCCCACCACAACCTTGTACAAATGCCCACACAACACAAAAATGGACAAAACAAAAAATAATCTCTATTTTCTTGCAAAAAAGTTGAAAATGGGTTGAATTAACACAAGCGACATGAGAAACAAGTGTTAACATATACAAGCACAACACACGCAACAATTAAGAACAATTATAAAATAAATGTAACCCCTTTGCTGTAGAAGTCTAGAGTCATTTTCAACATCTCATTCATGTGTAGTAAGCAAACAACATAAGCTCCCACACACACATAAATCAGCTTATTGCATGTCCAACCAACCGAATGATCAAAGCCTCAAAGATGTTGACTATTGGGGTATTGAATTTGCAATTATTACTTTTGAAAATGTGAGTTTAGGAAAGTGTGGAATTATAAATTCACTACATGAAGCAAGGTATGACACAAGCTAACTCTAGCAAAAAAAACAAGTTAAAGAAGCTAGATTTATACTATGCATAAATTAACAGAAATGGTATATTGAAATGGGAGCGCATGAAGATCATATGATTTTTATCTAAAGTTAAGATCCTTGGGGGTTCTAATCTCCACTAAAGAGGCTTGGTACACCAAGTCACCAACAAGAAAAAAGGTATAGCCTTATTCTTCTCGAGCTTTGTCCATAAATTCCAAGTTCAACTACTAAGGGTAGATCTTACAATAATCTCCGGCCTTTACAAATTATCGTAAAGGATTACGTCTATCATAGGGCACTCATAATTCATATCGTAGTGATCAAAGATTTATCTAGCTTCCTAAACTATGTAATCAAATTCATTCATGAGAATGATTCTAGCAAAAAAAATAGCTCTAGGATCATTTATGATTGGTAGCTCAAAGAATAATCTTTGCAAAGTGGGATGAGTACGCATATATCTTCTTTCAAGTTTGATAATAAGTGTAGAGATGGACTGGGCATAACTATTGGTTTTTTTCAGATTAGGGACACCATTATAAACCAAAGCTCCGGTCCAAGTAAAGAATTCTTGAATAACACTTTTTCCAATAATATTCCCACTTCCAGTCACAAAAGTTTTAGTGTCCAAATTTACGAGAGGTTCATTCCCATGATTTTTACTATCCTCACTATCACCTTTAGCAATAACAAACTCAGACATGATAGCAACTTAAAGCAAGCAAACAAGCAAAATAAAATATTTTTGTACTTTTAATTTTTTATGGGAATTGTGGGGAGATGAAAAGGAGAAGAAAATAAAAGCAAGTAAAAAGTAGAGCAGGTAAATGATAATTTGTGTGAAGGGACTTGTAGGTATTTGATGATGTCTCCTCGTTAACGGTGAAAAAAAAATTGCTACTTGTGAGCTACGTTGGGATGTCCCCCGAAGAGGAAGGGTGAAGCAATATAGTAGCGGATAGTATTTCCATGAGTGAGAACCAAGGTTATCGAACCAATAGGAGAATCGCACAAACCCTAGTGAACATCACCTGCACACACAAAAGCAAATACTTGCACCCAACGTGGGCAAGAGGGTCGTCAATCCCCTTGAACTCCTTACTTGCAAGGATTAAATCTTGTAGTGGTAGGTAGATAAAAAGAAAAGAAAAATAATAGTAAAAAAATTGCAGCAATGTATTTTTGGTTTTAGTAATATGATTAAAATAGACCTCGGGCCATATTTTTCATTAGACCACTCTTCTTCTCGGTCCACGGCGACTACCTCGACACCGGCCACCCCGACTCGACATCGACCACGGTGTCCCTCGCACGGCTACCTCGACCATGGCTACACCACCCTACGCTCTCGGCTACCTCGACAAATGGCACAAAGGGTTATCGCCTTGCTTGAGCAACCTTGTCGGTTTTCACTCCAGCCACGTTTTCCGCGATGCATCGACCGTTCGACTGTGGGCGGCTGTCCGTCGGCTTGCCTTCGGATTATTCTCCAGTCTCACCGTCTGCGTCGTTACCGTTGTGACTGCGAGGGGATGTTGAGTATCGTGATTATTAGGAAAGTTAGAATAACGTAAGATATTATTTTACCTTGCCTTATACTGCAAGATGATAATGCACTTCTATATATATGCTCATGGGGCTCAAGCAATACAACAACTATTCCACCAATTACCTCTCTCCCTTCTAACACGCACAACTTCCTTTCGGTCCATCTTCTTCATTGTCTTTTTCAGTGATACTTCCGGCACCCACTCATCAAGACAGGACTCCGGTCAGGGGAGGTGTTGGGATCGGATGGACGGCCTCAACACCGGCATAGCCGCCGAGAGAAGGAAGAACCCTAACGTAAGGTGAAATAACTATCTGCCGCCGTGCTAGCTAGCTGCAGAGTGATATTTACGGAGACCGGGTTAATCGTGCCTACTCTGCTCGAGCCGCACAGAACAGAGCAACCAACACACGGTGCTCACCGCGCCTGGCCACGCCGAGACACAGTCCAACGCACTGTTGGAGGCTAGCGTGTTGGCGACCGACCGTCGGCGAGCGAAGCTATTTGCTGTTAGCGCTGCAGAATACGGAGACCCAACTGCATGATTCGTCAGTTACGATGCGTAGCGAAGCATTCACATAGCAATAGAAAGCCTGCGCAAACTTAGATGAAATTAGAGAGCTAGTTAGGGTTTTTACCCTTTTTGAGATTCAACATGTAATAAGGACAGCAAACATTTCAGCTCATCTTTGTGCTAAGCGTGCTTGCATTTTGAATGTGCAATGATACTCCAAGCTTCAAGTGACCGGTCTGTTGGCTGATTGTCCTAGGAGTGCTTTTTATGAATAAAGCTCTCTAAATTGCCTGAAAAAAAAATTCCCAAACAAATTGACCACATACGTCGCAAGACAAGTTGAGGTTCACGCACAGCACAGGCAATTCATCACCAGTTCCACGCCACACGATTAGATTAGAGGTTCACCAATGTCACAAATTACGTACCCACTAGGTACTACATAGACGACGATACCGAATCAACGCGACAGGATTGATCTGAGATTATGGTCTACTCCGATGGATGCCTAGAGCTTGAGCGGCACGATCTTGACCTGGTCCAGCACGGGGCCGCAGAGCGAGACGCCGTCGGTAAGCTTGGTGTGGTAGTAGGAGCTGTAGAAGGTGACCCTGGTCCGGACTCCAGCGGCCACGAACCTGAGGCTCGTCGCCTTGAACCCGCCCTTGCCCGTGGACTCGAACGGCACCTTCTGCGTCACGTTTGCCGCGAAGGCCTCCACCAGCATGGAGCCGTGGCAGCCATTCTTGGCGTCGCCGACGACGTAGGAGAGGTTGTAGGCGCGGTTGGGCACGGTGCGGATGACCTGCGCGATGGCGCTCTCCCGCCCGGCCACCAGCTCCACCGCGTACTGCCCCGCCGGCACCGAGAAGTGGGCCGCGTCGATGTACCGCACCGCCTTAAGCGACTCGATGATCCAGCCCGGCAGCGGCGACGTCACGTCCTTCTGCTTCGGCGGCAGCAGCACGCCGACCGACGAGTTCTTGAACACCTGTGGCCCGATCTCGAACCCGTCGTTCTTGATCAGGTTGTCTGCAACAGCCACACCAATGGCGTCGTCAACCTCAAACAATGCACGGCCAGAGCATTTCGTGGAGGCCAAACGAACGAACTCGGACGGATCTCACCTTTCGTGGGGTAGGGCGTGGCGAGCTCCTTGATGGCGACGGCGTCGATGAGCGGGCCGCACGCGACGTCCTCCTGCACGCCGGGGTTGCTGAAGGTGACCTGCGCGACGGGGGAGGAGGCGCGGAAGCCCCAGGCCCAGGTGTCGGCGGTGTCGGCGCTGTAGAGGGTGCGGACGGCCACGTCGGCCGGGGCCGAGAGCGACGGCGACACGGCGATGCGCAGGGCCTCGTCCTGCGCGCAGGTGCGGGTGGCGGCGAAGGTGAGCGCGTAGAGCGAGCCGGGGCGCACGGACACGTTCTGCGAAGCCGACGCGTGGCTGCCCAGGCGGAGCGCGTGCACGCCGTGCGGCACCGCGAAGAACATGCCGCCCGGCTGCGGCCCGGCCGAGACGTACTCGACGTGGCCCCGCAGCGTCCACCCAGGCAGCGAGTGGCGGCCCACGATGAGGGTCTTGTTCACCTTCCTCGGCGCCGTCTCGAAGTTGCCGTTGATCAGCAGACCTGCATCACCCAAAAAAATGTTTACTACTAGCGCTTCTTTTCGCGCGTGCACTAGACTAGATATAGCCTGAAACGAAATGTCCCTGCATTTTGCTACTCCCCAGATACAGAAAAAACATGACCAACTGTTGTCCCTGATCTTGCAATAGATTTATAGATCTACACAATCTGGGGAAGAATCTAAAAATGCTAACCATCGTATGCAAACGGATGATGTAGTGCTACATTCTCCTATTGCTTGCAAGAAGTATATATCTGTTCTAATCTTGCAAGAATGCAGCATAGAAGGGACGAGACAAAAATGGAGCGGCAGTAACTCAGTCCATTATCTTATTTACTTCTCAGTGAACGTTGTAGCAGTGTTGTACAGAAGTTGCATTTGCAAGAACAGATCCAGAGAGATGGGTGGCAAGAAAGACAAACTGAGAGAAAATGCCGAGAGGAGAGCGTTGGAAGGAGTGTTACCTTCGGCGCCCTGAGCTTGAGGGGGTGCGTGGGCAGGGGCAGGGGCGGTGACGGGGGCAGGAGCACGGGCAGGGGCCGGAGGGGGGGCGGTGACGGCGAGCGTGGCGACGGCGGAGGAGGCGGAGACGGAGAGCAGCGCCAGCAGCAGCGCAGCCCATGGGAGCTCCATTGCGAGCTTTGCGGAGCAGGCTCACTGAAAGAGATGAGCTCTATCACTTTTTCTTTCGCTTTGGGTTCTTGCAGGGTTGCAGCGGAGGGGACTGCCCCTGGCTTTTGTGGAAGAGATAGCGAGGAAAGTGCGTAAAGATCCTCCATACTATTGGCATTAGAAATCCACTCCAAAGGCCATAAACCACGTCGGATTATAATGAATTGTTCGGGGTATAGTGAATTGTTGCGTATAATTAACTACTAAGATCATCTTTAACCGACGGAAATACCTTTTGGAGCTCGGCCTCCAAATTCAAATTTCAAATTTCATAAAAATTCATGTTTTTATGTTTAAAAAAAATCTGTCTTTTTTACAGGTCGCAACTCAAGGTGTTTCATCATGAATTTTTACACACATATGGGTAACATCTTTACATACACGCATATTTTTTAGAATTTTTTGAACTATAAAAGTTTGAATTTGAATTATTCAAAAATAAAGGCCTCCATGGACTATCCCTAAAACAGGCCAGAGTAGTAAAAACCGGGACCTGGCGAATCTCGTAAAATATATAAAGGTGTATAAATTTTACTCCTCACTTCTTCGAGCGACTAAAATTACTCCACTACTCGGGTTTGGAGTAAAACCCCTCACGCCTCCTCTGCCTCTTCTCCTCCTCCAATCCCTGTCATTCGTATCTCGTCGACGACTCCCCAACCGTTGCCGCCATTGCCGGATCCCGCGGTCGCCGCTTACCGCCGCTCATCCACGGGATGGATCCACGCCGCCACGAGCGCATCAACGACGAATCTTCCTCACACCATCGATGTGGTGCTTCATCGAGCGCGACCCAGTCCGCCTCCCGCGGCAGGCTCGTCGGCTTCCCCGACCTCCCCTCGCCGCCCCCGCCACTGAGGTCATACCATGGCATGCGGCATCGGGCATGGGGCACTTGAGTGGCCAAGATCATGGATCGACACACCCTCAAAAAACACTAGCTTGGATCCTTCCACTCAGCCAAGCAGGCCGCACACGCGTACGACATTTGGTCGGTCCAGCTGCACAACACAGATTTGTACCGTCAAGAGCGCAACAATGACGCATCTTCCTCATGCCGCCGCCGCGGCGCTTCATCGAGCGCGGCCCCATATGCCTCCCGTGACAGGCTCGTCGACTTCCCCTACCTCCTCGCACCACCGCCACAGAGGACATAGCATGGCGTGCGGCAGCGGGCATGAAGAACGTGGGTAGCCGAGATCACGGATCGGCACAACCAGAAAAAACACTACCATGGATCCTCATCATGGCGCCCGTGAGTATGACATTTGGTCGGTTCGGTTGCACATTGCCGTGGGCTGCCGAAACTTTGAGTGGGGTGAAATGTCGTTGATGGATCTAGTTCAACCAGGGGTGGTGAACGTGTGGGAAGTAAGGGAAAGGATCGAGGCAGAGGCCGCCGACGAGGCATACATGGCGGAGCTCTGCCGCCATTACCCAGAGCTGGTGGGGGTTGAGTGCCGCATGTACGAGCAGCGGGTGGCCAGGGGGTGAAGGTCAACGTCCTATCAAGCGCCGATGAGGACAACAACGGCAACGAAGGCAGCGGAAGTGCATGCAGCGGAGGTGGCGACGAAAGTGGATGATGAATGCTGACGAATCTTCCCCGACGACCAGGACGATGACGACAGGGCCTGACCCCATGGTCGGTGGGATGTCTAGAGTGACATAAATTTCACTCGCGTAATAGGGACCCTATTAGTAAGTTTTATGCCTATGTTTCCATTATATTAGTTAATTAGGTTATGTTTTGGTTTATGCCTATGCAAAATATTATGGCTATGTGTCGAATTATAGCTATTTTAATCGAATTTGTGTTCATCATATCCGAATTTGGTTTTACTCCATTAAATTTAGGAGATTTGCTAGGTCCGGTCAAAAAATAGTGGAGTAGAAATAGATCATTAAGATGTACTCGATCAAATACTCCATTATTTTTTCGGATCAGCTAGAGATGCTCTATGAGGTTCAAGAATTAAATAGAACTGTAGAATGAGAACTACTGCTCGGGAGGAAATTACACATACCACCTACTTTTGATGCTAATTTTGCATAAAACACCTACTTTACAGGCTTGTTGCACAAAACATCATATATTGGAGCAATTCATTCCAACTAGGTCTAATCCACCATTTAAGTGTATTGATATGATTCTTGACGAGTGGGTCCAGTTTATAAGGCTACCGGTGGCAGAAAAAACCGGCCACATAAGCGGGCAAGTAGAAATGTCAATATCTCACATTTCTTTGCTCAACTTGAGCTGAATTTTCCCTAGAATATTACTAAGTGCATTTATGATTTATTGGATTGTTTTTTGCATTTTTTAGACAAAACACCTAGCACATAAGAGTAGGCAGCGGGCGTCATCCCTTTGGAGGCGAAGTGGCCTCTCGTGATGGAGCCCAACCAACTCACCTTCGTCGTTGGGTAAGCCTTGTTGGGGAACGTAGTATTTCAAAAAAAATCATACGATCACGCAAAATCTATCCAGTAGAAGTATAGCAATGAGAGGGTAGAGTGTGTCTACGTACCCTCGTAGACCAAAAGCGGAAGCGTCTAGTGACGCGGTTGATGTAGTCGAACGTCTTCACGATCCAACCGATCCAAGCATCGAACGTACGGCACCTCCGCGTTCAGCACACTTTCAGCTCGATGACGTCCCACGAGCTCTTGATCCAATTGAGCGTCACGGGAGAGTTTCGTCAGCACGACGGCGTGGTGACGGTGATGATGAAGCTACCGACGCAGGGCTTCGCCTAAGCACTGCAACGATATGATCGAGGTGTGTATCTGTGGAGGGGGGGCACCACACACGGCTAAAACTGATGTTCAATTGTGTGTTCTAGGGTGCCCCTGCCCCCGTATATAAAGGAGCAAGGGGGAGGCCGGTCGTCCCTAGGGCGTGCGGTAGAGAGATGAGTCGTCCTCCTCCTAGTAGGAGTAGGACTCCCCTTTCCTACTCCTACTAGGAGCGGGAAAGGAAGGAGGAGAGGGAGATGGAAAGGGGGGCGCCGCCCCTCCTTCCCTAGTCCAATTGGGACAGAGAGGGAGGGGGCGCGTGGCCTGCCATGTCCGGTCCCTTCACTCTCCACTAAGGCCCACTAGGCCCATTATCTCTCCCGGGGGGTTCCGGTAACCCTCCGGTACTCCGATTTTCTCCGAAACCACATGGAACACTTCCGGTGTCCGAATATAGCCGTCCAATATATCAATCTTTATGTCTAGGACATTCTGAGACTCCTCGTATGTTTGTGATCACATCCGGGGCTCCGAACTACCTTCGGTACATCAAAACACATAAACTCATAATACCGATCGTCGTCGAATGTTAAGCGTGCGGACCCTACGGGTTCGAGAACTATGTAGACATGACCGAGACTCATCTCTGGTCAATAACCAATAGCGAAACCTGGATGCTCATATTGGTTCCTACATATTCTACGAAGATCTTTATCGGTTAAACCGCATAACAACATACGTTGTTCCCTTTGTCATCGATATGTTACTTGCCCAAGATTTGATCGTCGGTATCATCATACCTAGTTCAATTTCATCACCGGCAAGTCTGTTTACTCGTTCTGTAATACATCATCTCGTGACCAACTCATTAGTCGTTTGCTTGCAAGGTTTTATTATGATGTGTATTACCGAGAGGGCCCAAAGATATCTCTCCGACACTTGGAGTGACAAATCCTATTCTCGATCTATGCCAACACCACAAATAACTTCGGAGACACCTGTAGAGCATCTTTATAATCACCCAGTTACGTTGTGACGTTTGATAGCACACCAGGTGTTCCTCCGGTATTCGGGAGTTGCATAATCTCATAGTCATAGGAACATGTATAAGTCATGAAGAAAACAATAGCAGCAAAACTAAACGATCAAGTTGCTAAGCTAACGGATGGGTCTTGTCCATCACATCATTCTCCTAATGATGTGATCCCGTTGATCAAATGACAACTCACGTCTATGGCTAGGAAACATAATCATCGTTGATCAATGAGCTAGTCTAGTAGAGGCATACTAGGGACATACTGTTTTGTCTATGTATTCACACATGTACTAAGTTTTCGGTTAATACAATTCTAGCAATAATAATAAACATTTATCATGATATAAGAAAATACAAATAACAATATTATTATTGCCTCTAGGGCATATTTCCTTCAGTCTCCCACTTGAACTAGAGTCAATAATCTAGATTACATAGTAATGATTCTAACACCCATGGAGTCTTGGTGTTGATCATGTTTTGCTCGTGGAAGAGGCTTAGTCAACGGGTCTGCGACATTGAGATCCATATGTATCTTGCAAATTTCTATGTCTCTCTCCTTGAATTGACCGTGGATGGAATTGAAGCGTCTCTTGATGTGCTTGGTTCTCTTTTGAAACCTGGATTCCTTCGCCAAGGCTATTGCTCCAGTGTTGTCACAAAAGATTTTCATTTGACCTGATGCACTAGGTATTACACCTAGATCAGATATGAACTCCTTCATCCCGACTCCTTCATTTGCTGCTTCTGAAGCAGCTATGTACTACGCTTCACACGTAGATCACGCCACGACGCTCTGCTTGAAACTGCACCAACTGATAGCTCCACCGTTCAATAAAAATACATATCTGGTTTATGGCTTAGAGTCATCTGGATCAGTGTCAAAGCTTGAATCGACGTAAATGTTTACGACGAGCTCTTTGTCACCTCCATAAACGAGAAACATATCCTTTGTACTTTTCAGGTACTTCAGGATGTTCTTGACCGCTATCAAGTGATCCACTCCTGGATTACTTTGGTACCTCCCTGCTAAACTTATAGCAAGACACACATCAGGTCTGGTACACATCATTGCATACATGAGAGATCCTATGGCTGAGGCATAGAGAATGACTTTTATTTTCTCTCTATCTTCTACAGTGGTCGGGCATTGAGTCTTACTCAACTTCATAGCTTGTAACACAGGCAAGAACCCTTTCTTCGAATGATCCATTTTGAACTTCTTCAAAACTTTATCAAGGTATGTTCTTTGTGAAAGTCCAATTAAGCGTCTTGATCTATCTCTATAGATCTTGATGCCTAATATATAAGCAGCTTCACCGAGGTCTTTCATTGAAACATTCTTATTCAAGTATCCTTTTATGCCATCCAGAAATTCTATATCATTTCCAACCAACAATATGTCATCTACATATAATATCAGAAATGCTACAGAGCTCCCACTCACTTTCTTGTAAATACAGGCTTCTCCAAAAGTCTGTATAAAACCATATGCTTTGATCACCTCATCAAAGCGTATATTCCAACTCCGAGATGCTTGCACCAGTACATAGATGGATCGCTGGAGTTTGCACACTTTGTTAGCACCTTTAGGATCGACAAAACCTTCTGGTTGCATCATATACAACTCTTCTTTGAGGTATCCATTTAGGAATGCAGTTTTGACATCCATTTGCCAGATTTCATAATCATAAAATGCGGAAATCGCTAACATGATTCAGACAGATTTAAACATCGCTACGGGTGAGAAAGTCTCATCGTAGTCAATTCCTTGAACTTGACGAAAACCTTTCGGAACAAGTCAAGCTTTGTAGACAGTAACATTACCATCGGCGTCTGTCTTCCTCCTGAAGATCCATTTATTTTCAATGGTTTGCCGATCATCGGGCAAGTCAACCTAAGTCCACACTTTATTTTCATACATGGATCCCATCTCAGATTTCATGGCCTCAAGCTATTTTGCGGAATCTGGGCTCATCATCGCTTCCTCGTAGTTTGTAGGTTCATCATGGTCTAGTAACATGACTTCCAGAGCTAGGTTGCCGTACCACTCTGGTGCGGAACGTACTCTGGTTGACCTACGAGGTTCAGTAGTAACTTGATCCGAAGTTCCATGATCATCATCATTAGCTTCCTCGCTAATTGGTACTGGAACTAGTTTCTGTGATGTGCTACTTTCCAATTCGGGAGAAGGTACAATTACCTCATCAAGTTCTACTTTCCTCCCACTCACTTCTTTTGAGAGAACCTCCTTCTCTAGAAAGGATCCATTCTTAGCAACGAATATCTTGCCTTCGGATCTGTGATAGAAGGTGTACCCAACAATTTCCTTTGGGTATCCTATGAAGACACATTTATCCGACTTGGGTTCGAGCTTATCAGGTTGAAGCTTTTTCACATAAGCATAGCAACCCCAAACTTTAAGAAACGAAAACTTTGGTTTCTTGCCAAACCACGGTTCATAAGGTGCCGTCTCAACAGATTTAGATGGTGCCCTATTTAACGTGAATGCAGCTGTCTCTAAAGCATAACCCCAAAACGATAGTAAGAAACATCATAGATTGCACCATATCTAATAAAGTACGGTTATGACGTTCGGACACACCATTACGCTGTGGTGTTCCGGGTGGCGTGAGTTTTGAAACTATTCCACATTGTTTTAAATGAAGACCAAACTCGCAACTCAAATATTCGCCTCCACGATCAGATCATAGAAACTTTATTTTCTTGTTACGATGATTCTCTACTTCACTCTGAAAGTCTTTGAACTTTTCAAATGTTTCAGGCTTGTGTTTCTTTAAGTAGATATAGCCAAATCTGCTCAAATCATCAGTGAAGGTCAGAAAATAACGATACTCGTCACGAGCCTCAACACTCATCGGTCCACATACATCAGTATGTATGATTTCCAACAAATCAGTTGCTCGCTCCATTGTTCCGGAGAACAGAGTCTTAGTCATCTTGACCATGAGGCATGGTTCGCAAGCACCAAGTGATTCATAATCAAGTGATTCCAAAAGTCCATCGGTGTGGAGTTTCCTCATGCGCTTTACACCAATATGACCTAAACGGCAGTGCCACAAATAAGTTGCACTATCATTATCAACCTTGCATCTTTTGGCTTCAATATTATGAATATGTGTATCACTACGATCGAGATCTAACAAGAATAGACCACTCTTCAAGGGTGCATGACCATAAAAGATATTACTCATATAAATAGAACAACCATTATTCTCTGATTTAAATGAATAACCGTCTCGCAACAAACACGATCCAGATATAATGTTCATGCTCAACACTCGCACCAAATAACAATTATTTAGGTCTAAAACTAATCTCGATGGTAGATGTAGAGTTAGCATGCCGACGGCGATCACATCGACTTTGGAACCATTTCCCACACGAATTGTCACCTCATCCTTAGCTAATCTTCGTTTAATCAGTAGCCCATGTTTCGAGTTACAAATATTAGCAACCGAACCAGTATCAAATACCCAGGTGCTACTACGAGCATTAGTAAGGTACACATCAATAACATGTATATCAAATATACCTTTGTTCACTTTACCATCCTTGTTATCCGCCAAATACTTGGGGCGGTTCCGCTTCCAGTGTACAGTCCCTTTGAAGTAGAAGCACTCAGTTTCAGTCTTGGCTCCAGACTTGGGTTTCTTCGCGGGAGTAGCAACTGTCTTGCTATTCTTCTTGAAGTTCCCCTTATTTCCCTTGCCCTTTTTCTTGAAACTAGTGTTCTTGTTAACCATCAACACTTGATGCTCCTTTTTGATTTCTACCTCCGCAGCTTTGAGCATAGTGAAGAGCTCGGGAATTGTCTTTTGCATCCCTTGCATGTTATAATTCATCACGAAGCCTTTATAGCTTGGTGGCAGTGATTGAAGAACTCTATCAATAACACTATCTTCGTCAACTTTGCAACCAAGTTGAGTCATATGATTGTAGTACCTAGACATTCTGAGCAAGTGTTAACTGATAGAACTATTCTCCTCCATCTTGCAGCTATAGAACTTATTGGAGACTTCATATTTCTCAATTCGGGCATTTGCTTGAAATATTAACTTCAACTCTTGGAACATCTCATATGCTCCATGACGTTCAATACGTCGTTGAAGCCACGATTCTAAGCCATAAAGCATGGCACGCTGAACTATTGAGTAGTCATCAGAACGAGCTTGCCAGACATTCATAGCGTCCGGAGTTGCTCCTGCAGCAGGCCTGTCACCTAGCGGTGCTTCCAGGACATAATTCTTCTGTGCAGCAATGAGGATAATCCTCAAGTTACGGACCCAGTCCGTGTAGTTGCTACCATCATCTTTCAACTTAGGTTTCTCTAGGAACACATTAAAATTCAAGGGAACGGTAGCACGTACCATAGATCTACAACAACATAGATATGGAAAACTTATCAGGACTAAGTTCATGATAAATTAAAGTTCAATTAATCATATTACTAAAGAAATCCCACTTAGATAGACATCCCTCTAGTCATCTAAATGATCAAGTGATCCAAATCAACTAAACCATGTCCGATCATCACGTAAGATGGAGTAGTTTTCAATGGTGAACATCTTATGTTGATCATATCTACTATATGATTCATGCTCGACCTTTCGGTCTCCAGTGTTTCGAGGCCATGTCTGTACATGCCAGGCTTGTCAAGTTTAACCCGAGTATTTTGCATGTGCAAAACTGCCTTACACCGGTTGTATTTGAACGTAGAGCTTATCACACCCGATCATCACGTGGTGTCTCGGCACGACGAACTTTCGCAACGGTGCATACTCAGGGAGAACACTTGTACCTTGAAATCTTGTAAGGGATCATCTTATAATGATACCGTCGTACTAAGAAAAATAAGAAGCATAATAAGATAAACATCACATGCAATCAAAATATGTGACATGATATGGCCATCATCATCCTGTGCTTTTGATCTCCATCTCCAAAGCATCGTCATGATCTCCATTGTCACCAGCTAGACACCATGATCTTCATCACAGCGTCGTGGTCGGCTCGCCAACTATTGCTACTACTACTATCGCTAACTCATAGTGATGAAGTAAAGAAATTACATGGCCTTCGCAATTCATACAATAAAGAGACAACCACAAGGCTCCTACCGGTTGCCGATAACTTTACAAAACATGATCATCTCATACAATAACGTATAACTCATCACATATTGACCATATCACATCACAACATGCCCTACAAAAACAAGTTAGACGTCCTCTACTTTGTTGTTGCAAGTTTTACGTGGCTACTACGGGCTTAGCAAGAACTGTTCTTACCTACGCATACAAAAACCACAACGATTTTTCGTCAAGTGTGCTGTTTTAACCTTCACAAGGACCGGGCGTAGCCACACTCGATTCAACTAAAGTGAGAGAGACAGACAGCCACCAGTCACCTTTAAGCAAGGAGTGCTCGTAATGGTGAAACCAGTCTCGCGTAACCGTACGTGTAATGTTGGTCCGGGCCACTTCATCTCACAATACCGCCGAATCAAAGTATGACATGCTGGTAAGAAGTATGACTATTATCGCCCACAACTCATTGTGTTCTACTCGAGCATATCATCTACGCATAGACCTGGCTCTGATACCACTGTTGGAGAACGTAGTATTTCAAAAAAAAATCCTATGATCACGCAAGATTTATCTACTAGAAGCATAGCAACGAGAGGGGAGAGTGTGTCTACGTACCCTCGTAGACCGAAAGCGGAAGCGTCTAGTGACGCGGTTGATGTAGTCGAATGTCTTCGCGATCCAACCGATCCAAGCACCGAAAGTACGGCACCTCCGCGTTCAGCACACTTTCAGCTCGATGACGTCCCACAAGCTCTTGATCCAGTTGAGCGTCACGGGAGAGTTTCATCAGCACGACGGCGTGGTGACGGTGATGGTGAAGCTACCGACGCAGGGCTTCGCCTAAGCACTGCAACGATATGATCGAGGTGTGTATCTGTGGAGGGAGGCACCGCACACGGCTAAAACTGATGTTCAATTGTGTGTTCTAGGGTGCCCCTTGCCCCCGTATATAAAGGAGCAAGGGGGATGTCGGCCGGCCCTAGGGCGCGCGGGAGAGAGAGAGGAGGAGTCCTCCTCCTATTAGGAGTAGGACTCCCCTTTCCTACTCCTACTAGGAGGGGGAAAGGAAGGAGGGGAGGGAGAAGGAAAGGGGGGCGCCACCCCTCCTTCCCTAGTCCAATTCGGACCAGAGGGGGAGGGGGCGCGCGGCCTGCCCTGGCCGTCCCTCTCTCTCCACTAAGGCCCACTAGGCCCATTATCTCTTCCGGGGGGTTCCCGTAACCCTCCGTTACTCCGGTTTTCTCCGAAACCACCCGAAACACTTCCGGTGTTCGAATATAGCCGTCCAATATATAAAACTTTATGTCTCGTACATTCCGAGACTCCTCGTTATGTCCGTGATCACATCCGGGACTCTGAACTAACTTCGGACATCAAAACACAAAAACTCATAATACCGATCGTCATCGAACGTTAAGCGTGCGGACCCTACGGGTTCGAGAACTATGTATACATGACCGAGACTCATCTCAAGTCAATAACCAATAGCGGAACTTGGATGCTCGTATTGGTTCGTACATATTCTACGAAGATCTTTATCGGTCAAATCGCATAACAACATACGTTGTTCCCTTTGTCATCGGTATGTTACTTGCGTGAGATTCAATCGTCGGTATCATCATACCTAGTTCAATCTTGTCACCGGCAAGTCTCTTTACTCGTTCCGTAATACATCATCTCGTGACCAACTCATTATTCGTTTGCTTGCAAGGCTTTATTATGATGTGTATTACCGAGAGGGCCCAGAGATACCTCTCCGACACTCGGAGTGACAAATCCTATTCTCGATCTATACCAATACCACAAATAACTTCGGAGACACCTGTAGAGCATCTTTATAATCACCCAGTTAAGTTGTGACGTTTGATAGCACACAAGGTGTTCCTCCGGCATTCGGGAGTTGCATAATCTCATAGTCACAGGAACATGTATAAGTCATGAAGAAAACAATAGCAGTAAAACTAAATGATCAAGTTGCTAAGCTAACAGATGGGTCTTGTCCATCACATCATTCTCCTAATGATGTGATCCCGTTGATCAAATGAAAACTCATGTCTATGGCTAGGAAACTTAACCATGTTTGATCAATGAGCTAGTCTAGTAGATGCATACTAGGGACATATTGTTTTGTCTATGTATTCACACATGTACTAAGATTCCGGTTAATACAAATCTAGCATGAATAATAAATATTTATCATGATATAAGGAAATACAAATAACAACTTCATTATTGCCTCTAGGGCATATTTTCTTCAAGCCTGTCTTCGTGCCCCACCACACCTCCCTCCCCACCCCAAGGTCTGCTCATTTCCCCCTACCTCTACATGTTGGTTAGATATTCTTGCCCCCCATGAAACCGTATGTTTTAGGAAGAAATTTTGTAGTGGATCGACATATATTTGTTTAGGTACCTAAAATTTTGGGAGTTTGTGCAGTAACATGAAACAATCAAAATTTATATATACGTTTTAGACGTATTAGAGCATCTACAGCCGGGCACCTCATACGTCCATGCGGGCCGCGTGGTCACTGTCCGGTCGCAAAATTTTGACCCAGACGGACGCCTCAAACGGCCCTCAAATGCCCGGGCTGACGGGGCAGATATGGAGGCGCCCGGGCACGCCCGCCACGTCAGTCCCGTCCTACGCTGGCCCACCCGACCCCACATGTATTCCTGCCCATCCGCTCGCCGGACCAAACCCTAGCCACTTCACTCCCCTCCATCACCCTAGCTCGTCTTTGGCGCCTTTCGGTCGTCTCCGGCATGGCGGGCAGCGGATCCGAGTTTTTCACCCCTAGATCCATTAACCCCGAGCTCATCTCATGTGGCCTAGAGGAGGAGATGCACATCCGGCTTGCGCTCCGGCGTGCCCAGGAGGAGACTCGTGCACAACAGCGCTCGGACTCCTTCCGTCGGAAATCCATTGCGTCGATTCGGCGCTAGGCCAGCTGTAGCTACCTCACCGGAGGCGGCGTAGTCCACCTGGCGTCCGAATGCGGTGGCGGATGCGCAACCCCGCCGTTAGCGCACTGAGCATCGGGACACACCATGACCCTCATCCGACGAGAACATGGCACAACATGCCCGCCGTGCTAGGAACCGGGCGCGGGAGGCGGCGATAGTCCTCGCAGCGGTGGACATCGGCGGGGTGGAGTCTCATTCTCTAACGCCTTGTATGGCGCATCAGTCCGAACTCTCTACGGACGATAAGATCAAGCTACTTACTCTAGAGCCTCCTTGATAGTACGACAATCTATCCTATAACCCGGTCTCCAAACTACCACCATGAGACCGGTAAAATAGAAAACCTATCAAGGGCAAACATTTGCTTTGCACATAGTCCACTTGAGTTATATGATGATGATCTTGGCTTTCTCAAGTTGACCACCTTTCTTGATAGCGCTGGCTCGATGAAGACTAGTTGATTACTCCACCGTACTTCATTATGTGTGAGCCACTCTTCGACAATCTTCACAAGTCCATTGTCACCACAATGGACGGCAAGATTCAAGCATATAATCTCTTCGTGATGATCCACTTGAACTTACACACCGCAACCTAACCTCACAAAGAATTCTCACGTAGATCATGAGTTAGTGCACAAAGCGAAATGAACAATGCTTACCATGCCATGAGATCACTTGATCCCTCTCGGTACATCTTCTACGCTTTGTGTGTTGATCTAACTTGATTCAGTCTTTGACTTAGTCTTGATCAACCTTGAAAAACACCTTGGTCAACACATGACCTATTCTTAGATAATTCTTTGAATAACACCTTGGTCAATACATAATCTCCTTAAAACCAACAAATGGACTTAAAAAATCTACGGTCAACCCCTTCAAATATAACTCAAGGTAACCATTAATACATAGAGATTGTCATCAATTACCAAAACCAAACATAAGGGCACCACATGTTTACTTTCAGGTGCACTTATAAATTGAACCCACTTACCAGGAATCATGCCAGTACACCTAAGGCCTAGTTTGGGAGCACAGTATTTCTAAAATTACAGTAATCCAAAACTATGGTATTGTAATGCCTAGGCAACGAATACCTCAGTTTTTAAAAACTGCAGTTTTTCTCCGCTTTAGCAAAACTACAGAGCGTTTGGCAAGCACAATCTTTCTAAGACCAGCAAGGCATGAGTGTTTCTCGGTTTGAAAAAAAGAGGTTCAGACCTTTTTTCACATACTGCAAAAAAAACTCAGTATTGGAGATACTATGGTTTGTAAACTAAAGTATTTGTTAATGCCAAACACATCAAAGTCTTTAAAACCATGACTTTTTAAGAAAACCATGATATTCTCCTAAAACTTCAAAAATACATTGATGCCAAACGCAGCCTAAATGGTGGATTAGACCTAACTACAACGAATTATCTTAATATATGGTGTTTTGTGCATTAGTCTGTAAAGTAGGTGTTTTGTGCATTAGTCTGTAAAGTAGGTGTTTTGTGCAACACTCATCAAAAGCAGATGATTTATGCAATTTCCTTTACTGTTGGAGTTTGCTCGAATGTACTCCCTCCGTTCCTAAATATAAGTCTTTAGAGAGATTTCACTATGAACCACATACGGAGCAAAATGAGTGAAATCTACACTCTAAAATGCATCTATATACATCTGTATGTGATTGATACTGAAATCTCTGCAAAGACTTATATTTAAGAACGGAGAAAATACAACGCATTTGTTCATAAAGAACATAAAGAATACTTGTCGAAAACCTTGCAAAGAAGGGCGAGTTTGAGAATATTAGAAAATAGGATGACAAGAACATGATTCGCGAGACCTTAATTGACTATGTTTGACCGTCTCTGCTGAAGCGCAGGAATCAGAATGAATGTACTGCCCCCGCACTAATGATTCCCGCTTTTTTTACTACTTTCCCGCGCATTGCTTGCCTCTGCCGTGTGTGTCCTGCAGACGACAGGCGGCACCATCCTACTGCTCAGCACCGTCCTTGAAATTAAATCTCCGGCGTAAATGGCCGAAATCAACCGAACGAGCCACCGCAGTACAAACACGACTATAGAGCTCAGCAGTACTGGGCTACTGGCTGCCAGCCACCAGCTCAACAGCACAGTACACACGGTGAACAACTCGACTGTAGCATCAGTAACACGATTTGCGAGGATAATTTTGTTGAGAGGACACTTGCGTTTGACGAGGCAGTTCAGATGGCATGCACTGTCATGTTACGTAGGATCATTTGCAAGTTAAACTGGTGTGGTAGTGGTACTACTCGGTTGCAAAATGATAAGATGTGGTGGGTTGATTGAAACTGTACTGACAAGGTGGTTTGGCACCGTCATCACGTCAGGCCCTTCCCTTGCATGCGCTCTGGTGCCTGCCCGATGCTGCTAACCGCCGATCCGATCCGGCCATCATGCGCGAGAGAGATTACCAGTCAGCGGGTGAGCTCGTCGGCAACCACGGACGGCGACGGCAAACGCATCGAGTGAGGTGACGACGAGGAGCTACTACTCGAGTGTAGAGTACAGTGGCACGCGGCGCATTGGATGCTCTGCGTCCGGGCGGGTCTCGAGGGGAGGGGAGGCGGGTGAAATTGAACAAAACTGGCCCTTATCTGAAACTTCAACACAAAATGACCCTATTCTGAAAATATTTCACGAAAATGGCCCTTTTTGCATGACGCCCGGGGCTAGGGCGCCATGCTAGAGAGCATGACGCCCCGAGCTAGGGCGCCATGGTAGTGACATGTAGCATGGCGCCCCGGCCTAGGGTGCCATGCCAAATAGCATGACGCCCTACCCCGGGGCGTCATGCTATCTAGCATGACGCCCTAGCCGCGGGCGTCATGCAAAGGGAGCCATTTCGTGAAATATTTTCAAAATGAGGTCATTTTATGTTGAAGTTTCAGATAAGGGCCAGTTCCGTACATTTTCACGGGGAGGCGGGGTACGGCATGCAGTGGAGCCGGCGGGGCATCGGGAAGGCGGAAAGGACGACGGCCATGTCTCTCTCTCCTCCATGATATCGGGCTCTGCACGCTCTGCGCTGACGCCGCATGCAGCGAGTGGGCAGGAGCACGCGGGCCGTGATGGCGCCCTGCTCACCTCATGTGGCCCTGCCTGCTGCCCCGCGCCGGTTCCCGTCGACCTTCTTCATTGGTTGGTTGATTGGCTGGCTGGCACCCGTTTCTCCGGAGGCCATCCCTCCTTCCCGTTTTTACTCGTTCCACCCGACGGACGGACGGACGGACGGTCGCCAACACGCTAGCCTCCAGCAGTACTACATTGGACTGCGTCTCGGCGTGGCTAGGCGCGGTGCGCACCGTGCACGAGAGCTTTGTTTTCCTTTTTTCTTTTTTTGAGGGGACGAAAGCTTTTTGCTTGACTCCGTGTGTCGGTTCTGTGGCAAAAAACCTAAAAATCATGAAAGAACTAACAACTACTCCCTCCGTCCGGTAAAGAATGTACGTTTGGCTTCAAAATTTGTCCACAAAAAAGTGTACTTCTATATTCCCAATGCACTTTAAAGTATTTCTCTCTCATCACACGATAATCAAGACCAATAACAATTCACATATGGTCTTCTTAATATCTACATGCACTTAGCTCATTGGGGGTTGGAGAATTAAAGAAGAGAGAGATGGTGGCTTGCACCTTTCCAATGCATTTTTTACTTCACTTCATATTTTGTCCTAAAATCTCTAGATGTACACTCTTCACCGGACGGAGGGAGTACGACCTGCGAATCATAAACACAAAAGTCTAAGAAAAGTAATTCTCAACTATTGTGATCTGTGAGAGCAACTCAAACGGACCGACCCAAACGAACGGGCACATTTGTCCGTTTTTTGTCCATTTGGGTCGGCCGCCCGGCCGCCCGTCCGACGTCCGCCCAGTTTTTCATTTGGGTCGGCAGTGCGCCCAACGCGAAGACCTATTTCATGTCCGCACTCAATTTTTTGAAGAAAAAAAGATCCGCGGCCGATCATGCCAGCGACCATGTTTCATGCCGGCACCATGCCAGCGCCGGCATACAATGTTGGCTTCAGAAAAATATCACCACAGTTCATGCTGACGCACTCACTCGCCAGCCGACCGGCACACATGCCAGCACAAAAAAAAAGGTGGGACTTGAGTTCGACCACGCCATCGCGGCTCCCGTGGTCATGCCAGCACACCTGCCGGCATACAAAAAAGATGCCGCTCGCCGCCATAGATCACTCGTCGTCGAACTTGAGCATGTCGGCATGCATCTTCTCGAACCACGGTCTCTTCATTGGCGACACAGTGTTGAGATCCACCTTCATGATCTCCACCCCGGTCATCATGCTCGCGAGAGCCACTTCTTTCGCCTTGGTCTTGGCATTGGCGGCCTCAATCTCTAGCATCTTGGCTTGCTTCTCCGCCTCCAACTCGAACATATTGGCTTGCTTTTCCGCGTCCATCTCAAACCTCCTCCTTTGGATCTCCATGAAAGCGTCCATTTGCTCCGCCTTGAACTTCGGGCACTCCTCCTCCTTTGAGTCCTTCTTGTTCATCATGCCCTCTACGCTTGCGATCAAGGCGTTGGATGCCGCATCCCGCTTGTCCTCCTTCTTGGAGTTGGTCTTCCCCCGCGGCCGTGCCGACTCGCCTTCCCCAACACCCTCCACGGCTTGCTTCCCCCCACGCGACTTGAGTGAGGCATGTTGCGCCTTGAACTTCTCCTCGTCCTTGATGACCCGAAAGCAATGGGAGAGGTTGAAGCACTTGCCATTGTGTTGAACCTTGAATGCCTCCAAGGCTTGAAATGCCTACAAAATGTTTCCATGCAAGCATATGGGCAAATGATATGCAAATGAACACGCAAGCACGAACTTGATGACACAAAAGAGGGCGGCTTGCTAGCATACCATGTCTTGCATGCCGATGCCGCTCACGGGGCGGGCCATGACGCTCTCAAGAGTGGCGCAAAACTTGTTGCACTCTTGTTGGATCACCCTCCATCGCTTGGAAATGGACACCCACCCGCGCGTGCTCACAAATTGGTAAGGCGGAAACTTCTTGCGCTCGTGAAACTCTCGGTGGAACGAATCCAAAAGGTTGAATGCTTTTGCTCGGCGCGCCCCCCTGCCTCGAGGCTGGCCCGTGTGGCCCCCGGTGCCCTCCTTCTTCCTATATATATCCAGGGACCCCAGAAACTCCATACGCAGAGAGAAAACCCTAATTCCACCGCCGTAGCTTCTGTTCCCGTGGAGATCCCATCTTGGAGCCTGTTCCGGGAGGGGGATCCATCACGGAGGCCTTCTTCATCATCATCATCGCCCTCACCATGAGTTGTGAGTAGTTTACCACAAACCTTCGGGTCCATAGCTAGTATCTAGATGGCTTCTTCTCTCTCTTCGGATCTCAATACAAAGTTCTCCTCGGTCTTCGAGGAGATCTATTCGATGTAATCTCTTTTTGCGGTGTGTTTGTCGAGATCCGATGAATTGTGAGTTTATGATCAAGGTTATCTATGAAATATATTTGGTTCTTCTCTGAACTTTTTATGTGTGCTCATAATATCCTTGCAAGTCTCTTCGAATTATTGGTTTGGTTTGGCCTACTAGATCTATAGTTCTTGCAATGGGAGAAGTGCTTGGCTTTGGGTTCAATCTTGCGGTGTCCTTTCCCAGTGACAGTAGGGGCAGCAAGGCACATATTGTATTGTTTCCATCGAGGATAAAAAGATGGGGTTTATGAAGGAAATATGCCCTAGAGGCAATAATAAAGATGTTATTTGTATTTCCTTATATCATGATAAATGTCTTTTATTCATGCTAGAATTGTATTAACAGGAATCTTAGTACATGTGTGAATACATAGACAAAACAATATGTCCCTAGTATGCCTCTACTAGACTAGCTCATTGATCAAAGATGGCTATGTTTCCTAGCCATAGACATGAGTTGTCATTTGATCAACGGGATCACATCATTAGGAGAATGATGTGATGGACTAGACCCATCCGTTAGCTTAGCACTATGATCGTTTAGTTTTACTGCTATTGCTTTCTTCATGACTTATACATGTTCATATGACTATGAGATTATGCAACTCCCGAATACCGTAGGAACACCTTGTGTGCTATCAAACGTCACAACGTAACTGGGTGATCATAAAGATGCTCTACAGGTGTCTCCGAAAGTGTTCGTGGTGTTGGCATAGATCAAGACTAGGATTTGTCACTCCGAGTGTCGGAGAGGTATCTCTGGGCCCTCTCGGTAATGCACATCATAATAAGCCTTGCAAGCAAATGACTAATGAGTTAGTCACAAGATGATGTATTACGGAACGAGTAAAGAGACTTGCCGGTAACGAGATTGAACTAGGTATAGAGATACAGACGATCGAATCTCGGGCAAGTAACATACCGATGACAAAAGGAACAATGTATGTTGTTATGCGGTTTGACCGATAAAGATCTTCGTAGAATATGTAGGAGCCAATATGAGCATCCAGGTTCCGCTATTGGTTATTGACCGGAGATGAGTCTCGGTCATGTCTACATAGTTCTCGAACCCGTAGGGTCCGCACGCTTAACGTTTGATGACGATCGGTATTATGAGTTTATGAGTTTTGATGTACCGAAGGTAGTTCAGAGTCCCGGATGAGATCACGGACATGACGAGGAGTCTCGGAATGTCTGAGACATAAAGATTGATATATTGGACGACTATATTCGGACACCGGAAGTGTTCTGGAAAGTTTCGGAATTTACCGGAGTGCCGGGGGGGTTACCGGAACCCCCCGGGGGAAAGTTGGGCCTTAGTGGGCCATAGGGGAGAAAGAGGGCAGCAGCCAGGAGGTGGCACGCCCCCTCCCAAGGGCAGTCCGAATTGTCTGGGCTGCCGCTTAAGTCTTTTTGCCGTTTCAAATGTGTCTCCAAGACTTGGCTTGCTTTCTCATCTGATCCGCACTACCGCCAGAAACTCCCCAGAACCCCCGTCGGTCTCCTGTACCAAAAAAGAAAGCATGACACTGCCATCCATCTTGCGGGACTTCCCTCAAATGACAGGGATATTGACACAACACTTAGTTTTGTGCCATGTTATGAGCATCCCTTAAAACTTGAGGATTGCAGCAATGGCTTACTTCTTTGTTATCATGGTGATACACACTATAAAGAAATTTTTGACGCAATCGTATGCAATCCAGCAACTAAAGAGTGGATGGCACTTCCAGATACTGAACCTGGACTAGCCGTCTCATTTTCTGTTCTCAGGTTGTGTTTTGATCCATTATGGTCTCAACACTTCTATGTCTTCAAATTTGAGTCAAGCTCGAGCCCAAATGGTGGATATGACACTAAAGTTAAGGTATTTTTCTCTGAGGATTCCACATGGTCTAGTTGTCTTTGGGAAACTAGTGATGCATTTGCTGGTGCTTGGATCTTCGTAAATGGGGTGCTGTATGTGAAGCACCTGTGGGGGCATTACCTTCTGGCACTCGATGCACCTGGCACATGCACACAGTCGCTCAATCATAGGACCTTTCAGCTGCCAGGGTTTCCATATGGACCACATCACAGGTTTCATTGCTATGACGGGTGTCTTTGGCAGTCATCTGGAGTCTTATGCTATGCACAACATGAATTGGATGGTTGCATGATCCGGATTTGGAGTTTGGAAGGATCTGATAGGTGGGTGGTGAAGCATCGCCTAAGCATGATCAATGTATTTGGGAAGGACATAATGCTCCATATTAACAGTGACAGATTTTGTCATTTTGATTATGAAATCCTGGCATTTGACTTGGAGAGAGATATAGTTATCCTTGCTGACACAATTGCTGATAATAAGATCATCTCATATAGCATCAGTACTGGAAAAGTCTGCCAGATTCTAAACATTCCAAGCTTCGTTAACCTATATCGAAGTCTACTCTATGTGCCATACTATGGCAAGTTTCCAGCTTCTGCGCTTCAAGGAGTTCAAGCCAAATGTTAGAATATTTACCCTATGAATGATGTAATCTCTAGGTATCTTTTGTGCGCTAGCTGTGCCAAACAGCTGTTATGTATGTACTGGATTGTTGGCTTCGTTACATGTTGTGTTCTTCTAATTGGCACGTCTCATTTCTCCTCTTAAAACTGGTCTTACTTATGCTAGTCTAATTTAGCAAAACTGCAGAGCATATTCTTATGTCTGTTGATGTTATGAACATCTGTAGTAACATGAAGCCTTTGATAGAAGGATATGTGAGGCAGTGTCAGCTTTCTATACAATAGCTGAGAGAACTCTTGTAATCTTGCAAGGTTTCAGCCTCTTGGCATAGCAGCAGGCAGCTCTCATATGTTAGGTTGATTTACCAGAGGTGCTAATGTTTCAGCCATCGCAAAGTCTGGTAGGACCCCCCCTCGCCGAGACGGTGCGGAGATTCGAGCAGCTAGCGTGCTTCGCCAACGATTTCTTCAGGTACATACAGTTTGGAGGCCATCCAAGGAGTTTTGTCATGGTATCCTCCTTCAAAGTTCCTACGGAGCCCCTGCTTGCAGGCAAGGATGCCCTCCTCTTGCTTCATCCATTCGCATGTGACATCTGGGGAGCTTCTCTTGCCGTTGGTGGCTGCGGCTTTGCCATTGCCCTCCTCTTGCTTCATCCATATCTGGGGCATATATGAGAACACGACCCACCATAAATTCTACCAAATCTTCCCCTCCCGCCCTGACCTTGCTGGACGAGCCATTTTCCTCACCTCTCTGCTCCCTCGTCTGGCTCGGGCCTCCCCTAGCTCCACCATCGTCCTGACCCTTCAACGCCGCCACCACTGGCAGAAATCTCCTCCCCAGTCGTCTCACCGCACCGGCTACCGTCACCGCCTAGGCCGCCGTACGTCCGGCTATTCTCGGACTGTACCTTGCTCTGTTTGTGTTCGAAACATTGTCCAATCAGTTCTTTTGTGATTCTTTTGTAGAAAAAAGATGGATTCAAATGGTTCGCCGGATGAGGAGTATGGAAACACGAAGCTTGATGAAGTAATGCGAAAGGAGTCCTTAGATTTGTCGGAGTCAAACGAACATGTTGAGATGATGATGATCAGAGCATCCAAGAGGAAATTAACAGGGCAGTGAAACACATTTTGAACTTTAAGGATTAGATCAAAGGGAGAAGAGTTTTGAACCGGGATCACCTGAACATGAATCACACCGTAGGCGCCGTGTACCGGCGAAGCCAGAAGCACATGGTTATTATGATAAACACGTTGTACGATCAACACACTGTACGAAGAACACAAGCATCGACCTATAACGCCCCCCCCCAAGATGTATATTAAACTTTAACGAGGTAGCATAATATTATGGAAATTAGATATCTTTATTTTTGAGTTGAAAGCTATCATTTGGTAGTTTTTGGAAGCCCTGGTCCATAATTACCCCATAAAACTCCATCTCTCAGAAATATAAGTGGAAACGAAAATGAAATCATGGATTTTTGGTAGCTCTAGTCTACTTTTGTAAAATTTGGCTATTGTTTTGGTGTCTATTTTTTACCTGTGTCACGCATGAAAGGGAAAAGCGAAAAACCTAGATAGTACAAAGGGCAAACTGTAAAAGTTATGAAACCCAAAACTTAAGTGAAACCGAGAACAAATTGCTTCGGTGAGAACAAACTGATTTAGATAGGAATAAATTCAGGGATACAAATGATGTCTGGTAAATCAGAAAGCCAAAGATGTCGGCCAAAAGCTAAAATAGTTGATGCTTTAGATAATTTAAACGAGCTTCAAGATTCAACTCCCGGTTCTCATGGATGAAATCCACCGAAGTAAAATCAAGCATTCTTCCCTTGATACCTTAGATAGTTGCTTTTTTTTGGAGAAAAGTTGGATAGTTTTTCTTTAGGGGTAGAAAAGTTGGATAGTTGGTGCTGAAGGTCCTCTATTAATTGTGCAGTTTCGCTGATAGGCCGCCTGGTTCGGCCGCCGAATGTGTAGAAAAAAACAATCGAATATGAGGGACTTGGCCCAGCCTAGTAAGAGGCCCTCTTCCTTTGCCCTAGTGAGCAGCCTCAGCCCAAATACGGTCGCCGCTTTTCCACTACGAGTCTTTCCCGGTGAACACTTACTGTTATGCTTCGGGACAGAGAGTAAATAATGAGAAATCTTGTATTTTCTTCAGCAAGGGGTGCCCGCAGCATGTTCGGGATGGCATTAAAAATTCTCTCAATGTGCATAATGAGCAGCTGAGTGACAGATATCTTGGATGCCAACGGATGTGGGCCACTCTCGAAATGGCACCTTCAAAATTTTAAGAGATAGGGTGTGGGAGAAAATAAAGGGATGGATGGAGAAACTTCTTTCTTATGATGGTAAGGAAGTGTTAATTAAAGCGGTTGCCCAAGCAATCCCTGTGTACTCAATGTCATGTTTCAGGTTTCCTAGAGGTATTTGTGAGAGTGTCGCTTCGATGATTAGGCAATTCTAGTGGGGCAGCAAAAGGGGCCGTCGGAAACCTAGTTGGGTATCTTGGGATGTGTGCACAAGACCAAAAAATTTGGGAGGTCTAGGGTTCAGGGACATGGAGATGTTCAATATGTCTCTCCTTGCGAGACAGACTTGGAGACTCCTCCAAGGCCCAAGCACACTCGGTGCAAGGATTCTGAAGGCAGCTTATTACCCTAATGGATCAATCTTGGAAGTAGAATTAGGGCCTCATCCTTCGCAGATTTGGCGCGCTATATTGGATGGAAGGAATGTGGCTGCACAAGGAATAATAAGACGGATTGGTGATGGGGAAACAACGGGCATATGGGACACAAACTGGATTCCCTGGGAAGGTCTCATGGGACTCAAGATGGCAACGGGGATGAAACACATCGGGTTTTGCTTGCCCAAACCCATCCCCACGAGAAAATCGCAAACCCGTCCCCGTCCCCATCAACGTGTGCGGGGTTAAAAGTTTGCCCGTCCCCTAAACCCATCGGGTTTTCAAAACCCACGGGGAACCCGTCCCCACAAGCAGTCAATGAAAACAACAACATTTGAAAGAAAAAATATGAACATATTACAGCAACAGGTGACGGCTGGGGGACCTAGGTTTAGGTGTTGTGTTGTGCGGGAGAGAGAGGCCTGAAGAGGGAGCGACACTGTAGCGACTGAGCGTGGGGTTGGTTTGTACTCCAGGGCCTCGATGTTGTGGGGCTCGGCTGCTCGGGCACGGTGGCTTTGGGCCACTTGAGTCAAGATGGATCGGTGCATGCTAAATAACGTATTTTGACGGGTTTTGTCGGATTTCTAGTTCGGGTAGTACTCAAACGGGTTTAAACCCGCGAAACATGCCGGCTTTTATAATGTACCCACGAGCAGCCCTGCGGGGATAGAAAGTCGCCCATCCCCGTCCCCTAATAGGTAAAAACCTGCGGGGACGCGGGTTTCGGGGCCCCATTGCCATCTTGACATGGGACCGATAACATCAATGGTGGCCTGATGGGCCTCTAACCCCTCGTTGGTTACCCCAAGTGGAAGGTGTGAGATGCAGTGTTGTGGAAGTTTTTCCCTTAGCAAAGATGCCAAGGATCGAATCCCCAGAGACTCCTAGGTTCAACAAGTAGGTGTCAACTGCTAACGGCGCCAGATATTAGCAATCAACGTGGACCTGCACACAGATACAAATAACTTTGCTCCCAACGAGTACAGAGAGGTTGTCAATCCCTCCGGCCTTGTAGCTCACAAAGGATTAAACGCAAATGATAGTAGTGATAGATAATGTTTGCAATAGTAAATAATAGCAAAAAGTAAATAGCGGATGTGATCAATGATGGTAATATGGACCGGAGTCTCATGATGTTCACTAGTGATGTCTCTCTCCCAAAAGACGATAAAACAGCTATGTGAGGTAAACGAATTACAGCTGGGCAATTGACAGGACCACGAACGCAAACCAATGCTGACTACATTGCAAGAAAGGTTGAGGTTCAAAGCATGGGCGGTACGCCAAAGTAAGTAGACCAAAATCCATCAATATCTACTACTAATCATCCACCTTGAGATATCTATCCAGAACATCTTGCTGGTATTAAGTTGCGAGCCCCACCCATAGTGTAAACTCAAAGCAACACACAACTGCATTAAAAGAACTTTGCGTAAAGTAAACAATCCTTGCACCCACGGGCACAAGCACCGTTGTTTTCCCCCTTGTGGCAACAACACATCCCCTAGACTCATGTTTCTGTCACTCAAACTAGTCATCGAGGGGCATGAACCCACAATCGAGCATAACGTTCCCTCTTGGAGTCACTACGTATTACTTGGCCAAAGCAATAAATAACAACGGAGAACATGCAAGAATTACTTATGAACATAAATATAAAAGAGGTAGATCAAATATATTACTCAAGAACAATCTAAACATAATCTCATAATCCATCGGATCCCAGCAAACTCATCATAGCAACAGCATAAGGATTACATAGGTGCCTCGATCATGTAGGGCAGCTCACGAGGACTAATTAGTGAAGCACAAGAACGGGAGGAGAACATCACATAGCTACTGGTCATGGACTCATGGTCCAAGGGAGACTACTCACAACTCATCCGGGAGGCGTCCATGGTGGTGGAGAGGCTCCCGATGGTGATCCTCCCCTCCGGCAGGGTGCCGGGAAGAGTTCTCCTGGTGCTCCCGATCTTGGAAGCGGCGGCGGCGGCGGAACAGAGATGAGATCGTGAAAAAGAGTTCCCGTCCCAAGGGTTTCGAAGAAAGCTCTAAATATATGCCAAAGGGGGGCACCAGACGGGGCTCGGGGGGCCCAGGCGCCCCCCCGGCGCGGCCCGGGGGG
>LR738713.1:785458380-785470107 GCA_902687465.1 Secale cereale | reverse complement strand
GATACAATGATTTCAAAATAAACGATATCACAATCATGCAAAAGACAATGCTACTTTGGGACAATGCACATTACACTCAGAATGACAATCATGCTCTCAGTAGTTGGTGCTTTTAAAAGAAGGTGGAGACTCAACATAAAAGTAAAAGAATGGTTATGTGCTAGAGCTTTTTATTTTGAAAACATAGAAGCAATTTTGTCAACGGTAGTAGTACTTCATATGTGTCATGCATAAGACATCCTATAAGTTGCAAGCCTCATGCATCGAATACCAATAGTGCTCGCACCTTGTCCTAATTAGCTCGGATTTCCATGGATTGTCATCGCATTACATATGTTTCAACCAAGTGTCACAAAGGGGTACCTCTATGCCACCTGTACAAAGGTCCAAGGAGATAAATCGCATTTGATTTCTCGTTTTTGATAGATCTCAACTTGAGGACATCCATACCGGGACAACATAGAAAATAGATAATGGACTTCTCTTTAATGCATAAGCATATTCTCATAAGAGATTGAGGATTAATGTCCAAGCTAAAACTTCCACCATGATACATGGCTTTGGTTGGCGGCCCAATGTTCTTCTCTAACAATATGCATACTCATTCAACCCATGGCAAATCACCCTTACTTCAGACAAGACGAACATGCATAGCAACTCACATGATATTCAACAAAAGTGTGACAGTTGATGGCGTCCCCAGAAACATGGTTACCGCTCAGCAAGCAACTTATAAGAAATAAGATACATAGGCAACATATTCTTTACCACAATAGTTTTTAAGCTACTTTCCCATGAGCTATGTATTGCAAAGTTAGTCCGCTTAGTACAGGTGGAGGTTAGCAAAAGACTGGGAGCGACCAACTAAGAGAGCAATGACGGTCATAATCATGCAGAGCGACAAAGCAATATTGAATCAGGCATGGTAGTTATATCGCTACTCAGAAATAAAAGATCATCAAGGCTTGACAGACTTTCTTTACAGTCTTAAATATGCGTGAGCATACGCCAAGTCAATCAAAATAAATTCTTGAAGGAAGATATTACTAAACCATACCACATCATAGGCAAACAAATCACATTGGTACTCCAATAACACATTGGGAACCCCCCAGCTATTTGAGATTAACCATAAGAAACCTGAACTACTAAGCGCCATTATGCACGTAGCATCTTTATCATAGACATATTAACCAATGCAACGGAAGCAAACTCTCTTAATAAGATGAGCATGATAATTAAAAAGAGTTCAAGCAACCAACTAAACAAAAGCTCTTTGAAAAGATAAGCATGAATACTAAGAGCAGAGCATGATAGTAGTTATTAAAAGACAAAGAACACACACAACATAGATGGACATGAAAATTCTATGTTATGTTCTAGGTAGAAGTGGAGCGTGTTTCTCTCCCACATAAAGAACGCTGAGTTCCGACTCGTTATGAAAAACTAAAAAGAAAACTAAAAGCAAGACGCTCCAAGCATAGCACATAACACATGAAGTGATAAAAATATAGCGGAACGAAAGACGAACTGATAATGTTGATGGAGAAGGGGATGCACGGGGGCATCCCCAAGCTTAGACGCTTGAGTCTCCTTGAATATTTCTTGGGGGTGCACGGGGGCATCCCCAAGCTTGAGCGCTTGACACTCCTGAATCTTTTTATCATCTTTCCTCGCACACTTGAAAACTCCCTTCATACATAACTCATCATAATCTGATTAGCGAGGTTAGTACCCTTAATAAAATAATTGTTCCTTGCTGGAAATAAAGATATTCTTGAAGGTCTACTGTTTCTCAAAATTGCCAAAAGGTTTTTGCAAAGAAAAAGCAAGCTCTTGGTTCGCAAAATGAAGGAAAGGCAAAACAGGACAGAATCTGTGAAAAACAGAACAGCAGGTAGTAATTGATCTGTTCGGGGTACTTCTGCAACTCAAATCAAAAAACTCAGAACAGACGCACGAAAGAAAATTATATAGAGAACGCTGTCGAAAAAATTCAAACCAAAAAGATGATCTGGTGATTTTATACGAATTTTTCTATCCAAGGACAGAATCTGTTTCCTGGACAGCACCTCACAACTTTTGAACTTTCTAGCAATCAGAGGCTATACTTGGCACAAATATGAAAAGCAAAGATACAATGATGATGCTATAGCAGTAAACAACATCAAGACACAACAAAAGAAAAATATAAAAATTTATTCATGTGGGCTGCCTTCCACAAGCGCTTTCTTTTATGCCTTTAAGCTAGGCATAATGCAAAGAGGAATCAATAACCATCATAATAATCGGAGTTATAAATTGATTCATAAGGTTCCTCAACAAGTTCACTCTTGTTCCTTCTAGGAAAGGGGTACACACCTTTTTCCTTCCCGCGTAAGCGGATTTGTCCCTTACCTATATCGATGAAGCCTTTTACCGCTCGGAGGAAGTCCCTTCCAAGCACTATATTTCCTTGGTTTGGCTCCATGATGAAGAAATCAACCATTGCAATCCCTTTAAGGAATTTAACTGGCACATCTTTTATTCTTCCCTGGATTTCAGAAATATCTCCATTAGTATGTTCATGATAAGATGGTAATCTATCCATGTTAAATTTTAAAGAATCATGAACAATTTTTGGCATAGTAGAAACCATAGATCCAATATCACAATAAGCAAGGAAGTCTTGATTAGAGATTCTAATCCTAACAAGAGGCTCCCAGTCATTATCTATTTCCAAAATATCTCTCTTATTGGGTTTGGGTTTCTCTACCTTCATTAAGTCTAGAGCATCCATTCTCTTTTCAATAGTAGCAAGTCTATCTATGACAGTATCAAAATTATGATCATAAACAAAGTAACTAGATAGACCATGTATAATTTCAAGAGCTCTAGCTTCATCACATTCTAGGAAATCTCCCTCGGCTATAATATCAAGAGAGTGTTTACACCATTTAAAAAGACCCTGGTAATAATTTCTAAGCACAATTTTTATAGGTATCCAAGGCATAATTCTCCTATGTGCATCAGAAATTCTGTCCCATGCCTTCTTCATATTTTCTCCATCCCTTTGATGGAAATCTAGAACTTCTGATTCCCTCAAAGCACCATATCCTAACATGTTTAGCTAAACAGATAGGACTACTAACAGGAAGGCAAAATAATTTTTTTTTTGTAATTTTTGATAAAGGATACTAAAGCAAAAACTGAATGGTAAACTAACAAGACTAAAAGCAAAGGTAAAAGATAGCGTGCAACTCCCCTATCCTGAAGAGTGGAGTCCCCGGCAACGGCGCCAGAAAAACTCCTTGATGGGCCTCTAACCCCTCGTTGGTTACCCCAAGTGGAAGGTGTGAGATGCAGTGTTGTGGAAGTTTTTCCCTTAGCAAAGATGCCAAGGATCGAATCCCCAGAGACTCCTAGGTTCAACAAGTAGGTGTCAACTGCTAACGGCGCCAGATATTAGCAATCAACGTGGACCTGCACACATATACAAATAACTTTGCTCCCAACGAGTACAGAGAGGTTGTCAATCCCTCCGGCCTTGTAGCTCACAAAGGATTAAACACAAATGATAGTAGTGATAGATAATGTTTGCAATAGTAAATAATAGCGAAAAGTAAATAGCGGATGTGATCAATGATGGTAATATGGACCGGAGTCTCATGATGTTCACTAGTGATGTCTCTCTCCCAAAAGACGATAAAACAGCTATGTGAGGTAAACGAATTACAGCTGGGCAATTGACAGGACCACGAACGCAAACCAATGCTGACTACATTGCAAGAAAGGTTGAGGTTCAAAGCATGGGCGGTACGCCAAAGTAAGTAGACCAAAATCCATCAATATCTACTACTAATCATCCACCTTGAGATATCTATCCAGAACATCTCGCTGGTATTAAGTTGCGAGCCCCACCCATAGTGTAAACTCAAAGCAACAGACAACTGCATTAAAAGAACTTTGCGTAAAGTAAACAATCCTTGCACCCGCGGGCACAAGCACCGTTGTTTTCCCCCTTGTGGCAACAACACATCCCCTAGACTCATGTTTCTGTCACTCAAACTAGTCATCGAGGGGCATGAACCCACAATCGAGCATAACGTTCCCTCTTGGAGTCACTACGTATTACTTGGCCAAAGCAATAAATAACAACGGAGAACATGCAAGAATTACTTATGAACATAAATATAAAAGAGGTAGATCAAATATATTACTCAAGAACAATCTGAACATAATCTCATAATCCATCGGATCCCAGCAAACTCATCATAGCAACAGCATAAGGATTACATAGGTGCCTCGATCATGTAGGGCAGCTCACAAGGACTAATTAGTGAAGCACAAGAACGGGAGGAGAACATCACATAGCTACTGGTCATGGACTCATGGTCCAAGGGAGACTACTCACAACTCATCCTGGAGGCGTCCATGGTGGTGGAGAGGCTCCCGATGGTGATCCTCCCCTCCGGCAGGGTGCCGGGAAGAGTTCTCCTAGTGCTCCCGATCTTGGAAGCGGCGGCGGCGGCAGAACAGAGATGAGATCGCAAAAAAGAGTTCTCGTCCCGAGGGTTTCGAAGGACGCTCTAAATATATGCCAAAGGGGGGCACCAGACGGGGCTCGGGGGGCCCAGGGGGGGGGGGGCGCCGCCAGGGCGCCTGGAGCCCTGGTGCCCCCCCGGCTGTCCTTCGGGCGCAAGGTAGGTTCTGAAACACTGATTTTTTATATATATTTTTCTGGATTTTTCCTGGCAGTTCTCGTAACGTGAAAACCTGAAATACAAAAACAGCCGAAAACAGAAACTGGCACTGGGGTGCACTGGATTAGTAGGTTAGTCCAAATATGATCAAAAGTGTATGGAAGTGTATAAATATCATAGCAATATCACCCAAAAGTGGCATGGAGCAAGCAGAAATTATAGATACGTTTTGGACGTATCATGGCCCAGCCACCGCATATTGTTTCAGAATTAATTGAGTCCTCGTTGGCTTCATGGCGCGAGGAACTTGTTCGCTCAACGTTTCTGCCTATAGATGCAAGTTTGATACTTCAGATTCCTTTGTGCACAAAAAGGGTGGAGGACTTCTGGGCATGGGGCGAAGACCATCGCGGAATTTTCTCTATTGGTTCGGTTTATAAGATGTTGTGCAGAACAAAACTTCAGCGGGATAGCTTCTTGCAGAACGAGGGGAGTACCTCATTCACTGAACGGGAGAGGAAAGAGTGGACCTCATTATGGAATATCAAGGTACCATCTAAATTGAAAAATTTCTTATGGAGAATGTGCAGAGATTCACTCCCAACAGCCGATGTTCTGAACCATAGAAATATGTCAACTAGTTTGATATGTGAGTTATGTGGAGCGGAAGATAATTGGAAGCATGCGCTGATAGATTGTGTGATGGCTAGATGTGTTTGGTCAGTAGCAGGAGAAGACCTGCTAGAGAATATGTGTGATCACCTACAGCTTAATGCGAAAAACTGGGTATTCATGATGCACTCAATACTCACGCATGATGAGTTTACCCGCATGGTGGTTACGTTATGGGCCATATGGAAATCTAGGAGGAAAGCTATACATGAAAATTTATTTGAGAGTCCTTTGGAGACCAACAGGTTCATCACTTTCTTTCTGAGAGATCTAGATATCATTAAAAAACCAAACCAAGCACGGAGCAGACATGTCGGGGTTAGATCAGCAGTATGGGTACCACCTACGGCTGGCCATGTTAAAATCAATACTGATGCGGCTGTTATGAAAGAGGAGGGCTACGGTGCTGTCGCAGCTGTATGCCGAAATCAATCAGGTACTTTCCTGGGAGCATCATCTATTATCTTCAAAAATATTGTGGATCCAGTTACCCTTGAAGTAATGGCTGTGAGAGAAGCCTTGGCTTTAGCCGATGATCTATATGAGCAAAGAATACAGGTTTTCTCAGATTGCAAATCTGCCGTGGAAGACATAAAGCATGGAACTTCGTCGGTGTATGGCGTCATAGTCAAGGAGATCATAGATAGATCTCAAAATTTTGTGGCTTGTAATTTCACCCACGAGTATAGGAGCTTGAATTTCGAGGCTCACAATCTCACTAAGCACTCTTTAATGCTCGGGGTTGGTCGTCATGTGTGGTTAGGCCAACCAGGAGAGCTGTTATTCTTACCTGTAAACATTATGTCGAGTTAAATAAGCTTAGCGAGAATGTCTAAAAAAAAACTACGAGTCTTTCCCAATTCTCAATAAATAAATAAAAATACGAGTCTTTCCAAAGTACCAGCGGCGAATCCCCATTCTTCGGGGAGCGGCGGCGAATCCATCTTCTCCGGCACTACCGCTGCTTCCTGCAGCGTCGAGCTGTCCCACCGACGCATCCTCGCTCCTGCTTGCCGCCTGGCCGACCACGCTCGCCCACGACCGCCGATTACGCGGTGAGCTCTCGTGCATTTTCCTCTCCTCGGTGCTTATGCCGAATGTTGTCCTCATGTCATGTGCCGTTTCTGATCTGAGCTCGTGCAGATGCAACCTGAATCTCACCGAGGCCCGTTCCCCCACCCTGGATTCTCCTCCCCCAAGCTGGTGAGTCCGCATTTCCCCTCATCATGTAGTCTTCGTGCCGCGAAAGCAGGTCGCGGTTTGGAACATATACCTGATCCGATGTCTGATGAGTTCGTTTCGATTGGTCAGTTGCGCCTCGGATGGATACGATGATTTCCTTACTTGCCCTTGCTTATCTCACGAGTTAGTACATACAGTATATACTTGCCCTTGTACAAAAATATACGAGTACTTCACAACTTCACTCAAACCTCATTTAGAAATTCTGGCGTAAACTGCAAAAGCTATTGTTAGAAGGGGACCAACAAAAAAAACTAGTCACGGTTTTTAGTGTGGAAGTTGGACAATATTTCAGTTCAATGAGATCCATAATCATACATCCATATTTCGAGCATGGAGTCGATGTGTACCATTTATCAAGTGTTGGTCTCAGCTTCAATCCATTAATTTTTCAGCGCCGGTTAATCCTTAAATATGGGTATCACTACTTCTTACAGTTCTTCATAGACAGCTGGACACTAAGTTTCTCAGATTTATATCATTTATTTTCTTCTCTTTTGATGTAGATATATAAGTTCATCTGCTAAATAGCTCAAAGGGGTGTTGTCAACAACAACAACAAAAAAACTCATAGAAGATAACCTTGTTAGGGAATGACCACAACTGTACTACCTGATGACCTAGTGGTGTAGATCCTATCTCGGTTGCCGTTGAAGTCCTTTTGCCGTTTCAGACGAGTCTCCAAGCGTTGGCTTGCCTTCTCATCTGATCCGCACTACCGCCAGAAGCTCCCAAGAACTCCCGGCGGTCTCCTGTACCAAAAGGTTGAACATGGCACTGCCATCCATCTTGCGGGACTTCCCTCAAGTGATAGGGATACTGATACAACACTTAGCTTTGTGCCATGTTGTGAGCATCCCCTAGAGCTTAACGACTACAACAATGGCCTACTTCTTTGTTATCATGGTGGTACGCCCTCTAAACAAATTTCCGGCGCGATCGTGTGCAATCCAGCAACTGAAGAATGGATGGCACTTCCATATACTGAACCTGGACCAGCTGTCTGTTATGCTGATTACAAGCTGTGTTTTGATCCATTATGGTCTCAATACTTCTAAGTCTTCAAATTTGAGTGGAGTCCAAATGATGGATATGACAGTGAAGTTAAGGTATTTTTCTCTGAGGATTCAACATGGTCTAATTGTCTATGGGAAACCTCAGATGAATTTGGTGGCGATTCACTCTTCGTAAATGGTGTGTTATATGTGGAGCACTCATTTGGGCATTACCTTCTGGCACTCGATGCACTTGACACATGCACACAATTGCTCAATTATAGGACCATTCAGCTGCCTGGATTTCCAAATGGACCAGAACAAAGGTTTTATTGCTTTGATGGCTGTCTTTGCCAGTCATCTGGGGTCTTATGATATGCACAACAAGAATTGGATGGTTGCATGATCCGAATTTGGAGTTTGGAAGGATTTGATAGGTGGGTGGTGAAGCATCGTCTAAGTATGAAAATGTATTCCGGAGGGACACAATGCTCCGTACGAACAATGACGGATTATGGTATTGTGATTATGAAATCCTGGCATTTGTCTTGGAGAGAGAGCTAATTATCCTTGCTGACACAGTTGCTGATAATAAGGTCATCTCATATAGCATATGTACTGGAAAAGGCTTGCAGATTCTAAACATTCCAGGGTTCGTTGGCCTACATCGAAGTCTACTCTACGTGCTATACTACGGTAAATTTCCAGCTTTTGTTCCTCAAGGAGCTCGAGTCAAATGTTAGAATATGTACCCTATGAATGTTGTAATCTCTAGGTATCTTTTGTGCACTAGCTGTACCAAACAGCTGTTATCTATGTTCCGGATTGTTGGCTTCGTTATATGTTAAGTTCATCTATATGGCACTTCTCATTTCCTCTGTCAACTCTGGTCTTACTTATGCTAGCGTAATCTAGGAAAACTGCAGAGCATATTGCTATATCTTGTTGATGTTATGAACATCTGGAGTAACATGGAGCTTTCTACACATGGAGCTTTCTCATTTCCCCTCATCCTTTCGATTTTGAGCCACGACAGCAAATCGTGGTTTGGAACATATACCTGATATGATGTCTGATGAGTTCATTTCCGTTGGTCGGATGGATATGATGATTTCTTGTTTTCCCCTTGCTCATCTCACGAGTTGCATATATTTTCCCTTGCACCATGACTGGTTTTTTGTTGGTCCCTAAGATTATAGATTCTGAAGGTTCTTTATGTTCCTTTTTTATCAGATAACTTTATGTTTCACGGCGCATTAAACAACACGTGCATTATGTTTTCGTTGTTGCTGGCTTGTTATGAAATGGATGCCGAAGCAATCATTGGAAAAAATCAGTAATTTTATTGCTTGCACAGAACTATGTATCCGCGTGACCCAATCACACTCAGCATAGGCCAACATAAGCCCGTACAGAAATATGCTTCAAAACTTTCCTCAATCCTCATTTACAAATTCTGGTGTAAACTACAAAAGCTATTGTTAGAAGGGGATCAATAACAAAAATTTAGTCATGGTTTTTAGTGTGATATAGTTGGATAGTATTTGTGTTCGCATGGCATCCACAATCCTACATCCGTATTTTGGGCATGGAGTCAATGTTTACCAATTATCTAGTGCTGGTTTTAGCTTCAATCAAGTAATTTGCTCATTCCGGTTAATCGTTAAATTATGGGTATCACTACTTGTAGTTCTGCATAAAAAAATAACATTCTCATTTTTATACCATTTATTTTCTTCTCTTTTGATGGAGATATAAGTTCATCTGCTAAATAAGCTCAAAGCAGTGTTGTCAACAGCAACAAAAACTCAAAGGAGATAACCTTGTTAGGGGATGACCAAAATTGTACTACCTGATGACCTGGTCATGGAGATCCTGTCTCGGCTGCCGCTGAAGTCCTTTTGCCGCTTCAGATGTGTCTCCAAATCTTGGCTTGCCTACTCATCTGATCCACACTACCGCCAGAAGCTCCCAAGAACTCCTGTCGGTCTCCTCTACCAAAAAGATGAGCATGACACTACCATCCTTCTGGCAGGACTTCCCTCAAGTGATAGGGCTATTGATACAACACTTAGCTTTGTGCCATGTTGTGGGCATCCCTTAGAGCTTAAGGACTACAAAAATGGCCTACTTCTTTGTTATCATTGTGATACGCACTATGAATAAATTTCCGACGCTATCGTATCCAATCCAGCAACTAAAGAGTGGATTGCACTTCCAGATATTTGCTGTTCTCGGGTTGTGTTTTGATCATTATGGTCTCAACACTTCTTTGTCTTCAAATTTGAGTCAAGCTCGAGCCCTTACAGGGTGGGCACGGTAAGGGCTGGTCCGATCCCTGACCGAGCTGCCGTTTGGACCGGCCGCTGGCGGGCTGGACCGGACCGGACCGACCAGCCTGTCAGTCCTGTTTTTAGGGACTGGACCGGCGACGGCGAAGACCGGGCTGGACCGAAAGGACTGGCAAGAGGCGATGTGGTGACCATGTGGGCGGGACATGGAGGAGGTGGCCATGAGCTCCTGCACGGCAACCAGGAGGCACAGGAGCGAGCCGTCATGGCCACGAACAGCACACCGGCGGCAGCAGCAACGTGCACGCGCCAGGGTACTCCGAGAGGCAGAAGCTCACAACACATCCGGTGCGAGACCTTGTGAGACCTTGTGATCCTTCCGTGATTATTGGTGGATCAAGCATGATGTGGAGCAGAGTCGTGGGCATAGTGGACGAAGAAGCTGGATGGCAAGGGATGTCACAAACGTATCCGATCGAGCCCATCTTTCTCGCTCTCTCTGTTGCTGCTCCTTGAATATAAGGAAAACTCCAACGTTTTAGGCAACAGAATTCCTATTCCTATGGGCCTCCCCACAAAAATAAAAATCCTATTCCTACGAACTAGATTGTTGGTTGTGTGCCGTTTGTGTGAACTGTATGTAGTACTTGTCTTTTCGGACAGTCAACTATTATCTAACTTATGCTGCTCACTGAAGGAACTACTACTGAAGCCGCACAAAGCTTAGTGCAATTGTAGCCTATTTACCTTGTTTAATATTTCTTGCTAGAGCTCCCTTGTCATATAGTATGAATCACATAGTTTCAGGGTAGTGAACGTACAATTCCACACTTCCTAAAATCAATGATTTTGTAAAAAATTATAGTTGCCTATTCAATACCCCTCTTGATATCTTTGAGGCTTTGATCCTTTCAGTTGGTCGAACATGCGTTAAGCGGATTTTTTTGTGCAAAGGTAGTTTTACTGCATAAACATGAACGAGATGTTGTAAATGACTCCATACTTCTATCACGAAGGGATTGCAATTATGTTACAAATGTTTTCTTCGTTATTGTATGTGTTTTGCTGGTATATTCTTACATTGATTATTAATGTTGCCCATATTCATGCTATTTTGACCCTTTTTTATGTCCTATATTTTTTGTGGGCATGTTTTAAATGTTGCAATTCTATGAATAATTTTTTATTGGTTCGCGGGAGGAAATATTCTAAAGATTTCATATTTGGGTGTTTAATGTTACAACGATAGGGATCCAAAAATTACCATTTTAAGTACAATGGATGGCTGCAGAGATAGCCGACCGGAGAAAATATCACCCTAGCGACTCCCAATGTTGTTGTCAAGTGAGATTAGTATTTTTTCCGAAGGAAAATAATTTTGTTCGGTGGGGTGACAAAAGCGCTGGCGTCAGCCACCTCACATGCAAAACATGTGTCGATGTGGTCCCGTGTGCTTTCCCTTATCCCTTTATATCTAGAAGAGCCTCGAGCACTCGCTTTACTTCTTCCCTCAGATTTAGATTCAACACATCCTCTCCTATCCCCCCTCTCTCTAGGCACTACATTGCGCCCACCTCCAAATCCTGCGCTGCCGCCTCACCACCGTAGCCTCGTTTTCGCTTGCCGCCGGCCGACCGAACTCACCGACGACCTGAAGCAATCATTACGCGGTGAGTTCCCATTCCTCTTCCTCTCCTCGGTGCATATGCCTCATGTTTGTCCTCGTGTGTTGTTTCTAATCTGAGCTCATCGCAGATGCAAACCTAGATCCGCTGCCGCCTCACCACCGCAGCCTCGTTTTCGCTTGCCGCCGGCCGACCGAACTCACCGACGACCTGAAGCAAT
>LR738713.1:785429286-785458345 GCA_902687465.1 Secale cereale | reverse complement strand
GCCTCATGTTTGTCCTCGTGTGTTGTTTCTAATCTGAGCTCGTCGCAGATGCAAACCTAGATCCGCTGCCACCTCACCACCGCAACCTCGTTTTCGCTTGCCACTAGCCAACCGAACTCACCGACGACCTAAAGCAATCATTACGCGGTGAGTTCCCATTCCTCTTCCTCTCCTCGGTGCCTATGCCTCATGTTTGTCCTCGTGTGTTGTTTCTAATCTGAGCTCGTCGCAGATGCAAACCTAGATCTCAATGCCATCTGTTTCGTCGGTTGGTGTGTCATCCTATAAATTGACGGATTTCCCTCATCCCGCCGTCTTCGTGATGCCAAAGGAAGTCGCGGTTAGGAGCATATACATGATCTGATGTCTGATGAGTTCGTTTCTGTTGGTCAGTCGCACTAAGGATGGATACGATGATATTCTTGACTTGCCCTGGCTTATCTCACGAGTTAGCACCTGTCTCAGCTTCTCACGGCGTCTGATAGGTCCTTAGGAATATAGATCCTGAAGGTACTTTCTCTTCCCTTTTTACCAGATCACATTTTTTTCCAAGGTGCATTATAGCAACATGTGTATTATGTTTTCACCATTGCCGACTTGTTGTGAAATGGATGGCGATGCAACCATTGGAAAAACTTATAGTGATTTTATTTTATCCCTGTCAACCAAACGGTGAATCCCTGTGACCCACTCAGCATAGGCCATAAGCCCATACCAAATCTGTTCTTTCACAGTGAATCCATGTGACCCACTCAGTATAGGCCATTAGTCCATACCAAATATGTTCTTTCATATACACAATGGTGTCATTGTCATAAGGCATGAACATGATCACATACGTTTCAACGGCCACTTGTTTACTAATTGATGCATCGATTGGGACCAACAGAAAAATGTGCATTCATTGGTTTTTGGAGGGTGAAACTTTGTTGGATTTTTAACTTTTGGGTTCAGAAGACGTTTACACATGTACTTTATTGTTCCCCATTTTTATATTATCTATTTTTTCTTTTCTTTTGGTGCAGATAAGTTCAGATCCTAGATTGGGGATGTCCACATGTGTACTACCTGATGAGCTGGTGGTGGACATCTTGTCTCGACTGCCGCTGAAGTCCTTGTGCCGCATCAAATGTGTCTGCAAGTCTTGGCTTGCCTTCGCATCTCATCCGTACTACCGGCAAAAGCTCCCAAGAACTCCCGCTGGTCTCTTGTACCGGAAATTTGAGCGTGCCAGACTTGCCTCCCCTCTTGGCAATACCATCCATCTCGCCAGACTGCCCTCAGGTGACAAGGAAATTGACACAACACTTAGCTTTGTGCCATGTTATAAGTACCCAATACAACTTCGGGGTTGCTGCAATGGCCTACTTCTTTGTTATCAGAAACTTAGAAGTGAAGAAATTTCCAATGCTATTGTGTGCAATCCAGCAACTCAAGAGTGGATGGCACTTCCAGATACCGAACCTGGCCCGACCCGCTCCAATATTGCATTTGAGTTGTGTTTCGATCCATTATGGTCGGAACACTTCTATGTCTTCAAATTTCAGTCAATCGAGATCATGAGCTGCATCCACACTGAAGTTAAGGTATTTTTCTCTAAGGATTCCACATGGTCTAGCTGTCTCTGGAAAACTAGAGATCCATTTGAAGGCGATTCTCTCTTTTTAAATGGGGTGTTGTATCTGAAGCACTTCATCCTAAATAAAATCCTGGCGCTAGACACACCCGACACATGTACACAAAGGCTCAACCATAGGTACATTCAGCTGCCAGGATTTCGGGATAGGACAGACATATTTTGTTGTTATAACGGCCGTCTTAGCCAGTCCTCAGGCATCTTGTGCTATGCGAAACAAGAATTGGATGGCTGTGCGATACGGATTTGGAGTTTGGAAGGCCCCGACGGGTGGGTAGTGAAGCATCGTCTAGGTATGGTCAATGTATTTGGGAGGGACATGTTTCTCCGCACTCACAGTGATGGATATTGGCATTTCGATTATGACATCAGGGCTGTTAACCTGGAGAGGGAGCTGGTTATCCTTGATGACAAAATTGCTGATAAGATCATCTCAGTTAGCATCAGCACTGGAAAAGGCTCACAGTTTCAAAAGATTCCAAGAAGATTCGCTAAACTATATTACAGTCTATTATATGTTCCATACTATGGCAAGGTTCCAGCGTTGGCCCGTTAAGGTCTGAGGATGAATTATGCTATGATGTATCTATTATGCTATCAGCTCTGTAGTTTGTAAGCATCTTCTGTGCATTAGGTGCACCAAACTGCTGTTTATGTAATGTACTAGATTGTTGGCTATGTGTGCCATTCGTGTGAATGGTATGTAGTACTTGCCTTATCGGCCAGTCAACTAGTATCGAACTTATGTAATCTAGTACTTGCCTTGATTTGGAAATCTACAGAGTAAGTAGTACTGGTGTAGATTTTATGAACATGTGGAGTGAAATGAATGAATATTCTGCGCACATGTGCTGAACTAATTTGCTGATTGCATATACATTCAGAGGGCATTTCAGTAGGAACTACTACTGAAGTTGTGACTGTTTCAATGCTGCTCACTGCAGCTAACCATGTACAGAAGAATAGCTGGCTTTCTTCTTGCTAGCTTCTTTATGCCTTTCCTTCCTTTGGCTATTTTCCGTAGAGGGGGAAGATCTGGTAGAGTAGACTCATCATAGATTCTCTTCACCCTTTCCCCCACTATAGAAATTCTTCTAAATCTTTGTCTATTTATTAAACATAGGAGCACCAGCTGTTCTAACTTCTGTAACAGTTGGCTTTGGCTGTTTTGACTCTCCATGGTCTGTTTTTTTTCTGTAATACATGATCTAATATACTTAGAAGAAGAGATCCGTTACCGCATTGACGGCATGGGTGATGCCCAGGGTGTACCAAATCGTGAAGAAGACAAGGTTTAGTTGGAGATCCTCATTCGGATTCACCGTCATTGCATAGCCGGTGCCTCCGATGATGAAAGCAAGCTTCTCCTTAATAACCATCTAAGAGTACTCATACTGTCAGACACCACACCAACTGGAGAAACGAATTGGCCTGCCTTGGTTACCTCTGCGACAACCTGAGGAGAACCACCCATCTATACCATGGGAGATGGTTTGATTATCAGGTTTTGTTTATATTCAACTTTTTGTTTTTTTAATATTTTTTTTCAATTTTTGAGTGATTGTTTTTCAATTAAACTGGATTTTGGGGGCATGGATTAATTCGAATGAAAAATGAAGCAGGGCAGACCGAGACGTCCTGGCGCTACAACGGCCCACTTCTACCCCCACGTTCTGTAGACAGACTACTCCATTCACCACGGCCGCCACCACATCTCCAGTTCTCCACCCCTAAAAAAAAACTCCAGTTCTCCACTCACCACGCACACGGGACGTAGCGTACGCTAGGGCTTCATCCAGCCGGCCGTGACAGCGCGGCGGCGGCGATCCTACACTACACAGGACTCTGTAAATCCAGGTGAAAGTATGCTGCAATTTTTTTTTTGGGTTTGGATGGCACATACATGCGTTGCTTATTGTTTCTTAGTTTTATATCATCTATTTCCTTATCTTTCGGTGCAGCTAAGTTCCGATGCAAGATTGGCCCAAACCAAATATAAAACCCTGGCAGGGGACGTCCCCATGTGTGCTACCTGATGAGTTTGTGGTGTCTCGACTGCCGCTGAAGTCCATTAGCCGCTTCAAATCTGTCTGCAACTCTTGGCTTGCCTTCTCATCTCATCCATCCTACCGCCAGAGGTTCCCAAGAACTCCGGTCTCTTGGCATTCTCATACATCTTGCATGATTTCCTTCAAGTGACAGGGAAATCGATATAACACTTAGCTTTGTACGAATGGCAATTTTACCCACGGACATGGATACCCATGGATATCCGGCACGTATGGACAGGGTTTGAATATGCTTTTGCGCCCATAAGTGGCGCCCAAACACGACCCGATTACTCGTGAATAGGGCATGGACATAATCTTGTACCCATGGATATATCCAAACCCGACACGATAGTATGACTTAATGGCAATATTCTGCTATCCTTACCCCACATGCACATGTCCCACTGTAATTTCACCCATTATAATCTAAAACATTCAATGCAAATTGCACAATACCCACCGTAACTTTTATTAGTTGACATTCAATCCCCGCCTTAATATTACTTCATCATCCTTCTGATCTTTTTATGGCATTGTTAATTAAATGACTCATCTTTAAGAATCAGCCTTGTCTCCTCTTCCTGCTCCTCCTGCACCCCGAGAGATGGTCGACACTGTCAGTCGCTATGTCCATGTATGGTGGAGCACTTCAATAGCAAGCATCACTGGCCTACGACAACGCAACTCCATATCCCCTCGACCTCTCTGTCTCTGCTTTTTCACACGCACATTGATGCATGGGTGCAACAACTTATGTGTGCATTCTGTTATGTCTTATGTATATGTCTTGAGAGGACCCATGGATATCCAAGGATATGGATATCCATCGGGTTTGTACATGGATACAAATTTTCGCCCATGGATTATTTCATGGGTAGACAGGGATTGTCTTCCTGGATATGGATATGAATTTGATCTTGTTCAACCCGATCCAAACCCGACCTCGAGCAGGACGAGTGCGGCATGCCCCCATGGGAGCGTTTTCACGAGCTCTGCCTCTTACGCTTCAGGCCGCCGATACGCGGGAGCCGACTGGCGGAGCTTGGCAGCCTACCCTTCACCTCCACGGTGAAGGATTTCGCTGACCGCTTCCTGGCCCTGGCGTGCCACGCGCCCGGTGTGACGGCTCGCCAGCGTGCCGAGCTCTTCGTGGGCGGTCTGCCGGATCATATCTGCGTGAACGTGGAGCTGCGGGAACCTCAGGACCTCAAGACGGCCATGTATTATGCCCGCACCTTCGAGCATCGCGTGCAGGCCTTGCAGCAGGCGACGCCGGCTTGGGGCGCCCGACAGCCAGGCCGCCCCCAACACCACCAGTGCCGGGGCGTCCGCCTCCGGCCTCTGCAGCGACCAACGCTCCGGTCGGAACACGGCCCTTCCGCCGGCTCACCCCGGCGCACGTGTGTTTGACCGCCCCCTCCTCCCCTATTTATGTGGCCGGAGCGGCGGAGCCGAGGTGACACATCGTGGGAGGCGTGGGTGTTGGGGAACGTTGCATGGGAAACAAAAATTTTCCTACCGTTCACCAAGATCAATCTAGGAGATGCTACTACGAGAGGAGAGTTGGATCTACGTACCCTTGTAGATCGCTAAGCGGAAGCGTTAAGAACACGGTTGATGGAGTCGTATTCGCCGCGATTCAGATCGCTGAAGATCCAAGCACCGAAGCAACGGTGCCTCCGCGTTCTTCACACGTACGGCTCGGGGACGTCTCCTCCTTCTTGATCCAGCAAGGGGTGGAGGAGAGGTTGATGGAGAACCGGCAGCACGACGGCGTGGTGGTGATGGTGGAGAAGAACTCCAGCAGGGCTTCGCCTAAGCTCCGCGGGAGAAGAAGATGTTACGGGAGAGGGAGGGCAGCACCGAGGCACGAACTTGTGTCTGCTGCCCTCCCTCTACCCCTCTATATATAGGGGGAAGGAGGAGAGGGGGGCGCCCCTAGGGTTTACCCTAGGGGGGCCGGCGGCCAGGGCATGGGGGGGGGCGGCGGCCAAGGGCCAGGCCCTAGGGTTTCCCCCCCTAGGTGCCTTGCCCCCCACTCCAAAGGGGTGCGGCTGCCCTAGGGGGTCCCACCCCCTTAGCCGCATGAGGAGAGGGCCCAGGGGGGGGCGCACAGCCCCTTGAGGGCTGTGGTGTCCCCTTTTGTGGCCCAATAGGCCCAGAACTACTTCCGGAACCCCCGAAACCCCTTTCGGTCGTCCGCCGATTTCCCGATGCTCCCCGGAACACTTCCGGACTCCGAAACCTTTCATCCTATATATCAATCTTCGTCTCCGGACCATTCCGGAGACCCTCGTCACGTCCGGGATCTCATCCGGGACTCCGAACAACCTTCGGTAACCATGCACTCTTCTCACTAACAACCCTAGCGTCACCGAACCTTAAGTGTGTAGACCCTGCGGGTTCGGAAACCATGTAGACATGACCGAGACACTCCCAGGTCAATAACCAATAGCGGGATCTGGATACCCATATTGGTTCCCACATGCTTCTCGATGATCTCATCGGATGAACCACGATGTCAAGGATTCAGGCAATCCCGTATACAGTTCCCTTTGTCTCGTCGGTATGTTACTTGCCCGAGATTCGATCGTCGGTATCTCTATACCTAGTTCAATCTCGTTACCGGCAAGTCTCTTTACTCGTTACCGTAATACATAATCCCGTGACCAACTACTTAGTCACTTTGAGCTCATTGAGATGACGTATTACCGAGTGGGCCCGGAGATACCTCTCCGTCACACGGAGTGACAAATCCCAGTCTCGATCCATGTCAACTCAACAGACACCCTCGAAGATACCTGTAGAGTACCTTTATAGTCACCCAGTTACGTTGTGACGTTTGGCACACACAAAGCACTCCTACGGTGTCAGTGAGTTACATGACCTCATGGTCATAGGAACTTATACTTGACATGCAGAAAACTATAGCGATAACTGACACGATCAAAAGCTATGTTTAATGTTTGGGTCTTGTCCATCACATCATTCTCCTAATGATGTGATCCCGTTATCAAATGACAACTCATGTCTATGACCTGGAAACCGCGGTCATCTTTGATCAACGAGCTAGTTCTGTAGAGGCTCACTAGGGACACAAAGTCTGTCTATTCATCCACACATGTATTTGAGTTTCCAGTCAATACAATTATAGCATGGATAATAAACGATTATCATGAACAAGGAAATATAATAATAACTCTTTTATTATTGCCTCTAGGGCATATTTCCAACAGTCTCCCACTTGCACTAGAGTCAATAATCTAGCATTACAAGGTAATGAATCTAACACCCATAGAGTCTTGGTGTTGATCGTGCTTAGCCCGTGGAAGAGGCTTAGTCAACGGATCTGCAACATTCAAATCCGTGTGTACTTTGCAAATATTTATGTCCTCCTCCTTGATCGAATCGCGGATGGAATTGAAGCGTCGCTTTATGTGTCTGGTCCTCTTGTGAAACCTTGGTTCCTTGGCTAGAGCAATGGCACCAGTGTTGTCACAGAACAGAGTCATTGGGTTCAGTGCACTAGGCACAACTCCAAGATCTGTCATGAACTCCTTCATCCAGACACCTTCCTTTGCCGCCTCCGAGGCAGCTATATACTCCGCTTCACATGTAGAATCAGCTACCACGCTCTGCTTGGAACTGCACCAGCTTACCGCTCCCCCGTTGAGAATATATACGTATCCGGTTTGAGACTTAGAGTCATCCGGATCAGTGTCAAAGCTTGCATCGACGTAACCCTTTACGACGAGCTCTTGATCACCTCCATAAACGAGAAACATATCCTTAGTCCTTTTCAGGTACTTTAGGATATTCTTGACCGCTGTCCAGTGATCCATACCAGGATTACTTTGAAACCTTCCGGCCATACTTATGGCAAGGCTGACATCTGGTCTCGTGCACAGCATTGCATACATTGCTAACATGATTCGGACGGATTTAAGCATCGCTACGGGTGAGAAAGTCTCATCGTAGTCAATCCCTTGAACTTGTGAAAAACCCTTTGCCACAAGTCGAGCTTTATACACGGTGACATTACCGTCAGCGTCCGTCTTCCTCTTAAAAATCCATTTATTCTGAATGGCCTTCGGCCCTTCAGGTAATACTTCCAAAGTCCATACTTTGTTTTCATACATGGATCCCATCTCGGATTTCATGGCCTCTAACCATTTGTCGGAATCCGGGCCCACCATCGCTTCTCCATAGCTCGTAGGTTCACCGTTGTCTAACAACATGACCTCCAAGACAGGGTTACCGTACCACTCAGGTGCAGTGCGTACCCTTGTCGACCTACGAGGTTCGGTAGTAACTTGATCAGAAGCTTCTTGATCATCATCATTTGCTTCCTCTTCAACCTCTGCAGGCTCCACAAAAACATCTTTTTGTGCTGTGCTACTCTCTGGTTGAAGCAGAGGTTCTATAACCTCATCAAGTTCTACCTTCCTCCCACTCAATTCTTTCGAGAGAAACTCTTTCTCGAGAAAGGACCCGTTCTTAGCGACAAACACTTTGCCCTCGGATCTGAGATAGAAGGTGTACCCAACTGTTTCTTTTGGGTATCCTATGAAGACACATTTGTCCGCTTTGGGTTCGAGCTTTTCTGGCTGAAGCCTTTTGACATAAGCATCGCAACCCCAAATCTTGAGAAAAGACAACTTCGGTTTCTTACCAAACCATAGTTCATACGGTGTTGTCTCAACGGACTTAGATGGAGCCCTATTTAAAGTGAATGCAGCTGTCTCTAACGCATATCCCCAAAACGATAGTGGCAAATCGGCAAGAGACATCATAGAACGTACCATATCTAATAGGGTTCGATTACGACGTTCAGACACACCATTACGCTGTGGTGTTCCAGGTGGCGTCAACTGTGAAACAATTCCACACTTTCTTAAGTGATCACCAAACTCATAACTCAGATATTCTCCCCCTCGATCAGATCGTAGGAACTTGATCTTCTTGTTACGATGATTTTCAACTTCACTCTGAAATTGCTTGAACTTTTCAAAAGTTTCAGACTTATGCTTCATCAAGTAAATATACCCATATCTACTTAAGTCGTCAGTGAAGGTGAGAAAATAACGATATCCACCGCGCGCCGTTACACTCATCGGACCGCACACATCAGTATGTATGATTTCCAATAAGTCACTTGCCCGTTCCATTGTCCCTGAAAACGGGGTCCTTGTCATCTTGCCCATGAGGCACGGCTCGCACGTGTCAAGTGATTCAAAATCAAGAGACTCCAAAAGTCCATCAGCATCGAGCTTCCTCATGCGTTTCACGCCGATATGACCGAGACGGCAGTGCCACAAGAAAGTGGTATTATCATTATCTACTCTACATCTTTTGGCATCAATGTTATGAACATGTGTATCATCACTATCGAGATTCAATAAGAATAAACCCCTAACTTCGGGTGCATGACCATAAAAGATATTACTCATATAAATAGAACAACCATTATTCTCTGACTTAAATGAGTAACCGTCTCGCAATAAACAAGATCCAGATATAATGTTCATGCTTAACGCAGGCACTAAATAACAATTATTTAGGTTCATAACTAATCCCGATGGTAATCGAAGAGCGAGCGTGCCGACGGCGATCACATCAACCTTGGAACCATTTCCCACGCGCATCGTCACTTCGTCCTTCGCCAGCCTCCGTTTATTCCGCAGTTCCTGTTTAGAGTTGCAAATGTGAGCAACCGAACCGGTATCAAATACTCAGGCACTACAACGAGAGTTGGTAAGGTACACATCAATAACATGTATATCACATATACCTTTGTTGTTGTTGGCCCCCTTCTTGTCCGCCAGATACTTGGGGCAGTTCCGCTTCCAGTGGCCGTTCCCCTTGTAATAGAAACACTCAGTCTCTGGTTTGGGCCCAGCCTTGGGTTTCTTCACTGGATTAGCAACTGCTTTGCCACCCTTCTTAGAGTTACCCTTCTTGCCCTTGCCATTCTTCTTGAAACTAGTGGTTTTATTGACCATCAACACTTGATACTCCTTCTGGATGTCTGCCTCAGCGACTTTCAGCATCGAAAACAGCTCGGCGATGGTCTTGTTCATCCCTTGCATGTTATACTGCTGCACGAAGCTCTTGTAGCTTGGAGGGAGTGACTGGAGAATTCTGTCAATGATAGCCTCATCCGGGAACACAAGTCCCAGATCAGCTATGCGGGTATAGTACCCAGACATCTTCAGTAAGTGCTCACTGACAGACGAATTCTCCTCCATCTTGCAAGCGAAGAATTTATCGGTGGTCTCATACCTCTCGATCTTAGCATTCTTCTCAAAGATGAACTTCAACTCCTGGTACATCTCATATGCACCATGACGTTCAAAACGCCTTTGAAGTCCTCCTTCCAAGCCGTACAACATGGCACACTGCACTATCGAATAGTCATCCGAACGTGTCTGCCAGACGTTCAAAACGTCTGCAGGCGCTGTAGGAGCGGGGGGGTCACCTAGCGGTGCATTCAGGACATAAACCTTTTGGGCAGCTGTGAGGATGATCCTCAGATTGCGGAGCCAGTCCACAAAGTTGCTCCCGTCATCTTTCAGTTTAGCTTTCTCTAGGAACGCATTAAAATTCAGGGGAGCTACTGCGCGAGCCATCTACAACCAAAAAATTTGCAAAGACATTTTAGACTATTGTTCATGATAAGTGAGTTATTACCTAATCAAATTATTTATAACTCCCACTCAAATTGACATCCCTCTGGTCATTCGAGTGTGACATGATCCAAATTCACCAACCCAAGTCCGATCGTCACGTGAGATGAGGTGGTGTCAATGGTGAACATCAACATGTTGATCATATCTACTATATGACTCATGCTCGACCTTTCGGTCCTCCGTGTTCCGAGGCCATGTCTGTACATGCTAGGCTCGTCAAGTCTAACCCGAGTGTTCTGCATGTGCAAAACTGGCTTGCACCCGTTGTATGCGAACGTAGAGTCTATCACACCCGATCATCACGTGGTGCTTCGAAACGACGAACCTTCGCAACGGCGCACACTCGGGGGGAACACAATTTTATCTTGAAATTTTAGTGAAGGATCATCTTATAATGCTACCGTCGTCCTAAGCAAAATAAGATGCATAAAAGGATTAACATCACATGCAAATCATAAGTGACATGATATGGCCATCAACTCATGCTTTTGATCTCCATCTCCAAAGCACCGGCATGATCTCCATCGTCACCGGCGCCACACCATGATCCCCATCATCATGATCTCCATCATCGTGTCGCCATCGGGGTTGTCGGCGCCCACCATGCTCTTACTACTATTGCTACCGTTTAGCGATAAAGTAAAGCATTACAAAGCGCTTAATGATTGACACGCAGGTCATACAAAAATTAAAGACAACCCTATGGCTCCTGCCGGTTGCCGTATGCATCGACATGCAAGTCGATATTAACTATTACAACATGATCATCTCATACATCAAAATATATCCCATCATGTCATTGGCCATATCATATCACATACATACCCTGCAAAAACAAGTTAGACGTCCTCTAATTTGTTGTTGCATGTTTTACGTGGCTGCTATGGGTATCTAGCAAGAACGCTTCTTACCTACGCAAAACCACAACGGTGATATTCAAGTTGCTATTTAACCTTCTACAAGGACCGCCTTGTTCTATTCCGATTCAACTAAGATAGGAGAGACAGACACCCGCCAGCCATCTTATGCAACAAAAGTCACATGTCTGTCGATGGAACCGGTCTCATGTACGTGGACATGTAAAGTTGGTCCGGGCCGCTTCATCCCATAATACCGCTGAATCAAGAAAGACTAAGGAGGGCAGCAATTTAAACATCAACGCCACAAACCCTTTTGTGTTCTACTCGAGAAAGCATCTACGCAAGATCCTAGCTCATGATGCCACTGTTGGGGAACGTTGCATGGGAAACAAAAATTTTCCTACCGTTCACCAAGATCAATCTAGGAGATGCTACTACGAGAGGAGAGTTGGATCTACGTACCCTTGTAGATCGCTAAGCGGAAGCGTTAAGAACGCGGTTGATGGAGTCGTATTCGCCGCGATTCAGATCGCTGAAGATCCAAGCACCGAAGCAACGGTGCCTCCGCGTTCTTCACACGTACGGCTCGGGGACGTCTCCTCCTTCTTGATCCAGCAAGGGGTGGAGGAGAGGTTGATGGAGAACCGGCAGCACGACGGCGTGGTGGTGATGGTGGAGAAGAACTCCAGCAGGGCTTCGCCTAAGCTCCGCGGGAGAAGAAGATGTTACGGGAGAGGGAGGGCAGCACCGAGGCACGAACTTGTGTCTGATGCCCTCCCTCTACCCCTCTATATATAGGGGGAAGGAGGAGAGGGGGGCGCCCCTAGGGTTTCCCCTAGGGGGGCCGGCGGCCAGGGCATGGGGGGGGGCGGCGGCCAAGGGCCAGGCCCTAGGGTTTCCCCCCCTAGGTGCCTTGCCCCCCACTCCAAAGGGGTGCGGCTGCCCTAGGGGGTCCCACCCCCTTAGCCGCATGAGGAGAGGGCCCAGGGGGGGGGGGCGCACAGCCCCTTGAGGGCTGTGGTGTCCCCTTTTGTGGCCCAATAGGCCCAGAACTACTTCCGGAACCCCCGAAACCCCTTTCGGTCGTCCGCCGATTTCCCGATGCTCCCCGGAACACTTCCGGACTCCGAAACCTTTCATCCTATATATCAATCTTCGTCTCCGGACCATTCCGGAGACCCTCGTCACGTCCGGGATCTCATCCGGGACTCCGAACAACCTTCGGTAACCATGCACTCTTCTCACTAACAACCCTAGCGTCACCGAACCTTAAGTGTGTAGACCCTGCGGGTTCGGAAACCATGTAGACATGACCGAGACACTCCCAGGTCAATAACCAATAGCGGGATCTGGATACCCATATTGGTTCCCACATGCTTCTCGATGATCTCATCGGATGAACCACGATGTCAAGGATTCAGGCAATCCCGTATACAGTTCCCTTTGTCTCGTCGGTATGTTACTTGCCCGAGATTCGATCGTCGGTATCTCTATACCTAGTTCAATCTCGTTACCGGCAAGTCTCTTTACTCGTTACCGTAATACATAATCCCGTGACCAACTACTTAGTCACTTTGAGCTCATTGAGATGACGTATTACCGAGTGGGCCCGGAGATACCTCTCCGTCATACGGAGTGACAAATCCCAGTCTCGATCCATGTCAACTCAACAAATACCCTCGGAGATACCTGTAGAGTACCTTTATAGTCACCCAGTTACGTTGCGACGTTTGGCACACACAAAGCACTCCTACGGTGTCAGTGAGTTACATGATCTCATGGTCATAGGAACTTATACTTGACATGCAGAAAACTATAGCGATAACTGACACGATCAAAAGCTATGTTAACGTTTGGGTCTCGTCCATCACATCATTCTCCTAATGATGTGATCCCGTTATCAAATGACAACTCATGCCTTATGACCTGGAAACCGCGGTCATCTTTGATCAACGAGCTAGTCCTGTAGAGGCACACTAGGGACACAAAGTCTGTCTATTCATCCACACGTGTATCTGAGTTTCCAATCAATACAGTTATAGCATGGATAATAAACGATTATCATGAACAAGGAAATATAATAATAACTCTTTTATTATTGCCTCTAGGGCATATTTCCAACAGCTGTTGGGGAACGTTGCATGGGAAACAAAAATTTTTCCTACCGTTCACCAAGATCAATCTAGTAGATGCAACTACGAGGAAGGAGTGTGATCTACGTACCCTTGTAGATCGCTAAGCGGAAGCGTTATGAACGCGGATGATGGAGTCGTACTCGTCGCGATTCAGATCGCCGAAGACCTAGCACCGAAGCAACGGTGCCTCCGCGTTCTTCACACGTACGGCTCGGGGACGTCTCCTCCTTCTTGATCCAGCAAGGGGTGGAGGAGAGGTTGATGGAGAACCGGCAGCACGACGGCGTGGTGGTGATGGTGGAGAAGAACTCCAGCAGGGCTTCGCCTAAGCACCGCGGGAGAAGAAGATATGACGGGAGAGGGAGGGCAGCACCGAGGCACGAACTGTGTTGGCTGCCCTCCCTTTGCCCCACTATATATAGGGGGGGTGGAGAGGTTAGGGCGCCCTAGGGTTTCCCCCTAGGGGCCGGCGGCCAGGGCAAGGGGAGGCGCCCAGGCCCTAGGGTTTCCCCCCTAGGTGCCTTGCCCCCCAAGTCCCAAGGGGTGCGGCCAGCCCTAGGGGGTCCCACCCCCTTAGCCGCATGGGGAGAGGGCCCAGGGGGGGCGCACAGCCCCCTGAGGGCTGTGGTGTCCCCCCTTGTGGCCCAATAGGCCCAGAACACCTTCCGGACCCCCCGAAAACCTTCCCGGTACTCCGCCGATTTCCCGATGCTCCCCGGAACACTTCCGGTACTCCGAAACCTTTCATCCTATATATCAATCTTCGTCTCCGGACCATTCCGGAGACCCTCGTCATGTCCGGGATCTCATCCGGGACTCCGAACAACCTTCGGTAACCATGCACTCTTCTCACTAACAACCCTAGCGTCACCGAACGTTAAGTGTGTAGACCCTGCGGGTTCGGAAACCATGTAGACATGACCGAGACACTCCCAGGTCAATAACCAATAGCAGGATCTGGATACCCATATTGGCTCCTACATGTTTCTCGATGATCTCATCGGATGAACCACGATGTCAAGGATTCAGGCAATCCCGTATACAGTTCCCTTTGTCTCGTCGGTATGTTACTTGCCCGAGATTCGATCGTCGGTATCTCTATACCTAGTTCAATCTCGTTACCGGCAAGTCTCTTTACTCGTTACCGTAATACATAATCCCGTGACCAACTACTTAGTCACTTTGAGCTCATTGAGATGACGTATTACCGAGTGGGCCCGGAGATACCTCTCCGTCACACGGAGTGACAAATCCCAGTCTCGATCCATGTCAACTCAACAGACACCCTCGGAGATACCTGTAGAGTACCTTTATAGTCACCCAGTTACGTTGTGACGTTTGGCACACACAAAGTACTCCTACGGTGTCAGTGAGTTACATGATCTCATGGTCATAGGAACTTATACTTGACATGCAGAAAACTATAGCGATAACTGACACGATCAAAAGCTATGTTAATGTTTGGGTCTCGTCCATCACATCATTCTCCTAACGATGTGATCCCGTTATCAAATGACAACTCATGTCTATGACCTGGAAACCGCGGTCATCTTTGATCAACGAGCTAGTCCTGTAGAGGCTCACTAGGGACACAAAGTCTGTCTATTTATCCACACATGTATTTGAGTTTCCAATCAATACAGTTATAGCATGGATAATAAACGATTATCATGAACAAGGAAATATAATAATAACTCTTTTATTATTGCCTCTAGGGCATATTTCCAACAGTGGGATTAACCGCGCCCACGCCCCGCACATCCCCGCAAATCCCGCGCGCAATTATTCTGCCCCGGAAGGGCAACCGTCCACCTTGGCCGCATCGGATCCGCGTGCGTGCCGAGGCCCTGTAGTGGTGGGCCCAGGCCTACGGTGACGTCCCGTCACGCGCGTGGGCTGGCAGGCCGGCCTGGCCCGCTGGCGACGCGTGGCAAGCGGGCAACGGGCGGCGACGCGCCATGCGGCGCCCGCCTTGACGATTCGAATTCACCAGTCGGCCGGCTGCCACGCGGCTGGTTCCTGGCACGCGGCTCTCACCAACCAGATGAACGAAGACATCGGATCTCCCAGAAGTGAAAGCTGCTGAGGCACCCCGGCTTCAAGCCGTGACACCTCACCAGCTTTGGGGACTATTGTCGGGGTTATGTACCCCGGGTAGCCTCATCCGCATCCAAGGACCTTTTAAGACATCGAGGCTGGCCCAGCCCCTTAGACCGACTAGGTGTACGGCCGGCTTCCTTGCCGGCTTCCAGAAGGCGGCCCCAGGAGTGGGCCGTCTCCTCGCTGCCGGCCTCTCCCCCTAGGAGTCTACACTCGCCGACCATGACCAAGATAGAGCATGGCAACAATGCCATATGCTCCCCTCGGGATTCGGGGGAGCGTGGCTACAGTGCGCCTCGACCAGGCGGACACCCTCCGGCACGGTGTGGGACTGTAGCCATGCGTGGCATGACGCCGCCCTCATCAGTAAGGACGACGCTACATTGAAAGGCAATCGGCGTGGCCCGCAGGAGGCAGGCCCTACCTGTCGGCCGAATCTCGGTAGCCGGCGGGGTCCACCAAAGGCGGGCCCCAGCAGCCGGCGGAGAACCCGGTGATCGAAGACACTGACACCCGGGTCCCACCCGAACGTATTACCATTGTACCCCTGGGGGGTTGGCGTATAAAACCCCCCGGGTCTCACCCATGCAAAGGGTTGAGTTCTAGTTTAGCATCCATCCCCACACCTTATAGCTAGGAGTAAGAGAGCTAGCCTTGCGCTTCTTCCTCCTCTAGCCATACAGCTCAAGGAGCAAACTTGTACACTTGTGATCATAGTCACCATGCGGAGACCCCGCAAAGCAGGACTAGGGGTGTTATCTCCTCGACGAGCCCCGAACCTGGGTACGTCTCGTGTTCGACCCCGTGTACGCTCAAGCTCGTGCTCACTCCCGCTTTCAGGGCCCGATGACGTCCTCTTGACTCCACCCATGATAAGCCACCCCCTGGCATCCGCCGTGATATCAGCATGACAAAAAGAAAACTGATTAGTGAACACTAAAATCATTGAAGAAAATGACACATAACAACTAACAAAAGTTATCAGCTTATCCATCAGAACTGACAAAGTGCTTAGGTTTTCGCTGACCATCCATGTTTGTGTCTGAAATTGAATACAGTAAAGTTAACTATGATGCAGTAATAATAACTAAGGGGCTTTTCCTGCTAGTTTTAACACCAAATGTTATTCTTAGAATTACTGCAAAAAAATGTGACAAATTGCTGCAGGTAAACATTACACGGGTGTGTGCTACTGAAATTCAAAAGACTCGACGAGATAAGACCGAGACAGATGGAATGGCTGCACAACATTACGGCGCTGAAAATCCAAAGACTATGCCAGATCCAACACTGACTAAAATGAACATACATCATCACTGTTTTTGCTACTATCCTCGAGACTATCACTGTCTGACAGACCACCATCAGGGTCATAGTTGGGTTTGAATCCACTGCATGATGATCTGTGACCCGCAAATTCTGCAAACCTGCATGAAGAAGAAAGAAACTGAAAAATAGTACCGATGAAAAAAGGAAATATCAGACATAAAAGTCACATATGATACATGAAAAAGTTTTGATCACTAACTGGCTCCTCCATAGCCAATTAACTGAATATGTGTATCATTCTGCACTCATAACCACACATGCATGACGACGTGCACTGGAACAGAAAACACAGCAATGGATTCGATTTCAAATCGCTCGCTAGCTGCTCCGACAGTAAACTGAACTTCCAACACTGATCCAAAAGAGACAAAGGACTCAACACCGGATCGGGTACATTGGCGGCACTCTCAACATCCAAAAAACAGTAAAACTGAACATACATTCCACACTATACTGCTCGTATGAATGGAAGAGCAAAGAAAAAAAAGGATTCACTACAGATAATGTTTGTCATGCATCCTGAACAAAATGCAGAGAGGATTCTGAACAAAATCAGTCACTAGCTAGTTGCTAAAGCACACATGTACAATGACAGTTTTTCTGAATTAATCAATTGCTTGTCCTAAAAGACTAGAGATTAGAGAATGCTGAACACACATATCCAGGGCCAGTTGAAAAAACTGAACCAAATCAACCGCATGGTCTGATGGAGAGTAGCAGACACTGAACGCAAAAGGTTCAGGGAACTTTACTGAACATAATCGAGCGGAATGAATCTGAGACCACCCTCCATCCACACCCACCACGAGCTGGCACGATCTGTGACCATGAACTGAACGAGCACATGGGAACGGGAAATGTACAGTGAAATTTTGGACAGAGGAGGAAAGAAGGAAGACACACCAATACCTTCCACTCGAGCAGCGGCAGCGACTACCACCTCCAGTCCCCACGACGGCTGCTAGGTGACGGACAGAAAAAAAAGCCTAAAGCCAAATCAAAATCAGACGTGTGAAAATAGTAAAAGTGACATTAATTCTATATTTCTTTTACACCTATCTCTTGCTTAAAAAAACAACTTTTTTTTTAGAATCAGCATTTTTTTGAGGAATAGCAATTTATTAAATGGGAAAGGATTTGCCGCCGAAGCTCCAGAAACAATCGAGGGACACGGCCCAGCCCAGTAAGAGGCTCTCTTCTGTCCTTTGCCCTAGCGAGAAGCCTCAGCCCAAATATGACCCCACTCTCTCCCAATCTGGACAACTAGCACCCCTAAAAATTTTTCTGGACAACTAGCGGCGAATCCCCATTCTCCGGCGAGCCGCGGCGAGACCCTTCTCCGGCACGACCGCTGCTTCCTGCAGCATCGAGCTCCCCATCCCGCCGCCTCACCTCCGCAGCCTCGTTCACACTTTCTGACTGGCCGACCGCACTCGCCGACGACCGGAAGCAGCCATTACGCGGTGAGCTCCCGTTCCTCTTCCTCTCCTCGGTGCCTACGCCGCATGTTTGTCCTCGTGTGCTGTCTCTGACCTGAGCTCGTCGCAGATGCAAGCTGGAGCTCACCGCCGTCCGTTCCGCCACCCTGGATTCCCCTCACCCTAGCTGGTGAGTCCGCTTTTCCCCTCATCCTGTCGTCTTCATGCCGCGAAAGGAAGTCGCGGTTTGGAACAGAGTATATATGAATATATGATGAGTTCGTTTCTGCTGGTTAGTCGTACTAAGGATGGACATGAATCCCCGTGGCCCTCTCAGCATAGGCCATAAGCTCATACGAAAATATGCTTCAGAACTTTACTCATTTGCAAATTCTGGTGTGAATAAACCACGAAAGTATTGTAAGAAGGGGACCAACAACAAAAAAATAGTCATGATTTTTAGTGTCAAAGTTGGATAGTATTTCTGTGCAATGACATCCATGATTCTACATCCATATTTCCAGTATGGAGTCAATGATTACCATTTATCAAGTGCTGATCTCAGCTTCCGTTAATCTTTAAATTGTGGGTATCATTATTTCTTCCACTTCTGCATAAACAGTAAGTTTCTCAGTTTTATATCATCTATTTTCTTCTCTTTCGATGTAGATATAACTTCATCTGCTAGATAAGCTCAAAGGAGATATAGAACCTCAGCAGGGGATGACCACAGCCGTACTACCTGATGACCTAGTGGTGGAGATATTGTCTGGGCTGCCGCTTAAGTCTTTTTGCCGTTTCAAATGTGTCTCCAAGACTTGGCTTGCTTTCTCATCTGATCCGCACTACCGCGAGAAACTCCCCAGAACCCCCGTCGGTCTCCTGTACCAAAAAAGAAAGCATGACACTGCCATCCATCTTGCGGGACTTCCCTCAAATGACAGGGATATTGACACAACACTTAGTTTTGTGCCATGTTATGAGCATCCCTTAAAACTTGAGGATTGCAGCAATGGCTTACTTCTTTGTTATCATGGTGATACACACTATAAAGAAATTTTTGACGCAATCTTATGCAATCCAGCAACTAAAGAGTGGATGGCACTTCCAGATACTGAACCTGGACTAGCCGTCTCATTTTCTGTTCTCAGGTTGTGTTTTGATCCATTATGGTCTCAACACTTCTATGTCGTCAAATTTGAGTCAAGCTCGAGCCCAAATGGTGGATATGACACTAAAGTTAAGGTATTTTTCTCTGAGGATTCCACATGGTCTAGTTGTCTTTGGGAAACTAGTGATGCATTTGCTGGTGCTTGGATCTTCGTAAATGGGGTGTTGTATGTGAAGCACCTGTGGGGGCATTACCTTCTGGCACTCGATGCACCTGGCACATGCACACAGTCGCTCAATCATAGGACCTTTCAGCTGCCAGGGTTTCCATATGGACCACATCACAGGTTTCATTGCTATGACGGGTGTCTTTGGCAGTCATCTGGAGTCTTATGCTATGCACAACATGAATTGGATGGTTGCATGATCCGGATTTGGAGTTTGGAAGGATCTGATAGGTGGGTGGTGAAGCATCGCCTAAGCATGAACAATGTATTTGGGAGGGACATAATGCTCCATATTAACAGTGACAGATTTTGGTATTTCGATTATGAAATCCTGGCATTTGACTTGGAGAGAGAGCTAGTTATCCTTGCTGACACAATTGCTGATAATAAGATCATCTCATATAGCATCAGTACTGGAAAAGTCTGCCAGATTCTAAACATTCCAAGCTTCGTTAACCTATATCGAAGTCTACTCTATGTGCCATACTATGGCAAGTTTCCAGCTTCTGCGCTTCAAGGAGTTCAAGCCAAATGTTAGAATATTTACCCTATGAATGATGTAATCTCTAGGTATCTTTTGTGCGCTAGCTGTGCCAAACAGCTGTTATGTATGTACTGGATTGTTGGCTTCGTTACGTGTTGTGTTCTTCTAATTGGCACGTCTCATTTCTCCTCTTAAAACTGGTCTTACTTATGCTAGTCTAATTTAGCAAAACTGCAGAGCATATTCTTATGTCTGTTGATGTTATGAACATCTGTAGTAACATGAAGCCTTTGATAGAAGGATATGTGAGGCAGTGTGAGCTTTCTATACAATAGCTGAGAGAACTCTTGTAATCTTGCAAGGTTTCAGCCTCTTGGCATAGCAGCAGGCAGCTCTCATATGTTAGGTTGATTTACCAGAGGTGCTAATGTTTCAGCCATCGCAAAGTCTGGTAGGACCCCCCCTCGCCGAGACGGTGCGGAGATTCGAGCAGCTAGCATGCTTCGCCAACGATTTCTTCAGGTACATACAGTTTGGAGGCCATCCAAGGAGTTTTGTCATGGTATCCTCCTTCAAAGTTCCTACGGAGCCCCTGCTTGCAGGCAAGGATGCCCTCCTCTTGCTTCATCCATTCGCATGTGACATCTGGGGAGCTTCTCTTGCCGTTGGTGGCTGCGGCTTTGCCATTGCCCTCCTCTTGCTTCATCCATATCTGGGGCATATATGAGAACACGACCCACCATAAATTCTACCAAATCTTCCCCTCCCGCCCTGACCTTGCTGGACGAGCCATTTCCCTCACCTCTCTGCTCCCTCGTCTGGCTCGGCCCTCCCCTAGCTCCACCATCGTCCTGACCCTTCAACGCCGCCACCACTGGCAGAAATCTCCTCCCCAGTCGTCTCACCGCACCGGCTACCGTCACCGCCTAGGCCGCCGTACGTCCGGCTATTCTTGGACTGTACCTTGCTCTGTTTGTGTTCGAAACATTGTCCAATCAGTTCTTTTGTGATTCTTTTGTAGGAAAAAGATGGATTCAAATGGTTCGCCGGATGAGGAGTATGGAAACACGGAGCTTGATGAAGTAATGCGAAAGGAGTCCTTAGATTTGTCGGAAGCAAACGAAGATGTTGAGATGATGATGATCAGAGCACCCAAGAGGAAATTAACAGGGAAGTGAAACACATTTTGAACTTTAAGGATTAGATCAAAGGGAGAAGAGTTTTGAACCGGGATCGCCTGAGCATGAATCACACCGTAGGCGCCGTGTACCGGCGAAGCCAGAAGCACATGGTTATTATGATAAACACGTTGTACGATCAACACACTGTACGAAGAACACACACATCGACCTATGACCCCCCTTCAAGATGTATATTAAACTTTAACGAGGTACCATAATATTATGGGAATTAGATATATTTATTTTTGAGTTGAAAGCTATCATTTGATAGTTTTTGGAAGCCCCAGTCCATAATTACCCCATAAAACTCCATCTCTCAGAAATATAAGGGGAAAAGAAAATGAAAACATGGATTTTTGATAGCTCCAGTCTACTTTTGTAAAATTTGGCTATAGTTTTGGTGTCTATTTTTTACCTGTGTCACGCATGGAAGGGAAAAGCGAAAAACCTAGATAGTACAAAGGGCAAACTGTAAAAGTTATGAAACCCAAAACTTAGGTGAAACCGAGAACAAATTGCTTCGGTGAGAACAAACTGATTTAGCTAGGAATAAATTCAGGGATACAAATGATGTCTGGTAAATCAGAAAGCCAAACATGGCGGCCAAAAGCTAAAGTAGTTGATGCTTTAGATAATTCAAATGAGCTTTAAGATTCAACTCCCGGTTCTCATGGATGAAATCCACCGAAGTAAAATCAAGCATTCATCCCTTGATACCTTAGATAGTTGTTTTTTTTCGTGAAAAGTTGGATAGTTTTTTTTAGGGGTAGAAAAGTTGGATAGTTTTTATTTTTTGAGGGGTAGAAAAGTTGGATAGTTTGGTGCTGAAGGTCCTCTATTGTGCAGTTTCCCTGATAGGCCGCTTGGTTCGGCCGCCGAATGTGTTGAAAAAAACAATCGAATATGAGGGACTTGGCCCAGCCCAGTAAGAGGCCCTCTTCCTTGGCCCTAGTGAGCAGCCTCAGCCCAAATACGGTCGCCGCTTTTCCACTAGTCTTTCCCAAGTACTAGCAGCGAATCCCCATTCTCCGGGGAGCGGCGGCGAATCCACCTTCGCCGGCACTACCGCTGCCTCCTGCAGCGTCGAGCTGTCCCACCGACGCATCCTCCTGGCCGACCACGCTCGCCCACGACCGCCGATTACGCGGTGAGCTCTCGTGCATTTTCCTCTCCTCGGTGCTTATGGCGAATGTTATCCTCATGTCATGTGCCGTTTCTGATCTGAGCTCGTGCAGATGCAACCTGAATCTCACCGCGGCCCGTTCCTCCACCCTGGATTCTCCTCCCCCAAGCTGGTGAGTCCGCATTTCCCCTCATCATGTCGTCTTCGTGCCGCGAAAGCAGGTCGCGGTTTGGAACATATACCTGATCCGATGTCTGATGAGTTCGTTTCGATTGGTCAGTTGCGCCTCGGATGGATACGATGATTTCTTTACTTGCCCTTGCTTATCTCACGAGTTAGCACATGCAGTATATATTTGCCCTTATACAAAAATATACGAGCACTTCACAACTTCACTCAATCCTCATTTAGAAATTCTGGCGTAAACTGCAAAAGCTATTGTTAGAAGGGGACCAACAAAAAAAAAACTAGTCATGGTTTTTAGTGTGAAAGTTGGACAGTATTTCGCGGGACTTCCCTCAAGTGATAGGGATACTGATACAAACACTTAGCTTTGTGCCATGTTGTGAGCATCCCCTAGAGCTTAAGGACTGTAACAATGACCTACTTCTTTGTTATCATGGTGGTACACCCTCTAAACAAATTTCCGATGCCATTGTGTGCAATCCAGCAACTGAAGAATGGATGACACTTCCATATACTGAACCTGGACCAGCTGTCTGTTATGCTGATTACAAGCTGTGTTTTGATCCATTATGGTCTCAATACTTCTAAGTCTTCAAATTTGAGTGGAGTCCAAATGATGGATATGACAGTGAAGTTAAGGTATTTTTCTCTGAGGATTCAACATGCTCTAATTGTCTATGGGAAACCTCAGATGAATTTGGTGGCGATTCACTCTTCGTAAATGGTTTGTTATATGTGGAGCACTCATTTGGGCATTACCTTCTGGCACTCGATGCACCTGACACATGCACACAATTGCTCAATCATAGTACCATTCAGCTGCCTGGATTTCCAAATGAACCAGAACAGAGGTTTTATTGCTTTGATGGCTGTCTTTGCCAGTCATCTGGGGTCTTGTGCTATGCACAACAAGAATTGGATGGTTGCATGATCCGAATTTGGAGTTTGGAAGGATCTGATAAGTGGGTGGTGAAGCATCGTCTAAGTATGAAAAATGTATTCCGGAGGGACACAATGCTCCGTACGAACAATGACGGATTATGGTATTTTGATTATGAAATCCTGGCATTTGTCTTGGAGAGAGAGCTAATTATCCTTGCTGACACAGTTGCTGATAATAAGGTCATGTCATATAGCATCTGTACTGGAAAAGGCTTGCAGATTCTAAACATTCCAGGGTTCGTTGGCCTACATCGAAGTCTACTCTACGTGCCATACTACGGTAAATTTCCAGCTTTTGTTCTTCAAGGAGCTCGAGTCAAATGTTAGAATATGTACCCTATGAATGTTGTAATCTCTAGGTATCTTTTGTGCACTAGCTGTACCAAACAGCTGTTATGTATGTTCCGGATTGTTGGCTTCGTTATATGTTAAGTTCATCTATATGGCACTTCTCATTTCCTCTGTCAACTCTGGTCTTACTTATGCTAGCGTAATCTAGGAAAACTGCAGAGCATATTGCTATATCTTGTTGATGTTATGAACATCTGGAGTAACATGGAGCTTTCTCATTTCCCCTCATCCTATCGATTTTGTGCCACGACAGCAAATCATGGTTTGGAACATATACCTGATATGACGTCTGATGAGTTCATTTCCGTTGGTCGGATGGATATGATGATTTCTTGTTTTCCCCTTGCTCATCTCACGAGTTGCATATATTTGCCCTTGCACCATGACTGATTTTTTTGTTGGTCCCTAAGATTATAGATTCTGAAGGTTCTTTATGTTCCCTTTTTATCAGATAACTTTCTGTTTCACGGCGCATTAAACAACACGTGCATTATGTTCTCGTTGTTGCTGGCTTGTTATGAAATGGATGCCGACGCAATCATTGGAAAAAATCAGTAATTTTATTGCTTGCACAGAACTATGTATCCGCGTGACCCAATCACACTCAGCATAGGCCAACATAAGCCCGTACAGAAATATGCTTCAAAACTTTCCTCAATCCTCATTTACAAATTCTGGTGTAAACTGCAAAAGCTATTGTTAGAAGGGGATCAACAACAAAAATTTAGTCATGGTTTTTAGTGTGATATAGTTGGATAGTATTTGAGTTCGCATGGCATCCACAATCCTACATCCGTATTTTGGGCATGGAGTCAATGTTTACCAATTATCTAGTGCTGGTTTTAGCTTCAATCAAGTAATTTGCTCATTCCGGTTAATCATTAAATTATGGATATCACTACTTGTAGTTCTGCATAAAAAAATAACATTCTCATTTTTATACCATTTATTTTCTTCTCTTTTGATGGAGATATAAGTTCATCTGCTAAATAAGCTCAAAGGAGTGTTGTCAACAACAACAAAAACTCGAAGGAGATAACCTTGTTAGGGGATGACCACAATTGTACTACCTGATGACTTGGTCGTGGAGATCCTGTCTCGGCTGCCGCTGAAGTCCTTTTGCCACTTCAGATGTGTCTCCAAATCTTGGCTTGCCTACTCATCTGATCCACACTACCGCCAGAAGCTCCCAAGAACTCCTGTCAGTCTCCTCTACCAAAAAGGTGAGCATGACACTACCATCCTTCTGGCAGGACTTCCCTCAAGTGATAGGGCTATTGATACAACACTTAGCTTTGTGCCATGTTGCGGGCATCCCTTCGAGCTTAAGGACTGCAGCAATGGCCTACTTCTTTGTTATCATTGTGATACGCACTATAAATAAATTTCCGACGCTATTGTATCCAATCCAGCAACTAAAGAGTGGATTGCACTTCCAGATATTTGCTGTTCTCGGGTTGTGTTTTGATCATTATGGTCTCAACACTTCTTTGTCTTCATATTTGAGTCAAGCTCGAGCCCTTACAGGGTGGGCACGGTAAGGGCCGGTCCGATCTTGATCGAGCCGCCGTTTGGACCGGCCGCTGGCGGGCTGGACCGGACCGGACCGACCAGCCTGTCAGTCCTGTTTTTAGGGACTGGACCGGCGACGGCGAAGACCGGGCTGGACCGAAAGGACTGGCAAGAGGCGATGTGGTGACCATGTGGGCGGGACATGGAGGAGGTGGCCATGAGCACCTGCGCGGCAACCGGGAGGCACAAGAGCGAGCCGTCGTGGCCACGAACAGCACACCGGCGGCAGCAGCAACGTGCACGCGCCAGGGTACTCCGAGAGGCAGGAGCTCACAACACGTCCGGTGCGAGACCTTGTGAGCCTTCCGTGATTATTGGTGGATCAAGCATGATGTGGAGCAGAGTCGTGGGCATAGTTGACGAAGAAGCTGGATGGCAGGGGATGTCACGAACGTAATCAGATCGAGCCCATCTTTCTCGCTCTCTCTGTTGCTGCTCTTTGAATATAAGGAAAACTCCAACGTTTTAGGCAACAGAATTCCGGAAATTCATTGGCGTGGACGAGCTCGCCTGCTCCTGTTATCGCGAGGCGTCGACTCGTTCGGGGGATACGGGACGTATACGGTATTGACGTTGCCTCATTTAATGCGTGTTGTGGATGGGAGGAGCCGATGTTTGCGCGTTGCGTGACGACGGACGTCCAAGCCATGGCGACGTCGTTTTGATACTGTACCAACGTGACTAGGTGGAAATCGTACACTGACACACAAGAAGGCCAAGCAGGTGATGCAAGCATGCACGACAACACAGTTCACATAAACACTACTCCCTCAGTTCCTAAATATTTGTCTTTCAAGACATTTCAAATGATTACAGCATACGAATGTATGTAGACATATTTTAGAGTGTAGATTCACTTATTTTACTTCATGTGTAGCCATTTGTTGAAATCTGAAGAAAGACAAATATTTTGGAATGGAGGGAGTATATAACTTAATCACCCTGGATTAGTTTTAGCGTTAAGTACATCAGTATACCGGTGCGAACAGCTTTCTGCAGGTGTCATTTTTAGCGCGTCAGTTTCCAATCCTTGGCCGCTTCGGTGCTCGGTTGTCACCATTACGCTGCTGCTAAATCCAGCTCCAACCTCGGTCACCGATTCGCTGTAGCTACCTGGCTCACTGCAGTTTTCACCGCCGGTGGAACTTCCATTTTCTGGATCGTGGTCCCATATCTCCTCCTGCGACGAAAAACGGGACTGAATTTCAGTTTCGTCTTCGTAAGCTTCATCTGCGATCGATGCCCCGTCAGCTCTCCCGTCCACGGAATCCTGCTGCAAAACCGGCGTAGGAGCACCACGAGCAGAGCATACCTAGAGCAGTGAACGCCCCTGCTGAAAAACTGCATGCACAGGAGCACCGCTACCACCAGCATGATCTTCAGAACTCATATTCTGAACATGGTTGTCTTGACTAGCGTCGACAGCAAGGAGCATTCGAGCTCGAACCCAAGGAGCCATGGATAACAGAGCTCCCCATTGGTACGAGCAGCGTGAGCAGGCGAGCTCGTGTGCTCTATCGCCGCTCTCACAGAATTCCTATTTCTATGGGCCTCCCCACAAAAATAAAAATCCTATTCCTACGAACTAGATTGTTGGTTGTGTGCCGTTTGTATGAACTGTATGTAGTACTTGTCTTTTCGGCCGGTCAACTATTATCTAACTTATGCTGCTCACTGAAGGAACTACTACTGAAGCCGCACAAAGCTTAGTGCAATTGTAGCATGTTTACCTTGTTTAATATTTCTTGCTAGAGCTCCCTTGTCATATAGTATGAATCACATAGTTTCAGGCTACGTAGCACCGATACGGGGACACCGATACGGCGACACGGGTACGGCGATACGGGATACGGCAATTTTTAAAAACAGCAATACGGCGATACGGCAAGCATATATAAATAATAATAATAATATGACATGTAATAAAAACTAACATAATAAAATGTGTGAGATGAAATCAAAATACCACCCCACTGGTTGCCTGATTGCTTCCATGCCTCCGTTCTTTTCACTCTTGAATGATCATCCAGGCCCTCAACTCCTCATGGTGTATGCAAAATAGAAAATACATCACATGATATTAGACTTGATAATATGAAATAGACAAGCATGAAAAGTGAAAAGGCTGTAAACCACCATCTTTTTAAATAAAAAAAGGGGATACTTCCAGGATACCCGTATCTAAGCCGTATCAGGCGTATCGGCGTATCGGTGGCGTACTGAACGGCGATACAGAGATTTGTGACGTATCGGTGCTTCGTAGGTTTCAGGGTAGTGAACGTACAATTCCACACTTCCTAAAATCAATGATTTTGTAAAAATTTATAGTTGCCTATTCAATACCCCTCTTGATATCTTTGAGACTTTGATCCTTTCAGTTGGTCGGACATGTGTTAAGTGATTTTTTTTGTGCAAAGGTAGTTTTACTGCATAAACATGAACGACATGTTGTAAATGACTCCATACTTCTGTCTCGAAGGGATTGCAATTATGTTACAAATGTTTTCTTCGTTATTGTATGTGTTTTGCTTGTATATTCTTACATTGATTATTAATGTTGCCCATATTCATGCTATTTTGACCCTTTTTTTTGTCCTATATTTTTTGTGGGCATGTTTTAAATGTTGCAATTCTATGAATAATTTTTTATTGGTTCGCGGGAGGAAATATTCTAAAGATTTCATATTTGGGTGTTTAATGTTACAACGATAGGGATCCAAAAATTACCATTTTAAGTACAATGGATGGTTGCAGATATAGCCGACCGGAGAAAATATCACCCTAGCGACTCCCAACGTTGTTGTCAAGTGAGATTAGTATTTTTTCCGAAGGAAAATAATTTTGTTCGGTGGGGGTGACAAAAGCGCTGGCGTCAGCCACCTCACATGCAAAACATGTGTCGATGTGGTCCCGTGTGCTTTCCCTAATCTCTTTATATCTAGAAGGGCCTCGAGCACTCGCTTTACTTCTTCCCTCAGATTTAGATTCAACACATCCTCTCCTATCCCCCTCTCTCTAGGCACTACATTGCGCCCACCTCCAAATCCCGCGCTGCCGCCTCACCACCGCAGCCTCGTTTTTGCTTGCCGCCGGCCGACCGAACTCACCGACGACCTGAAGCAATCATTACGCGGTGAGTTCCCATACCTCTTCCTCTCCTCGGTGCCTATGCCTCATGTTTGTCCTTGTGTGTTGTTTCTAATCTGAGCTGGTTGCAGATGCAAATCTAGATCCGCTGCCGCCTCACCACCGCAGCCTCGTTTTAGCTTGCCGCCGGCCGACCGAACTCACCGACGACCTGAAGCAATCATTACGCGGTGAGTTCCCATTCCTCTTCCTCTCCTTGGTGCCTATGCCTCATGTTTGTCCTCGTGTGTTGTTTCTAATCTGAGCTCGTCGCAGATGCAAACCTAGATCTCAATGCTGTCTGTTTCGCCAGTTGGTGTGTCAACCTGTAAATTGACGGATTTCCCTCATCCCGCCGTCTTCGTGATGCCAAAGGAAGTCGCGGTTAGGAGCATATACATGATCTGATGTCTGATGAGTTCGTTTCTGTTGGTCAGTCGCACTAAGGATGGATACGATGATATTCTTGACTTGCCCTGGCTTATCTCACGAGTTAGCACCTGTCTCAGCTTCTCACGGCGTCTGATAGGTCCTTAGGA
>LR738713.1:785319287-785427935 GCA_902687465.1 Secale cereale | reverse complement strand
CAGCCTCGTTTTAGCTTGCCGCCGGCCGACCGAACTCACCGACGACCTGAAGCAATCATTACGCGGTGAGTTCCCATTCCTCTTCCTCTCCTTGGTGCCTATGCCTCATGTTTGTCCTCGTGTGTTGTTTCTAATCTGAGCTCGTCGCAGATGCAAACCTAGATCCGCTGCCACCTCACCACCGCAGCCTCGTTTTCGCTTGCCGCCAGCCAACCGAACTCACCGACGACCCAAAACAATCATTACGCGGTGAGTTCCCATTCCTCTTCCTCTCCTCGGTGCCTATGCCTCATGTTTGTCCTCGTGTGTTGTTTCTAATCTGAGCTCGTCGCAGATGCAAACCTAGATCTCAATGCTGTCTGTTTCGCCAGTTGGTGTGTCAACCTGTAAATTGACGGATTTCCCTCATCCCGCCGTCTTCGTGATGCCAAAGGAAGTCGCGGTTAGGAGCATATACATGATCTGATGTCTGATGAGTTCGTTTCTGTTGGTCAGTCGCACTAAGGATGGATACGATGATATTCTTGACTTGCCCTGGCTTATCTCACGAGTTAGCACCTGTCTCAGCTTCTCACGGCGTCTGATAGGTCCTTAGGATTATAGATCCTGAAGGTAACTTTCTCTTCCCTTTTTACTAGATCACATTTTTTTCCAAGGTGCATTATAGCAACATGTGTATTATGTTTTCACCATTGCCAACTTGTTGTGAAATGGATGGCGATGCAACCATTGGAAAAACTTATAGTGATTTTATTTTATCCCTGTCAACCAAACGGTGAATCCCTGTGACCCACTCAGCATAGGCCATAAGCCCATACCAAATCTGTTCTTTCACAGTGAATCCATGTGACCCACTCATTATAGGCCATTAGTCCATACCAAATATGTTCTTTCATATACACAATGGTGTCATTGTCATAAGGCATGAACATGATCACATACGTTTCAACGGCCACTTGTTTACTAATTGATGCATCGATTGGGACCAACAGAAAAATGTGCATTCATTGGTTTTTGGAGGGTGAAACTTTGCTGGATTTTTAACTTTTGGGTTCAGAAGACGTTTACACATGTACTTTATTGTTCCCCAGTTTTATATTATCTATTTTTTCTTTTCTTTTGGTGCAGATAAGTTCAGAACCTAGATTGGGGATGTCCACATGTGTACTACCTGATGAGCTGGTGGTGGACATCTTGTCTCGACTGCCGCTGAAGTCCTTGTGCCGCATCAAATGTGTCTGCAAGTCTTGGCTTGCCTTCGCATCTCATCCATACTACCGGCAAAAGCTCCCAAGAACTCCCGCTGGTCTCTTGTACCGGAAATTTGAGCGTGCCAGACTTGCCTCCCCTCTTGGCAATACCATCCATCTCGCCAGACTGCCCTCAGGTGACAAGGAAATTGACACAACACTTAGCTTTGTGCCATGTTATAAGTACCCAATACAACTTCGGGGTTGCTGCAATGGCCTACTTCTTTGTTATCAGAAACTTAGAAGTGAAGAAATTTCCAATGCTATTGTGTGCAATCCAGCAACTCAAGAGTGGATGGCACTTCCAGATACTGAACCTGGCCCGGCCCGCTCCAATATTGCATTTGAGTTGTGTTTCGATCCATTATGGTCGGAACACTTCTATGTCTTCAAATTTCAGTCAATCGAGATCATGAGCTGCATCCACACTGAAGTTAAGGTATTTTTCTCTAAGGATTCCACATGGTCTAGCTGTCTCTGGAAAACTAGAGATCCATTTGAAGGCGATTCTCTCTTTTTAAATGGGGTGTTGTATCTGAAGCACTTCATCCTAAATAAAATCCTGGCGCTAGACACACCCGACACATGTACACAAAGGCTCAACCATAGGTACATTCAGCTGCCAGGATTTCGGGATAGGACAGACATATTTTGCTGTTATAACGGCCGTCTTAGCCAGTCCTCAGGCGTCTTGTGCTACGCGAAACAAGAATTGGATGGCTGTGCGATACGGATTTGGAGTTTGGAAGGCCCCGATGGGTGGGTAGTGAAGCATCGTCTAGGTATGGTCAATGTATTTGGGAGGGACATGTTTCTCCGCACTCATAGTGATGGATATTGGCATTTCGATTATGACATCAGGGCTGTTAACCTGGAGAGGGAGCTGGTTATCCTTGATGACAAAATTGCTGATAAGATCATCTCAGTTAGCATCAGCACTGGAAAAGGCTCACAGTTTCAAAAGATTCCAAGAAGATTCGCTAAACTATATTACAGTCTATTATATGTTCCATACTATGGCAAGGTTCCAGCGTTGGTCCGTTAAGGTCTGAGGATGAATTATGCTATGATGTATCTATTATGCTATCAGCTCTGTAGTTTGTAAGCATCTTCTGTGCATTAGGTGCACCAAACTGCTGTTTATGTAATGTACTAGATTGTTGGCTATGTGTGCCATTCGTGTGAATGGTATGTAGTACTTGCCTTATCGGCCGGTCAACTAGTATTGAACTTATGTAATCTAGTACTTGCCTTGATTTGGAAATCTACAGAGTATCAACTAGTATTGAACTTATGTAATCTAGTACTTGCCTTGATTTGGAAATCTACAGAGTAAGTAATACTGGTGTAGATTTTATGAACATGTGGAGTGAAATGAATGAATATTCTGCGCACATGTGTTGAACTAATTTGCTGATTGCATATACATTCAGAGGGCATTTCAGTAGGACTACTGAGGTTGTGACTGTTTCAATGCTGCTCACTGCAGCTAACCATGTACAGAAGAATAGCTGGCTTTCTTCTTGCTAGCTTCTTTATGCCTTTCCTTCCTTTGGCTATTTTCCGTAGAGGGGGAAGATCTGGTAGAGTAGACTCATCATAGGTTCTCTTCACCCTTTCCCCCACTATAGAAATTCTTCTAAATCTTAGTCTATTTATTAAACACAGGAGCACCAGCTGTTCTAACTTCTGTAACAATTGGCTTTGGCTGTTCTGAATCTCCATGGTCTGTTTTTTTTCTGTAATACATGATCTAATGTAATTTGAAGAAGAGACCCGTAACCGCATTGACGGCATGGGTGATGCCCAGGGTGTACCAAATCGCTAGGAAGACAAGGTTTAGTCGGAGATCCTCATTCGGATTCACCGTTATCGCATAGGCCGTGCCTCCGATGCTGAAAGCAGGCTTCTCCTTAATAACCATCTAAAAGTACTCACACTGTCATACACTGTAACCTAGCGTGAAGAACACCACACCAACTTTTTCCAACCGGGCTCACACCCCTTTCCATTAATTTTTCAATCAACGGAAATACATCAGTCTTTTGTTCGATCTACTCAGATACCCAAGAACAAACTAGCAAGAATGAGACTGAAAGGGGAGAGAGCGAGTTGGTGCATTATCAGGAAACCCATTGTATGATGACCCTGGAGCGGATCATCAACTATGGGGAGAAAACCTGATAACACTACAACATCAAACTACCCAGCATAGAGGACCTAATCAAGTCTAATGAGATGATAATCCCAACTAGCATACTGCACGACCACAAATATACTCTTGCAAACAAACCAAACCAGCGGGCATCAAACCCCAGTGGTATATGACTTCAGCCAGCAGATAAGACAGGAGGAGCTCATCCTTTTTTCCTTTTTTGATTCTTCACCCGGATGTAAGCCTGCCACGAAGACCAGGTCTATCAGCCAAGATAGCCGCAGCACGAGCGAGTCTTTTCACCCCTTCCTGAAGCTTCATCCTGTCATCCTCCTTGAGTAAACCTGCCCAATACATCATAAAAGAGCAAGCAATGAAAATAGCCTCCAAAGGAGAGCGGGTAACATGTTTTTCAAAAGTAACTTTGTTGCGGAGATTCCAAATTCCCCAACAAATAGCCGCAATAATCATCATATAAAACTTTTTCCCTCCTGGAAGGAGCTTATACAACCAGATCCAGCTTTGCCAAAGAGATTGTGGGCAACGAAAGCTCCCAAGCGTCATCCCAAACACTCCCCACACTGTACGAGCAAGTGAACACCCAAAAAATAAATGATTTGCAGTTTCCACATCGTGGCAAAAGGAACAGGCAGGATTACCAGACCACTTTCTCTTACGCATGTTATCTCTTGTCAGAATCGCATTTTGAAACAGCTGCCACATAAAGATTTTGATTTTCAAGGGGATATCAGCTTTCCAAACCCATTTGAAATTAGGGCCTGACATGTTTCTTTCCAACCATTCATAAACTGATTTTGTGGTAAATTTCCCCTTACTATTTAAAGACCAGGAAATCACATCTGCATTGCTATTTAAATGTAATTTCTTCCCTTCAGCTACCATCCAATCCCACTGTTCACTTAGCACACCGAACAATCTTCGCCTGAAGCTCAGATCAAAATTGTTCATGGCCCAGGATGCAATAGTACATCCTTGATCCTGGCATATGTTGTATAACTCAGGGAATCGATCACATAAGTTTATCTTGCCAGCCCAAGGGTCATGCCATACTCTAACCAGGTCACCCCTGTTAATATTAATCTTTCTCCCAGCCATATAGGTTTCCTTAACTTTCATGATAGCTTTCCAACATGGAGAGTCAGAAAATCTGCTCTGAATATTAGCCACAGTTTTATTCTTAAAATATTTGGCCTTGACAATGCGTTGCCATAATCCATCACTTGTTTCTAATTTCCACCACCATTTCACTAGTAGACTGATATTCTGTTTATGAAGATCTTTAATCCCTAACCCCCCAATTTTTTTGGATCGGCACACCCTCGACCACTTGACCATATGGTATCCATGACTCTTGTTTTTTTTTCTCCAAAAAAATCTTCTACGATGCTTATCCATCTTCTCAATGAAGGTTTTATTGAACAGGAACATAGACATAAGATAGGATGGCACACCATCCAAACTGGAACCAACCAGAGTAAGTCTGCCTCCCGAAGATGCTGCATAAGCAGACCAGGCATCTAATTTTCTGATCATCTTACCATCTAGAAAGTTCAAATCCACATTTTTAAGATTGGAATAAGTAACTGGAACTCCCAAATATTTCATAGGAAGGGCCCCAACCTGACATGTAAACATATCAGCATAGATCTTATCGATCTCATTATCTCCACCTATGATGATAACCTCGCTTTTATCAAAATTGATTTTTAACCCAGACATGATTTCAAACAAATATAACAACAATTTGACATTAACAGCTTTATCAACATCATGTTCAAAGCATAATACTGTATCATCAGCATACTGCAAAATACCAACACCCCCTTCAATAAGGTTAGCAGCCAAACCTGTTACTAACCCATTTTTTTGAGCTGAAAGCATCATTTTAGTTAGACATTCAGCTACCATATTGAATAGGAAGGGAGAGTGTGGGTCCCCTTGTCGCACCCCTTTAGCACTTTGGATATAGGGACCAATTTCATCATTAATTTTAACACTCACCGTGCCATTTCTTAGAATTTGATTCACCCAACTACACCATTTGGGACTAAAACCTCTTTTTTCATGACAATCAATCAAAAAGTCCCAATTGACTTTGTCATAGGCTTTTTCAAAGTCAAGTTTCAGGATCACACCTATTTGCTTCTTAACATGAGTATAATGTATAACTTCATGTAAAGACAAAATACCATCCACAATTTGCCTACCCTTGATAAATGCATTCTGTTGAATACTAAACAATTTATGAGCATATTTGCTAACTCTCATATCCAACACCTTCGTGATCAGTTTATAGGAACACCACACCAACTAGAGAAATGAATTTCCTTTTTTTGCGAGGGGAGAAATGAATTGGCTTGCCTTGGTTACGTCTGCGACAACCTGAGGAGAACCACCCTTCTATACCATGAGAGATGGTTTGATTACCAGGTTTTGTTTATCTTTAACTTTTCGATTTTTCAAAAACATATTTTCCAGTTAAACCGGAATTTGGGGACATGGGTTAATTCGAATGAAAAATGAAGCAGGGAAGACAGAGACGTCCTGGCCCTACAACAGACGGCCGGACGCTAGGCGGGCTTCCTCCCATCTCCACTCGTCTCGAAGCCGTGGGGGCGCAGCGGTGGCGATCCTACACTATACAGGGGTCTGTAGATCAAGGTACTGCTGCCCTCCTTCCTCCTCTCCGTGCTTAATTAATTTAGTAGATCCACGCTTCTGAATCTGGATGTACTTAGTTCTCAAGGATTTTTTTTAGAAAATGAGGATGACCCCCGGCCTCTGTATCTGGGCGATGCATACGTCCACTTTATTAATTATTCTTACAAGACCTCACAAAGCCATACAACAGCAAGACTAAAGCCACCGTCTAAGCAACAACTGTCGCTACACCTATCCGATTGATGAAGGGCGCAGATAGTCTGGGCCTAATACCAAACAGACATCGCAGCCAAACCTAAACATATAAGACCTGAGGTCCCAACCAGGACGCCTGCCGGGTATGGGGCCCCTACCAGTCCGGCGCACTCCTCAACCAGGACGCCTGCCGGGTATGAGGCCGCCACAGCCACCTGCCAGTCTGCCACCAATCCATCTTCAGAGCTGTACTGTTGCATGTACCGTGCCAGGTCTCTCTGCCATCGACGCCACCACGACGTCCGACAGGGTCGTCCTCCTGCGCGAGTCCATCCTCCCACAACGAACTCCGAAGCTGCACTGCGCCACGCCGTCAAGATCCGTCGCCAACGGTGTGTAGGATGAAGCACCGCTCCACCAAAGAATCCGTCCTCTGGTCCCTCGATCACCTGTGTACCTCCAAGAATGACGCCCCCAAGGGAGGAACGACACTAGAGCGCCGCCGTCATCCGATCTGGGGTTTCCCCCGGAGGTAGCAGAGAGTGGCCTTGAACTTATCCACGGCGATGCCTTCAAGAAGGGAATGACGCACATAGCGCCACCACCGCCGGCCTTAGCAGGAACCGAAGGCAAGTTTTCACCCAGATCAGTTCGAAGGGATCCAACTCTCGTGCCCGGGCTGCCGTCACCACCAACACCACCAGGCAGACCCTGGAGTACCGACAGATCAGCGAGCTGCCGGCACCACCGCATCCAGATCGCCGGCCACGCCGGGCCGCCGCCATCCCCCGCGCCGTCCGGGTTAGAGACGGAGCCGCCGACCGCACAGGGACCGCCGCCGCCTGCACACACCGGGGCGCCGCCGAGAGCCCAACGCCCACCACCGCTTGCCGAATCCAACCGCCCGAGCACTGGCACCACCGTGGAGCCATCCGATCGGGGAGGAAGACGCGCGTCGACCACCCTCGCGGACCCCACCACACGCCCGAGCGCCAGCGCCACCGCGGCGCCATCAGATCGGGATGAGGAGGAGCCCGAGCGCTCGCCGCCCCACGCAGACCACGCCGCCGCCAGCGCCACCAAGCAGGGGAACCCCGCCCAGATCTGCCAGCAGCCCGACCTGCCGCCGAGCCGAGCGCCGCCGCGAGGGCTGGCCGTCCCGCGCCGCCCAGGATCCTCGCGAGGGGGGAGGGAGCCCCGCCGCCGCCGACGCACGGGCGGGCTTTGCCCGGCGGCGTCCCCTGGCGGCGGCGAGGGAGAAGGAGGGCGAGAAAGGGGAGCGGCGGCGGCGATCTAGGGTTCCGCCCGGGCCGCTCGCGGGAGCGGCACGGGGGACGGGAGGTCGCTCGCCTGCCGTGGAACTTAGTTCTCAAGGATGGGGAGCAGGATACTCAATTTGCCGTCATGTCTGCCATAGAAGTTAGTTAGATAGACACAGCTGATAGTCTAGTACTCTACTTTATTTTTTTCTTCTCGAAAAGGGGGATATCACCTCGGCCTTTGCATCGAGTGATGCATACCGCCATGTATTAAGAGTATTCAGTGATGCCAAGAAAAACCAAGCACCGGTGCCGAACAAATCGGCTTATAGAAAAATAAAACCCAAGGCCATCCAAAATAGATCTGCATCTTGACCAAAGTTTTAAATAGCCCGCTATAGCTCCGCTATAGCACGCTATAGCTTTTAGAAAAGGTTCCGTGCTAAATGTATTTTGTCCAACCACATGAGCGAACATTTTAAATAGCCCGCTATAGCACGTTATATCATTTAGAAAAGGTCCGTCGCTAAGAGGCTTAGCGCGCTATTTAAAACTTTGATCTTGACACAAAACCTATAACAAGAGACTGAAGCCAAAAATATTCTACTCCTATACAAAGCCTCTCTAGGTCGTCTGACGCCACCACTAACAAGCCGACAAAGGCGGTAGGGGGCACCGCCATGCTAGTCCAACCCCAGATGTCTATTGTTGCCGCTGCGGCCACATAGGGTCCTTCTCTTGCCCCTCCTGTGGCCGCCGCTGTCGTGCCTCTCTAGATCATCGGGAGGCAGTAATGGATATCGCCGTTCTCTTCTCCTTCCTGCCCTAGTTGTCAGCCCTGTCTCCACCGTGGCCACACAGGTTCTTGCCACCTCCATTGCTCCTCCCATCACCACCACCTTTGCGCGTCCAGCCGATGTGGCCAGTGGCCACCGCTGCGCGGAACAATACAGTCGATCACACTACTGTTGTGCGAGGCCAACACATAGTTGTTGCCGGTGGCTCGGGAGATGGATGCGTGAGTGAGCCACCGTCGTCACCAGGGGGCTACGCAAGCGATATCTCCTTTTTCGGATCATGAGGTTTCATGATACCTTCAAATAGACACAAGGTATTGCTTGGCGAATTGAGCGGGATGAGGTCCGGCCTGAAGCCATCCTTTAGTTTTGTGCCATCTACAAGGGGCAATATATTCGTTGCACCGAAAAATTGATTGATTCTTTAATCAACTGCTTTTTTAGGCGGCAACTAAGAGCTTGAAAATGATTCTATATCTAGCAGTTAAATAGAAGAACATAAGTGCCAATTTTAAAACCATAATAGAAAGTGAGAATTCGTTAGTTACATATCACATACTTTGTTTTCAAGTGAGGTCTGGAAACGTGAGATCTTATGTTGAATGTTGTCTCGTACTATTTCAACATAGAAATGGAAATGTCTCAGACAATGAAGACAATCAAATATGTTCTATGCACAACCGTATCATTGTCGTAAGCCATGATAGTGCCGCTTGTTTTTTGGGGGTAAAAAGTTTGCTGAAGTTTTCATTGTTTTGGTTCAGATGGCACATACGCGCTTTCCTTATTGTTTCTCAGTTTTATGTCATCTATTTCCTTATTATTAGGTGGAGCTAAGTTCCGATGCAAGATTGGCCAAAACCAGATATAAAACCCTGGCAGGGGACGTCCACATGTGTGCTACCTGATGAGCTTGTGGTGGACATCCTGTCTCGATTGCCGCTGAAGTCCATTTGCCGCTTCGAATGTGTCTGCAAGTCTTGGCTTGCCTTCTCATCTCAGCCATACTACCACCAGAGGTTCCCAAGAACTCCTGCTGGTCTCTTGTACTGGAAACATGGGCATGGAAGGCTTCCCCAGTCTCTTGGCATTCCCATACATCTTGCAAGATTTCCTTCAAGTGATAGGAAATCGATACAACGCTTAACTTTGTACCATCTTACAAGTACCCAATACAGCTTCAGGATTGCAGCAATGGCCTACTTCTTTGTTATGAGGTAGGTGCTGCACACTTTAAAGAAATTTCCGACGTGATTGTGTGCAATCCATCAACTCAAGAATGGATGGCATTTCCGGATACTGGACCTGGACCATTCGTCTCTTTCGCTAATCTCAAGTTGTGTTTTGATCCATTATGGTCTAAACACTTATCTGTCTTCAAATTTGAGTCGAGCGTGGTCCCGAGCCCTCATATTGAGACCTCCATTGAAGTAAAGGTATTTTTCTCTGAGGATTCCACATGGTCTAGTTGTCTTTGGGAAGCTGGAGATGCATTTGATGGTGATTGGCTCTTTGTAAATGGGGTGTTGTATGTGAAGCACGTATGGGCTCATGCAATTCTGGCACTCGACGCACCTAACAAATGTACACAGTGGCTCGATCATAGGATCATTCAGCTGCCAGGATGTCCAAATAGGTCCAAAATGACTTTCTGTTGGAATGGATGTATTGGCCACTCTTCAGGCGTCTTATGCTACGCGAAACAAGAATTCGATGGATGCGCGATACAGATTTGGAGTTTGCAAGTCCCTGACGGGTGGGCGGTGAAGCATCGTGTAAGCATGGCCGATGTATTTGGGAGAGACATGTTTCTCCGCACTGACAGGGAAGGATACTGGCTTTTCCAATATAAAATCATGGCCGTTGACCTGGAGAGGGAGCTGGTTATCCTTGAGGACAAAATTGGTGATAAGATCATCTCAGTTAGCATCAATACTGGTAAAGGCTCGCAGTTCCAAAAGATTCCAAGAAGCTTCACCCAACAATATCGGAGTCTATTCTATGTGCCATACTATGGCAAAGTTCCAGCTTTAGCAGTTAAGGATCAGAGGATGAATCATTCTATGCTTTACAATTTATGGCATGAATGCTGTACTTTCTTTTTTGAGTTGAATTAAGCTGCTGTTATGTGATGTATTATACTAGATTGTTGGCTTTTTTGTGCCACTCGTGTGAGCACTGTAGAACTTGCCATTTCAGCCTGTCAGCTCTTGTCGAAGTTATGCTTGCATAATTTGGAAAGCTGCAGATTAAGTACCACTTGTGTTTCCCTAAAAAAAGCACCATCGTTGTTGATGTTATGAACGTAATGGATATTCTGGGCATGCACATGTCTGTGGAACTAGTTGCTCAGTGCATATATTCAGAAATGATGCATGCAGAGGTGCGAGGGCATTTCAGCAGGGATTACTAGTGAAGCTGTCACTGCTTCAATGCTGCCCACTGCACTACGTAATACCTGCATATTTGTGGGAGCATTTCAGTGGGAAGAAGATATTTCTATAGATAAAAGGCACAAGGTGATAAAGTATACGAACTGCTTAGAAGAAGAGACCCGCAGCAGCATTGACATCACTCGTGATGCCCGTGGTGTACAAGTTCATCCTCTTGATCCTGAACTTCTCATACCGTATCGCGGGGAAGACAAGGATTGGCTCGAGAGCCTAATTAGGATTCATTGTTAGCTCGAGATCCCTCTGATACCTGAAAGCAGGCTTCTCCTTGACCATCTGCACTCATGAACAATGACAAACTATAACCTGCCTTACACCAACAACAGATCACGATCAACCCTGCCCAGCACCAATTGATTAGCTTCATTTTTTCGAAAAGGGGCACTTTATATTACTTAAAAGGTTTAAGCATTACACCCGCCCTCTGGATATTAAGATGCACACAGCCAAAAAAAGACAAACGAAAAAAGGCGAAATACAAAAAAAACATGTAAAGTCTGTATAACGCCTAAAGTGGAGGTGCGCCAATCCTAAGATCATGCTGCCACCTATGTTGGGTAAAAGTATCCCTCGCCGTATCCTTCAATCATGTACACACCTCTGTAAACAGGTCTCGATTCTCCACGCGTTGTAGAGAGGATCATAAACGAAGAGTCCCGATACATATGTAGATAACCTGCATCAGAGAAGTACTTTTATCATTAAAAACCTTATCATTTCTACATAGCCAAAGCGACCAAATAACGTAAAGCGCTCCCACCCTAAGAAGAGTTCTAAACCTGTGATCAATCCCATGTAACCAGTTGCCAAATACATTAGCAGCACTACAAGGAGGATACAAGCCAGAAACTATCTGGATGACTGACCATATATATAAAACGAGCCAATTTGCATTGGAAGAACAAATATTTTATTGTCTCATCATGGTGACAAAAGAGACATTTCGGACTACCTTGCCAATTTCTCTTAATAAGGTTGTCTTCAGTAAGAATGACTCCACGACGAAGATACCATGCAAAGATTTTATTCTTAAGAGGTATCCTCATCTTCTAGATCTTCTTGTTATTATCAACAGTCACATAAGACCGAATTAACACTCTATACATTGACTCCATTGAGAATTGTCCATTCCCATGGAGGTTCCATCGGAAAACATCAGACTCATGTGACTCTTGCATCATGGACAACCGCTGGGCATGATGTTCCACGATTGTAGACTGGGTCCGATTAAATCTCTTCTAAATGTCACATTTGGCGGAAATGATTCCATTACCATGGCAATAATATCACCCTTGTGGCGCACAATGTTGTATAGAGCTGGATTTTTTTTCCGAAGTGTGGTACCTCCTAGCCACTTGTCCTCCCAGAATCTAATTTCCAAGCCGTCCTTAATCAAGAAATGAAGGAAATATTCCCTAGAGGTAATAATAAAGTTGTTATTATTTTATATTTCCTTATTCATGATAATGGTTTATTATTCATGCTAGAATTGTAATGACCGGAAACTTAAAATACATGTGTGGATACATAGACAAAACACCGTGTCCCTAGAAAGCCTCTACTAGATTAGCTCGTTAATCAAAGATGCTTAAGGTTTCCTATCCATAGACATGAGTTGTAATTTGATAACGGGATCACATCATTATGAGAATGATGTGATAGACAAGACCAAACCGTTAGCATAGCATATGATCGTTCAGTTTATTGCTACTGCTTTCTTAATGTCAAATACATGTTTCTTCGACCATGAGATCATGCAACTCCCGGATACCGAAGGAATACCTTGTGTGCTATCAAATGTCACAACGTAACTAAGTGATCATAAAGGTCCTCTACAGGTTTCTCCAAATGTGTCTATTGGGTTGGCATGAATCGAGACTAGGATTTGTCACTCCGTATGACGAAAATGTATCTCTGGGCCCTCTCGGTAATACAACAACACAAGAAGCTTCCAAGCAAAGTGACGAAGGAGTTAGCTGCGGGATGATGCATTACGGAACGAGTAAAGAGACTGAAGGAAATATGCCCTAGAGGCAATAATAAAGTTGTTATTTATATTTCCTTATATCATGATAAATGTTTATTATTCATGCTAGAAGTGTATTAACCGGAAACTTAGTACATGTGTGAATACATAGACCAAAACAGAGTGTCCCTAGTATGTCTCTACTAGACTAGCTCGTTCATCAAAGATGGTTATGTTTCCTAACCATAGACATGACTTGTCATTTGGTCAACAGGATCACATCATTAGGAGAATGATGTGATGGACAAGACCCATCCGTTAGCTTAGCAACTTGATCGTTTAGTTTTACTGCTATTGCTTTCTTCATGACTTATACATGTTCCTATGACTATGAGATTATGCAACTCCCGAATACCGGAGGAACACCTTGTGTGCTATCAAACATCACAACGTAACTGGGTTATTATAAAGATGCTCTACAGGTGTCTCCGATGGTGTTTGTGGTGTTGGCATAGATCGAGAATAGGATTTGTCACTCAGAGTGTCGGAGAGGTATCTCTGGGCCCTCTCGGCAATACCCATCGTAATAAGCCTTGCAAGCAAATGACTAATGAGTTAGTCACGAGATGATGTATTACGGAACGAGTAAAGAGACTTGTTGGTAACGAGATTGAACTAGGTATGATGATACCGACGATCGAATCTCGGGCAAGTAACATACTGATGACAAAGGGAACAACGTATGTTGTTATGCGGTTTAACCGATAAAGATCTTCGTAGAATATGTAGGAACCAATATGAGCATCCAGGTTCCGCTATTGTTTATTGACCAGAGATGAGTCTCGGTCATGTCTACGTAGTTGTCGAACCCGTAGGGTCCGCACGTTTAACGTTTGATGACGATTGGTATTATGAGTTCATGTGTTTTGATGTACCGAAGATAGTTCGGAGCCCCAGATGTGATCACGGACATGAAGAGGAGTCTCGGAATGTCCAAGACATAAAGATTCATACATTGGAAGGTTATATTCCGACACCGGATGAGTTCCGGGGTTATCGGATAAATACTGGAGTACCTGGAGGTTACCGGAACCTCCCGGGGGGTTAATGGGCCTACATGGGCCTTAGTGGGAATAGAGGGCAGCAAGGGGAGTGTGGGGCGCGCCTCCCCAAGGCCCAAACCGAACTGGTTTTGGGCAAGGGGGGCCGGCCCCCTCTTTCCTTCTCCTCCTCTCTCCCTTCCTTCCGCGTCTCCTACTCCTACTAGGAAAAGGAGGAGTTCTACTCCTAGTGGGAGTAGGACCCCCCTCATGGCGCGCCCCTTGCTTGGCCGCACCCTCCTCCCTCCCTCCTTTATATACGTGGGGAGGGGACACCCCAAAGACACAGAAGTTGATTTTAGCCGTGTGCGGTGCCCCTCCCCACAGATACACACCTCGGTCATACCGTTGCAGTGCTTAGGCGAAGCCCTGCGCCGGTAGCTTCATCATCACCGTCACCACGCCATTGTGCTGACGGAACTCTCCCATGACGCTCAACTGGATCAAGAGCTTGTGGGACGTCATCGAGCTGAACGTGTGCTGAACGCGGAGGTGCCGTACGTTCGGTACTTGGATAGGTTGGATCGCGAAGACGTTCGACTACATCAAGCGATCCACTAGACGCTTCCGCTTTCGGTCTACGAGGGTACGTAAGCCCACTCTCCCCGCTCATTGCTATGCTTCTCCTAGATAGATCTTGCGTGATCGTAGGATTTTTTTTGAAATACTACATTCCCCAACAGTGGCATCAGAGCCAGGACTGTGCGTAGATGATATGCACGAGTAGAACACAATGAGTTGTGGGCGATAATAGTCAAACTGCTTACCAGCATGTCATACTTTGATTCGACGGTATTGTGAGATGAAGCGGCCCGAACCGACATTACACGTACGCTTACGCGAGACTGGTTTCACTGTTACGAGCACTCGTTGCTTAAAGGTGACTGGCGTGTGTCTGTCTCTCTCACTTTAGTTGAATCGAGTGTGGCTACGCCCAGTCCTTGTGAAGGTTAAAATAGCACACTTGACGGAAAATCGTTGTGGTTTTTGTATGCGTAGGTAAGAACAGTTCTTGCTAAAGTCTGTAGCAGCCACGTAAAACTTGCAACAACAAATTAGAGGACATCTAATTTGTTTTTGCAGGGCATGTTGTGATATGATATGGTCAAGACATGATGAGTTTTACGTTATTGTATGAGATGATCATGTTTTGTAAAGTTATTGGCAACCGACAGGAGCCTTATGGTTGTCTCTTTATTGTATGAATTTCAAAGGCCATGTAATTGCTATACTTTATCACTATGAGTTAGCGATAGTAGTAGTAGCAATAGTTGGCGAGATGACCACGATGCTACGATGAAGATCATGGTGTCTAGCCGGTGACGATGGAGATCATGACGATGCTTTGGAGATGGAGATCAAAAGCACAAGATGATGATGGCCATATCATGTCACATATTTTGATTCCATGTGATGTTTATCTTATTATGCTTAGTACGGCGGTAGCATTATAAGATGATCCCTTACAAAATTTCAAGGTACAAGTGTTCTCCCTGAGTATGCACCGTTGCGAAAGTTTGTCTTGCCGAGACACTACGTGATGATCGGGTGTGATAAGCTCTACGTTCAAATACAACGGATGTAAGACAGTTTTGCACATGCAGAATACTCAGGTTAAACTTGACGAGCCTAGCATGTACAAACATGGTCTGAGAACACTGGAGACTGAAAGGTCGAGCGTGAATCATATAGTAGATATGATCAACATAAGATGTTCACCATTGAAAACTACTCCATCTCACGTGATGATCGGACATGGTGTAGTTGATTTGGATCACGTGATCATTTAGATGACTAGAGGGATGTCTATCTAAGTGGGAGTTCTTTAGTAATATGATTAATTGAACTTTAATTTATCATGAACTTAGTCCTGGTAGTATTAGCATATCTATGTTGTAGATCAATAGCTCGCAATGTAGTTCCCCGTTTATTTTTATATGTTCCTAGAGAAATATAAGTTGAAAGATGATAGTAGCAATGATGCGGACTTGTTCCGTGATCTGAGGATTTTCCTCATTGCTGCACAGAAGAATTATGTCCTTGATGCACCGCTAGGTGACAGACCTATTGCAGGAGCAGATGCAGACGTTATGAACGTTTTGACAAAAGCTCGGTATGATGACTACTTGATAGTTTAGTGCACCATGATTTACGGCTTAGAACCGGGACTTCAAAAATGTTTTCAATGCCACGGAGCATATAAGATGTTCCTAAGAATATTTCATACTCATGCCCATATCAAGAGGTATGAGACCTCTGACAGTACTTTGCCTACAAGATGAAGGAGAATAGCTCAACCAGTGAGCATGTGCTCAGATTGTCTGGGTTCTACAATTGCTTGAATCTAGTGGGAGTTAATCTTCCAGATAAGATAGTAATTGACAAAGTTCTCTAGTCACTATCTCCAAGTTACTAGAACTTCGTGATGAACTATAATATGCAAGGGATGACGAAAGTAATTCCCGAGCTCTTCGCGATGCTGAAATTGGCGAATGTAGAAATCAAGAAAGAGCATCAAGTGTTGATGGTTAACAAGACCACTTGTTTCAAGTAAAAAGCAAAGGGATAGAAGGGGAACTTCAAGAAGAATGACAAGCAAGTTGTCACTCCCGTGAAGAAACCCAAAGCTAAACTCAAGCCTGAAACTAAGTGCTTCTACTGCAAAGGAAATGGTCACTGGAAGTGGAACTGCCGTAGATACTTGGCGGATAAGAAGGATGGCAAAATGAACAAAGGTATATTTGATATATAGATTATTGATGTGTACTTTACTAGTGTTCATATCAACCCCTGGGTATTTGATACCGGTTCAGTTGCTAAAAATTAGTAACTCGAAACGAGAGTTGCAGAATGAACAGAGACTAGTTAAAGGTGAAGTGACGATGTGTGTTGGAAGTGGTTCCAAGGTTGATATGATCATCATCACACACTCCCTATATTTTCGGGATTAGTGTAGAACCTAAATAAATGTGATTTGGCATTTGCGTTGGGCACGAATATGATTTGATCATGTTTGTTGCTATATGGTTATTCATTTAAAGTCATATAATAATTGTTATTTGTGACGACCCCGGCTTAATCGTGCACTAATCATACACGCAAATGCACACGATCAAGCCTAAGGACTCACGTGAAGGAATCATAACACAACTCTAAAACATAAATAAATACATACAAGTATATATTACAAGCCAGGGGCCTCGAGGGCTCGAATACATAACATGATGTTTCACACATAGTCAGCGGAAGCGTTAGGTATCTGGGTACAGATACAACATGACAGAAGATAGGCCTTTACAAAGGCGGGGCAAAATAAAAGCTACGATCGAAAAGGCGCAGGCCTCCTGCCTGGGACCTCCGATCCTACTCCTGGTCGTCGTCCGCCGGCTCCTCGCAGTAGTACTCGCCGGCCGGGTAGTAGTAGAAGCCAGCCTCGGGCTGGTAGTAGTAATCGTCCACAGGGACTGCGGGCACCATGGCTCCGTCGTCTGGTTTATCAAGTGGGTAGGACAAAAAGAGGAAGCAAAGCAACCGTGAGTACTCATCCAAAGTACTCAGCAAGACTTACATCAGATCTATACTAGCAATGCAATATTTTCAAAGGAGGCTTTATGTGGGTGGACTAGACTGCAGAAAGCCAGAGTAGAGAGGGGAAAAGCCTAGTCCTGACGAAGACTAGCATCTTCAGCGTCTTGCAGCAAATAGAAGGGAACAGAATAGTTTCATCATAATAATATATAGTGTTTGCAGCAATATCATCTCCATATCACATATCTCAAGTCACCAGTTCTAGTTGTACCGAAGTGGATACAACTCCGAGTGTCCGTTACCGTAGGACAGGCTATCGATAGATTGTTTCTTCCCTGCAGGGGTGCACCAAGTTACCCACCACGCTCGCTTAACTCCGGCCGGACACACCATCAGGTCGTGCCCGCCCTCGGCTAAACCATACGCCGCAACCCGACCGGATACCGCCAGAGAGGATCGAGCACGTCGGACTAAACCTATGCACCCGGGGGTCGGGGCCATCGCCCCGGACGCTCCTGCACGTTACGTGGCCGTTCGGAAGCAGACCTAGCAACCCCTTATACAAGCACGCAGTTGCATCCTAAGTCCAATCCGAACAACCCGCTCAATCGCTGACGTCGTGACGACTCCGGCTGATGTATACGACGCAGAGCACCCACTCACACCCACGTGGTGGTTAGTGCTATCGGACCCGGAGGCCCCTCGGATCAAATATCCAAATCGCTTAGTGTGTTGGGAGCGCGCGGTAACGAGCAGAGCCTACGATACTGTTGGCCCCGTCGTCCCGTCTCGAGGACTTGTGACAAGGACTGGAAAAGACCGGCCACGCCTCGTAGTTATCTCGCGGGTACCCTCACTGGTCACCCGACTCCACAGCTCACGCCTCAAAGGCACTCGCGGGTACCCCTCTGGGTCAACCCGCCTCCATCCAAACATGTGTAGTAGCAACTTCAAAGTGTCATCAGACGCACGATACCTCTGGCCGCACGCCTTTGTTCCTGGCGACGTCCGGCCTCGGGGATCGATACGTCTTTAAACACGGTATGGGAATCCAGGGCATCCGTGTGGTTTCATGCCGATGAGGAATCCGAGGAATCACCCTCGTGGGATTCCTACACGACAAGTTCCGTTAGGGTGGTACCGGAGGAATCACCCTCGGCGGTAATCCCCATAGCGGATGCACGACAAAAGCTAAGTCGGAAGTGGGAAGAGGAATCACCCTCGGTAACCCACAACGAGCTAGCTAAACTACAGGGACAACATCGAAAGTGAGTTCGGAGGTATCACCCTCGTCACCCGATGTTAACTCTGCGGTGTCGAGCATATTAGGGGAGGTGTGCGGTGCTGTGAAGAAGGTCAGGGAAAGGGGGGCTCGATCGCTTGATCGAGGCAAGGGTACTATGCGAGGCAACTACGAGAGTGTGGGGCCTTAGCAGTGCTACCCAACCTATACTAAGCAGTTTATGAATAAAGCAGGTATCAACAATTTAGCAAAGACAGGCTATGCAACAGTAATAGGAGCAGTAGCAGTAGCAGCAATTCTAATGCAAGAAATTAGAGAGAATAGACATAGGCGATATCGGAAATGCTCAAGGGGGGGTTGCTTGCCTGGTTGCTCGGTGGCAAAAGCAAGATCGTCGGAGGGGGAACCAATCACCGGGACGGCGTCGGTCTCGGGATCAGCGTCAGCGTCGGGCTCTACCGAGAGAGAAGAGGGGGAAGAAACAGATAAATACACAAGCATATGTAACACAGAGCGTGCTAAGCTAACGTGCAGTGCAGGGTTGCCTAAAAACATGTCTAGGTCATCTTAGTTATTTTTAAGAAATTGTTTGAATTTATTTTATTAAAGTTGAGCACTATTCATTTATCGAAAACAGGTCAAAAGTTCCATGTTCATCTAGCTAGGGACATCTGATGGGAATACGGAGGGCGTATCTAGATTCGTATCGAAATTCTGATCAATTTTCATATATAAATTATTTTCATCGGAGTTACGGATTAAAAGATATGATTTTTCAAAGTTTATTTGGATTTCTGGAATTTATTTTAAAAGCAGAAAAGGATTTATGATGTCAGCATGATGTCATGCTGACATCAGCAGGTCAAACAGCGGCTGGCTAAGTCAAATATGACATGTGGGTCCAGTGGGACTCACATGTCAGCCTCTGTGAATTAAACAGAGTTAATTAAATCTAATCCAGAGATTAATTAACTATTGGGCCCACATGTCATAGGCTAATTAACTTATCTATTTGATTTTATTTTTAAAAACGTTTTTATTTAACTAAATCACGGTGGGACCCGCATGTCAGTGGGTCAGGGCGCCCAGTCAGCAGTTGACCCAGTCAACTGGGTCAACTGGGGCCTGTGGGGCCCAGCGGCAGAGACCCAGGGGTGGCCCCTGGTCAAGCCACGGCGGCCAGCAGCGCCGGAGCTGCTCCGGCGAGCTCGCACGACGGCGAGCAACTACGGCGAGCTCGGAAAACCGCTGTGGTTCGCCATTCTGAACGTGGTTTGGTCCTACTGAACGGCCACTTCACGCCGCGTCGAACGGCGGTGGTCTCGCGGGCTACGGTGGCCGGAGACGGGCGGTGTGACGTCGCCGGCGGCGAGATCTTTCGGGCGAGCTACGGGAACGGCGATCCGGCGCGCAAACAAACGAAAGAAAAGGCTAAACGGGATCTACTTGACGCGGCGAGCACCATGGTGGCACACACGGGACCTTAGGGTCACCGTGGCCACGCCGGCGACGAGGAAGACGGCGGCGCGTTCGGTCGCCAGCAGACAGGCGGCTACGGGGCGCGAACGGGCGAATGAAGATGGGGAGGAGAAGCGTGAGCTCACGGTGATTCGCAGAGGACTGGCAGCGAGCTCGGGGAGGGGTCGGAGTGGCCGGAGGCGTGCAAATCGCGGCGGCGGCCCGGGGTTGACGACGACGTAGATTCCGGTGAGAAGGATCCCCTCGGCTCCAACTAGACCCACCGGACGAGGTAGCCGTCCCCGGCGGAGCTCCTGGGCATCACCAGCGAGCACGGGGCTGCCGGTGGCTACGGGAACCACGGAGGTGGCCGGCGTCGGCGTTCGACAGAGAGGGGAAAGAGGGAGAGGGCGAGCTCGAGGGAGAGGGAGGAGGCGGCGAATGGAGGAGGGGCCAGGGGGGGATGGAAGGGGGCTGCCTTATCCCCCCAGCCACCTGCTCCGTCGGCGTGGCGAGCGGTGGCCGGTGGAGGCGCGGTCGTCCACGGAGACGGCGACACGGCGTGCGGGGCAGGTGAGGAAGAAGGCTGGGCCGGCTGGGCCTTAGTGCCCAGTAGGCCTGAGGCCTTTTTTTTTTTTTCTATTTTGTTTTCTGTTTTAATTCACAGAGCCACTTTGCATTAATTTTGGATAGTCAAACAGTTAGTAAAAATGTGGGACTTGGCCACACCTTTACTTTGGAATATTCTGTATTTTTAGAAAATGGTTTGGACATTAATTGAACAATTTTGGAATTTTCAAAAATGTTTTAGGCTTTTAAAATGCTGTTTTGGCATTGTTTTAAATGCTCTGGCCCAAAGCAAGTTGATAGTGATGTTGTTTTCATTAACAAAAATTGTTTTGAAATATTTGCAGCAACATGGACATTTTTCCATAATTTTTGGATCAACTCCATTTTGCATTTGAATTTGAACTAGAATTTCAGAGGGAGTTTGGAAGTGATTGTTTTAACCACTGTGATTATGCATTGCTAATGATGATGACATGGCATAATTAGCAGTTGATCACAGTGATCATTACAAGGGGGTGTTACAAATTCTCCTCCTCTAAAAGAAATTCTCGTCCCGAGAATTTAGGAGGTAGAAGCAAAGAGGTCGGGGTATTCCGCCCGAAGATTTTCCTCGCGTTCCCAAGTGGCTTCATCTTCAGTATGATTCGACCACTGCACTTTCAGGAACTTGGTAGTCTTCTGACGGGTCCGACGTTCAGTTTGATCGAGGATACGGATCGGATGCTCCTTATAAGACAGATCATCTTGAAGCTCGAGCATCTCGTGATCCACAGCACGATGCGGGGACTCCTTGAAGGATCGACGAAGTTGCGACACATGGAACACATCGTGGATATGCGAGAATTGCGGAGGCAATTGCAATTTGTAAGCCACGAATCCACGTCTAGCAACCACGGGGAAGGGGCCAATGTAGCGTGGAGCTAACTTGCCCTTAATACCGAAACGGTGCGTGCCCTTCATAGGGGTGACTCGAAGATAAACTTGATCACCGGGATGATAAGTCAGACCCCATCGCTTGCGATCATAGTTGCTCTTCTGGCGGTCCTGAGCCGCCTTGAGATTTTCACGCACGATACGGACTTGCTCTTCGGCGTGTTGAATAATGTCCGGACCAATAACTTGTCGTTCCCCAGTTTCTGACCAGTTCAGAGGGGTTCGACACTTACGTCCGTACAGAACTTCAAAGGGAGCCATCTTCAAGCTTGCTTGATAGCTGTTGTTATACGAGAACTCGGCATATGGAAGGGATTCTTCCCATTTCTTACCGAATGATATAACACAAGCTCGCAGCATATCTTCCAGCACTTGATTGACTCGTTCAACTTGACCTTGGGACTGGGGGTGATAAGCTGAACTCCAGTGAATATGGGTTCCCAAAGCTTCTTGAAAACTTTCCCAGAACTTGGAAGTGAACAGGGAGCCACGGTCCGAACTGATCTCCTTCGGAATTCCGTGGAGGGATACAATTCGGGAGATATACAGCTCTGCTAACTGGCTAGCAGTGATAGTCTCCTTGACTGGCAGGAAGTGTGCAACCTTTGAGAGTTGGTCGATGACGACAAGAATGGCATCGTTACCCTTCTGGGACTTAGGAAATCCAGTAATGAAATCCATCTGCACCTTATCCCATTTCCACAGCGGAATAGGAAGAGGTTGCAGAAGTCCAGCAGGCTTCTGATGCTCTGCCTTCACGCGACGACAGACATCGCATTCAGCAACATGACGAGCAATATCCCGCTTCATATTAGGCCACCAGTACCTTTGGCGGAGATCCCGATACATCTTAGTACTACCAGGATGAATAGACAGCGGTGTATCATGTGCCTCCTTCATGACCTTGTCAGTCATTAGGTCGAAACGAGTTACCACAATGCGGCCTCGGAAATACAAGGTTCCATCTTCGGATATTGAGAAATCCCTGTATTTCGGAAGATGCAGTTCCTGTTTTATAACATCAACGAAAGCATCCTTGGTTTGCGCTACCTTGACAGCCTTCTCAAGATCCGGCTGTATCACAAGGTCATTAAGCGAACCATGTGGAACGATATGCAGATTCAGCTTGCGTAACTCCTCATAAAGACGAGGCTGAGCTCGCTTAACCTTGAGGTTGGTGCTGTATGACTTGCGACTCAAGGCATCGGCCATCACATTAGCCTTGCCAGGGGTATAAGAAATACCGCAGTCATATTCAGAAATAGTTTCCAGCCATCGCTGTTGGCGGAGATTAAGATCCGGCTGAGTGAATAAATACTTCAAGCTTTGGTGATCAGTATAAATCTCACACCGGTTACCGAGAAGGTAATGTCGCCATAACTTTAATGCAAAGATCACTGCAGCAAGTTCAAGATCATGTACTGGATAGTTCTCTTCATGCGGACGTAGTTGACGCGATGCATAAGCAACTACTCTTCGTTCTTGCATTAGGACACAGCCTAAGCCTTGACGAGAGGCGTCACAATATATCACAAAGTCCTTGCGGGAATCTGGAGGAGCAAGCACCGGAGCAGAAACAAGCTTGTCCTTAAGAGCTTGAAAGCTTTCCTGGCATTTATCTGTCCACTCAAACTTAACGCCTTTGTGAAGCAGATTAGTCAGGGGCTTGGCAATCTTGGAAAAGTTCTCGACGAAGCGACGACAATAGCTTGCAAGGCCGAGAAAACTTCTCACTTGCTTGACATTCTTCGGAGGGGTCCAGTCAAGAATAGCCTGAACCCGCTCCGGATTAACGGCAATGCCATCCTTGGAGATCACATGTCCAAGGTAGGTCACTTCAGAAAGCCAGAACTCGCATTTGGAAAACTTAGCATAAAGCTGATGTTCTCGCAGCTTCTCCAGAACAAGGCGAAGATGTTCGGCGTGTTCTTCCTTGTTCTTTGAGAATACCAGAATATCATCCAGATATACCACGACGAACTTGTCGAGGTAATCCATGAATATGTAATTCATCAGGCGGGAGAAGGTAGCTGGAGCATTGGTCAGTCCAAAAGACATGACGGTGTACTCATAAGAGCCATAGCGAGTAACAAAGGCAGTCTTTGGAATATCCTCTTCGCGAACACGGATCTGGTGATAACCCAACCTCAAGTCGAGTTTAGAAAACACCGATGATCCAGCCAGTTGATCATATAAGTCATTGATCCGAGGAAGCGGATATTTGTTCTGAATGGTTGCCTGGTTGATAGGTCGGTAATCTTGTACCAGCCTATTCGTACCGTCTTTCTTCTTGACGAAAAGAGACGGTGCTCCCCAGGCAGAGGAACTAGGACGGATGAAGCCCTTCTTGAGTGACTTGTCGATTTCCTCCTTAAGCTCAAGGAGATGATGCGGTGGCATCTTGTAAGGACGCTTCGCAATAGGAGTAGTACCCGGCTTCAGGTCAATAACAAATTCGACGGCTCGAGCAGGGGGTATTCCTGGAAGTTCTTCTGGGAAGACATCCGGGAAATCACGTACAACTGGTATGCTTTCGAGCCCTTCAAGTGGTGAAGCATTCAATGCATTCAAGGCATAGATTTGAGCCTCGGCATCACGAGATATACGAGCGCGACAATTCACGGGTTGATTCGAGGGGTGCCGAAGACATACAGTCTTGGTGGCACAATCAATTTGGGCCTCGTGAGCCTCCAACCAATCCATTCCTAGGATAAGGTCTATGCCGCAAGATTTCAGGACAATGGGGTTTGCCTGAAACTTCTTCCCTTCAATCTCAACACTAACTTGAGGACAGAAGAGGGTAGATTGACAAGGACCCGCGGAGGTTTGTATTTTTACTGGTTGGTGCAGTGTGTCAAATTCAATTTCATGCTTGAGTGCAAAAGGTTCAGAAATGAAAGAATCCGAAGCACCAGTATCGAACAAAACATTAGCAAATACTGAGTTGACAAGAAATGTACCCATCACTGTGGCTGGCTGCTCTGGGTCTTCACTCAGATTGACGTGGTGAAGCTGACCACCACGAGCATTCGAAGGCCTGACATTATTGTTGCGCTGCGGAGGAATTCCACGACCAGTGCCACGGCCAGCAGATGGAAGAGCCAGCTGACCCTGAGCCTGCGGACAGTCTCTGGCACGGTGACCCGGACGGCCACACTTGAAGCAGAGTCCACTCTCTGGACGAATCGCAGGTGCTCGAGGTGCTGGGACAGCAGGCCTGTACTGCATTGGCGGTGGAGGTGGCAGACGAGGTGCAGCATATGAAGGCCTGTACACTGGAGCGTTGGGACGATACATGCTCTGAGGAATCCATATGCGGCGCTTCTGAGAAGACGAGCCCGAAGATGAGCCCGACTCGCGAGAGCGCTTAAGAGCATCCTTGTGTAGCTTGAGTCCAGTTTCAACTTGAATGGCCTTGTTCACTAAAGTGGCGAAGTCCGGAAAGTCTAGTGCCACTAGAGCAAGCAGAATATCATGATGAAGTCCGCGCCTGAACTTCTCTTGGCGTCTTGCGTCAGTAGCGATATCCTCCTCAGCATAGCGGGACAGCTCAAGGAACTCCCGCTGATAGGCATCAACTGACTTGTTGCCCTGAATCAGGTTACGAAACTCCGTACGCTTGCGGTCGATAACACCCTCAGGGATGTACCGAGCGCGGAAAGCAGTCTTGAAGTCTGCCCAGGAGATAACAGTTCCAGCAGGCACTGTGTTCCGGTGCGTGTCCCACCACTGGGCCGCCGGACCCTTCAGGAAATATGTCGCGAACTTGACATAGTTGTCAGGGGACACGGCGGCAGAATCCAGCTCAAAGAAGATGTCACGCAGCCAGTCATCGGCATCCAGGGGGTTGGCGGCACTGCGAAATACCGTTGGATTGAGCCGCAGAAATTCTTGCAGAGTGATGGCGGCTGGCTGATGCTGAGCATTGGCGTTGGCCTGAGGCATCTGGTTGAGCATACCCTGCAGCACCTGACGCTGCATGTCAAGGGTCTGCATTACGGCAGCCATATATTCTGGCGGCGGAGGCGGAGGCGGAGGTGGAGGTGGATCTTCGTTACCAGCCATCCTGATAATCCCAACAGGGGTGGTTTAGAGACAAGGATACACGTTGCATGAATCCAACAATGAAGTAAATATGCACGACATAAGGGAAGTGCAATAAATACAACATCATACACATCATGACATACGGGTTCGTACATAGCGTCGGTTACAAACGGGCAGCCTAACGGCGCAAAATCAAAGACTAGACATAGTAGGCGGCGCGCAGACCGCGGTAAGGAAGTACACAACGAGACATAGCAAAGGCTACATCAACGTCGGAGAAGGGAACTGAAACGGGGTAGCTGCAAGTGCGGACGGCGGATCTCGATCGCAGAAGGATCCTGAGCTCCATGTGCACTCTGATGCAGAACCCGGTATCGATCGGGAATCAGAGGTCCACGAACTGGCGTGTGACCTCCAACCGCAGGCCACTCGACACCTGGAGGTGTGTTGATCCTGCGCGGGCAAAGGATAGACTGAGGAAGTGTCCCTGCTTGGACAGCCGGTACCAACTGCGTCAACGTCTGGTAGAGAACTGTCCGAGTGATGGACAACTCAACCGCCAGGGCCCGAGCAGTTCGATCCAGCGCCTGAGTGTGCTGAATCAGAACCTGCGGGTCATATCGTCGACTCTCGTACGGGGCACAGACAGCTGAGTAGTATCCAGTCTCATCTCCAGCAGGTGCATACGGAATATACCGAAACTCAGAAGCATCCAAGCTATCACTGTGCTCTCCTCGGAGGCGTGTGACAGCAGCGTAGGCAGCATCATGGACTGCCATCGCAACCGTCACGCCACTACCGCGAAAGCGGTACAGCTCAGTGTCTGAGTCATCCTGCCGGTCGTAGATACGAACAACAGCATAATACTGCTCCTGGTTGAACTCGCGATACTCCTCGTAGACCATGTACTCGGGGTACCAGCGGTAGCCCAGTCTGGTCATGAGAGCGACTAGAATGGCCGGAAACCCAGGGGCATCTCGAGCCCAGGTGCGAAGCACGAGCTGAGTCTCCGGGCGAGGTGGAAACAGAGTATTCATCTGAAAGAAGAAGAATCTGATTGTCAAGTTAATTATCATCGGAACTTGATAGGAAAGGTTAAACAAACAAATGAATAGGAATGATTATCATATTATTCAGATCAATGATAAGAAATCGCGCTGATATCCAGCTCTCCGGGTAGATGTGAAAACGAGAACCTAGTGTCGGAGTTAGTAAAATTTAACCCGAATAGACGAGAGATTCAGAGTCCCAGAGTATAGACGAGGAATAAAAGATGCTATACCACCCAATTGGCGACGTGGGGCCATAAGCCACACAGCCAAGTTAGTAAAACATTTTTGGACCTCTAGACTCGACTTCGGCCAAGGAGTTGGAAAGGGGGTTCCTACAGGCAGTCGGCTCTGATACCAACCTGTGACGACCCCGGCTTAATCGTGCACTAATCATACACGCAAATGCACACGATCAAGCCTAAGGACTCACGTGAAGGAATCATAACACAACTCTAAAACATAAATAAATACATACAAGTATATATTACAAGCCAGGGGCCTCGAGGGCTCGAATACATAACATGATGTTTCACACATAGTCAGCGGAAGCGTTAGGTATCTGGGTACAGATACAACATGACAGAAGATAGGCCTTTACAAAGGCGGGGCAAAATAAAAGCTACGATCGAAAAGGCGCAGGCCTCCTGCCTGGGACCTCCGATCCTACTCCTGGTCGTCGTCCGCCGGCTCCTCGCAGTAGTACTCGCCGGCCGGGTAGTAGTAGAAGCCAGCCTCGGGCTGGTAGTAGTAATCGTCCACAGGGACTGCGGGCACCATGGCTCCGTCGTCTGGTTTATCAAGTGGGTAGGACAAAAAGAGGAAGCAAAGCAACCGTGAGTACTCATCCAAAGTACTCAGCAAGACTTACATCAGATCTATACTAGCAATGCAATATTTTCAAAGGAGGCTTTATGTGGGTGGACTAGACTGCAGAAAGCCAGAGTAGAGAGGGGAAAAGCCTAGTCCTGACGAAGACTAGCATCTTCAGCGTCTTGCAGCAAATAGAAGGGAACAGAATAGTTTCATCATAATAATATATAGTGTTTGCAGCAATATCATCTCCATATCACATATCTCAAGTCACCAGTTCTAGTTGTACCGAAGTGGATACAACTCCGAGTGTCCGTTACCGTAGGACAGGCTATCGATAGATTGTTTCTTCCCTGCAGGGGTGCACCAAGTTACCCACCACGCTCGCTTAACTCCGGCCGGACACACCATCAGGTCGTGCCCGCCCTCGGCTAAACCATACGCCGCAACCCGACCGGATACCGCCAGAGAGGATCGAGCACGTCGGACTAAACCTATGCACCCGGGGGTCGGGGCCATCGCCCCGGACGCTCCTGCACGTTACGTGGCCGTTCGGAAGCAGACCTAGCAACCCCTTATACAAGCACGCAGTTGCATCCTAAGTCCAATCCGAACAACCCGCTCAATCGCTGACGTCGTGACGACTCCGGCTGATGTATACGACGCAGAGCACCCACTCACACCCACGTGGTGGTTAGTGCTATCGGACCCGGAGGCCCCTCGGATCAAATATCCAAATCGCTTAGTGTGTTGGGAGCGCGCGGTAACGAGCAGAGCCTACGATACTGTTGGCCCCGTCGTCCCGTCTCGAGGACTTGTGACAAGGACTGGAAAAGACCGGCCACGCCTCGTAGTTATCTCGCGGGTACCCTCACTGGTCACCCGACTCCACAGCTCACGCCTCAAAGGCACTCGCGGGTACCCCTCTGGGTCAACCCGCCTCCATCCAAACATGTGTAGTAGCAACTTCAAAGTGTCATCAGACGCACGATACCTCTGGCCGCACGCCTTTGTTCCTGGCGACGTCCGGCCTCGGGGATCGATACGTCTTTAAACACGGTATGGGAATCCAGGGCATCCGTGTGGTTTCATGCCGATGAGGAATCCGAGGAATCACCCTCGTGGGATTCCTACACGACAAGTTCCGTTAGGGTGGTACCGGAGGAATCACCCTCGGCGGTAATCCCCATAGCGGATGCACGACAAAAGCTAAGTCGGAAGTGGGAAGAGGAATCACCCTCGGTAACCCACAACGAGCTAGCTAAACTACAGGGACAACATCGAAAGTGAGTTCGGAGGTATCACCCTCGTCACCCGATGTTAACTCTGCGGTGTCGAGCATATTAGGGGAGGTGTGCGGTGCTGTGAAGAAGGTCAGGGAAAGGGGGGCTCGATCGCTTGATCGAGGCAAGGGTACTATGCGAGGCAACTACGAGAGTGTGGGGCCTTAGCAGTGCTACCCAACCTATACTAAGCAGTTTATGAATAAAGCAGGTATCAACAATTTAGCAAAGACAGGCTATGCAACAGTAATAGGAGCAGTAGCAGTAGCAGCAATTCTAATGCAAGAAATTAGAGAGAATAGACATAGGCGATATCGGAAATGCTCAAGGGGGGGTTGCTTGCCTGGTTGCTCGGTGGCAAAAGCAAGATCGTCGGAGGGGGAACCAATCACCGGGACGGCGTCGGTCTCGGGATCAGCGTCAGCGTCGGGCTCTACCGAGAGAGAAGAGGGGGAAGAAACAGATAAATACACAAGCATATGTAACACAGAGCGTGCTAAGCTAACGTGCAGTGCAGGGTTGCCTAAAAACATGTCTAGGTCATCTTAGTTATTTTTAAGAAATTGTTTGAATTTATTTTATTAAAGTTGAGCACTATTCATTTATCGAAAACAGGTCAAAAGTTCCATGTTCATCTAGCTAGGGACATCTGATGGGAATACGGAGGGCGTATCTAGATTCGTATCGAAATTCTGATCAATTTTCATATATAAATTATTTTCATCGGAGTTACGGATTAAAAGATATGATTTTTCAAAGTTTATTTGGATTTCTGGAATTTATTTTAAAAGCAGAAAAGGATTTATGATGTCAGCATGATGTCATGCTGACATCAGCAGGTCAAACAGCGGCTGGCTAAGTCAAATATGACATGTGGGTCCAGTGGGACCCACATGTCAGCCTCTGTGAATTAAACAGAGTTAATTAAATCTAATCCAGAGATTAATTAACTATTGGGCCCACATGTCATAGGCTAATTAACTTATCTATTTGATTTTATTTTTAAAAACGTTTTTATTTAACTAAATCACGGTGGGACCCGCATGTCAGTGGGTCAGGGCGCCCAGTCAGCAGTTGACCCAGTCAACTGGGTCAACTGGGGCCTGTGGGGCCCAGCGGCAGAGACCCAGGGGTGGCCCCTGGTCAAGCCACGGCGGCCAGCAGCGCCGGAGCTGCTCCGGCGAGCTCGCACGACGGCGAGCAACTACGGCGAGCTCGGAAAACCGCTGTGGTTCGCCATTCTGAACGTGGTTTGGTCCTACTGAACGGCCACTTCACGCCGCGTCGAACGGCGGTGGTCTCACGGGCTACGGTGGCCGGAGACGGGCGGTGTGACGTCGCCGGCGGCGAGATCTTTCGGGCGAGCTACGGGAACGGCGATCCGGCGCGCAAACAAACGAAAGAAAAGGCTAAACGGGATCTACTTGACGCGGCGAGCACCATGGTGGCACACACGGGACCTTAGGGTCACCGTGGCCACGCCGGCGACGAGGAAGATGGCGGCGCGTTCGGTCGCCAGCAGACAGGCGGCTACGGGGCGCGAACGGGCGAATGAAGATGGGGAGGAGAAGCGTGAGCTCACGGTGATTCACAGAGGACTGGCAGCGAGCTCGGGGAGGGGTCGGAGTGGCCGGAGGCGTGCAAATCGCGGCGGCGGCCCGGGGTTGACGACGACGTAGATTCCGGTGAGAAGGATCCCCTCGGCTCCAACTAGACCCACCGGACGAGGTAGCCGTCCCCGGCGGAGCTCCTGGGCATCACCAGCGAGCACGGGGCCGCCGGTGGCTACGGGAACCACGGAGGTGGCCGGCGTCGGCGTTCGACAGAGAGGGGAAAGAGGGAGAGGGCGAGCTCGAGGGAGAGGGAGGAGGCGGCGAATGGAGGAGGGGCCAGGGGGGATGGAAGGGGGCTGCCTTATCCCCCCAGCCACCTGCTCCGTCGGCGTGGCGAGCGGTGGCCGGTGGAGGCGCGGTCGTCCACGGAGACGGCGACACGGCGTGCGGGGCAGGTGAGGAAGAAGGCTGGGCCGGCTGGGCCTTAGTGCCCAGTAGGCCTGAGGCCTTTTTTTTTTCTATTTTGTTTTCTGTTTTAATTCACAGAGCCACTTTGCATTAATTTTGGATAGTCAAACAGTTAGTAAAAATGTGGGACTTGGCCACACCTTTACTTTGGAATATTCTGTATTTTTAGAAAATGGTTTGGACATTAATTGAACAATTTTGGAATTTTCAAAAATGTTTTAGGCTTTTAAAATGCTGTTTTGGCATTGTTTTAAATGCTCTGGCCCAAAGCAAGTTGATAGTGATGTTGTTTTCATTAACAAAAATTGTTTTGAAATATTTGCAGCAACATGGACATTTTTCCATAATTTTTGGATCAACTCCATTTTGCATTTGAATTTGAACTAGAATTTCAGAGGGAGTTTGGAAGTGATTGTTTTAACCACTGTGATTATGCATTGCTAATGATGATGACATGGCATAATTAGCAGTTGATCACAGTGATCATTACAAGGGGGTGTTACATTATTATGTTTACATGAATAAAACCTTCGATGGTCATACACCCAATGAAAATAGTTTGTTGGATCTCGATCGTAGTAATACACATATCCATAATATTGAAGCGAAAAGATGCAAAGTTGATAATGATAGCGCAACTTATTTGTGGCATTGCTGTTTAGGTCATATTGGTGTAAAGCGCATGAAGAAACTCCATGCCGATGGGCTTTTGGAATCACTTGATTATGGATCACTGGGTGCTTGCGAACCATTCCTCATGGGCAAGATGACTAAAACTCCATTCTCTGGAATAATGGAGCGAGCAACTGATTTGTTGGAAATCATACATACTGATGTATGTGGACCGATGAGTGTTGAGGCTCGCGGCACTGATGATTTGAGCAGATATGGGTATATCTACTTGATGGAGCACAAGTCTGAAACATTTGAAAAGTTCAAAGAATTTCAGAGTGAAGTAGAGAATCATCGTAACAAGAAAATTAAGTTTCTACGATCTGATCGCGGAGACGAATATTTGAGTTGCGAGTTTGGTCTTAAAACAATGTGGAATAGTTTCACAGCTCACGCCACCCGGAACACCACAGCGTAATGGTGTGTCAGAACGTCGTAACTGTACTTTATTAGATATGGTGCCATCTATGATGTCTCTTACCGATTTACCACTATCGTTTTGGGTTATGCATTAGAGACAGCTGCATTCACGTTAAATAAGAGGCACCATCTAAATCCGTTTGAGACGATGCCTTATGAACTGTGGTTTGACAAGAAACCAAAGTTGTTGTTTCTTAAAGTTTGGGGCTGCGATGCTTATGTGAAAAAGCTTCAACCTGATAAGCTCGAACCCAAGTCGGAGAAATGTGTCTTCATAGGATACCCAAAGGAAACTGTTGGGTACACCTTCTATCACAAATCCGAAGGCAAGATATCCGTTGCTAAGAATGGATGCTTTCTAGAGAAGGAGTTTCTCTCGAAAGAAGTGAGTGGGAGGAAAGTGGAATTTAATGAGGTAATTGTACCTTCTCCTGAATTGAAAAGTAGTAGTACATCACAGAAACTAGTTCTAGTGATTCCTACACCAATCATCCAGGAAGCTAATGATGATGATCATGAAACTTCAGATCAAGTTACTACTGAACCTCGTAGGTCAACCAGAGTGCGTTCCGCGCTAGAGTGGTACGGTAACCCGGTTCTGGAAATCATGTTACTAGACCATGATGAACCTACGAACTATGAGGAAACAATGATGAGCTCAGATTCCGCAAAATGGCTCGAGGCCATGATATCTGAGATGGGATCCATGTATGTGAACAAATTGTGGACTTTGGTTGACTTGCCCGATGGTCGGCAAGCCATTGAAAATAAATGGATTTTTAAGAGGAAGACTCACGTCGATGGTAATGTTACTGTCTACAAAGCTCGACTTGTTGCGAAAGGTTTTCAAAAAGTTCAAGGTGTTGACTATGATGAGATTTTCTCACTCATAGCGATGCTTAAGTCTGTCCAAATCATGTTAGCAATTGCCACATTTTATGAAATCTGGCAAATGGATAACAAAGATGCGTTCTTTAATGGATTTATTAAAGAAGAGTTGTATATGATGCAACCAGAAGGTTTTGTCAATCCTAATGGTGCTAACAAAATGTGCAAGATCCAGCGATCCATCTATGGACTGGTGCAAGCATCTCGGAGTTGGAATATACGCTTTGATAAGTTGATCAAAGCATATATTTTATACAGACTTACGATGAAGCCTGTATTTGCAAGAAAGTGAGTGGGAGCACTACAACATTTCTGATAAGTATATGTGAATGACATATTGATGATCGGAAATGATGTAGAATTTTCTGTAAAGCATAAAGGATTGTTTAAAAGGAGTATTTTTTTTGAATAAAGGACCTCGGTGAAGCTGCTTACATATTGGGCACCAAGATGTATAGAGATAGATCATGATGCTTGATAAGACTTTCGATTAGTAGATACCTTGATAAGATTTTGAACTAGTTCAAAAAGGATCTGTCAAAGAAGGAGTTCTTGCCTGATTTGTAAGGTATAAAGTTGAGTAAGATTCAAAACCCGACCACGACAGAAGATAGAGAAAGAATGAAAGTCATTCCCTATGCCTCACCCATAGGTTCTATAAAGTATGCCATGCTGTGTACCAAACCTGTTGTGTACCTTGCCATGAGTTTGGGAAGGAGGTACAAAAGTGATCTAGGAGTAGATCACTGGACATCGGTCATAATTATCCTTAGTTACTGGATGGCTAAGGAAATGTTTCTCGATTATGGAGGTGAAAAAGAGTTCATCGTAAAGAGTTACAATGATGCAAGCTTTGACACTAATCCAGATGACTCTAAGTGGCAATCTGGATACGTATTAAAAGTGGGAGCAATTAGCTAGGGTAGCTCCATGCAGAGCATTGTAGACATAGAAATTTGCGAAATACATACGGATCTGAATATAACAGACCCGCTGACTAAACTTCTCTCACGAAGCAAAACATGATCACACCTTAGTACTCTTTGGGTGTTAATCACATGGCGATGTGAACTAGATTATTGACTCTAGTAAACCCTTTGGGTGTTGGTCACATGGCGATGTGAACTTTGGGTGTTATTCACATAACGATCTGAACTATCGATATTAAATCACATGGCGACGTGAACTAGATTATGGACTCTAGTGCAAGTGGGAGACTGAAGGAAATATGCCCTAGAGGCAATAATAAAGTTGTTATTTATATTTTCCTTATATCATGATAAATGTTTATTATTCATGCTAGAATTGTATTAACCGGAAACTTAGTACATGTGTGAATACATAGATCAAAACAGAGTGTCCCTAGTATGCCTCTACTAGACTAGCTCGTTAATCAAAGATGGTTATGTTTCCTAACCATAGACATGAGTTGTCATTTGATCAATGGGATCACATCATTAGGAGAATGATGTGATGGACAAGACCCATCCGTTAGCTTAGCAACTTGATCGTTTAGTTTTACTGATATTGCTTTCTTCATGACTTATACATGTTCCTATGACTATGAGATTATGCAACTCCCGAATACCGGAGGAACACCTTATGTGCTATCAAATGTCACAACGTAACTGGGTGATTATAAAGATGCTCTACTGGTGTCTCCGAAGGTGTTTGTGGTGTTGGCATAGATCGAGAATATGATTTGTCACTCCGAGTGTCGTAGAGGTATCTCTGGGCCCTCTCGGCAATACACATCGTAATAAGCCTTGCAAGCAAATGACTAATGAGTTAGTCACGAGATGATGTATTAGGGAACGAGTAAAGAGACTTGCCGGTAACGAGATTGAACTAGGTATGATGATACCGACGATCGAATCTCGGGCAAGTAACATACCGATGACAAAGGGAACAACGTATGTTGTTATGCGGTTTGACCGATAAAGATCTTCGTAGAATATGTAAGAACCAATATTAGCATCCAGGTTCCGCTATTGGTTATTGACCGGAGATGAGTCTCGGTCATGTCTACATAGTTCTCGAAACCGTAGGGTCCGCACGCTTAACGTTTGATGACGATTGGTATTATGAGTTTATGTGTTTTGATGTGTCGAAGGTAGTTCGGAGTCCCGGATGTGATCACGGACATGAAGAGGAGTCTCGGAATGTCTGAGACATAAAGATTCATATATTGGAAGGTTATATTCGAACACCAGATGAGTTCCGGGGTTATCAGACAAATACCGGAGTACTGGGAGGTTACCGGAATTTCTCGGGGGGTTAATGGGCCTACATGGGCCTTAGTGGGAATAGAGGGCAGCAAGGGGAGTGTGGGCCCCCCCAAGGCCCAAACTGAATTGGTTTAGGGCAAGGGGGGCCGGCCCCCTCTTTCCTTCTCCTCCTCTCTCCCTTCCTTCCCCCTCTCCTACTCCTACTAGGAAAGGGAGGAGTCCTCCTCCTAGTGGTAGTAGGACTCCCCCTCATGGCGCGCCCCTTGATTCGCCGCACCCTCCTCCCTCCCTCCTTTATATACGTGGGGAGGGGGCACCCCAAAGACACACAAGTTGATTTTAGCCGTGTGCGGTGCCCCTCCCCACGGATACACACCTCGGTCATACCGTTGCAGTGCTTAGGTGAAGCCCTGCGCCGGTAACTTCATCATCACCGTCACCACACCGTCGTGCTGACGAAACTCCCCCGTGACGCTCAACTGGATCAAGAGCTCGTGGGACGTCAGCAAGTTGAACGTGTGCTGAACGCGGAGGTGCCGTACGTTCGGTACTTGGATCGGTTGGATCACGAAGATGTTCGACTACATCAACCGCGTCACTAGATGCTTCCGCTTTCGGTCTACGAGGGTACGTAGACACACTCTCCCCGCTCGTTGCTATGCTTCTCCTAGATAGATCTTGCGTGATCGTAGGATTTTTTTTGAAATACCAAGAGACTTGCCGGTAACGAGATAGAACTAGGTATGAAGATACCGACGATCGAATCTCGGGCAAGTAACATACCGATGACAAAGGGAATAACGTATGTTGTCATTACGGTACGACTGATAAAGATCTTCGTAGAATATGTAGCAACCAATATGGGCATCCAGGTTCCGCTATTGGTTATTGACCGGAGAGGTATCTCGGTCATGTCTACATAGTTCTCGAACCCATAGGGTCCGCACGCTTAAGGTTCGTTGACGATATATTGTTGAATGAGTTATGTATGTTGGTGACCGAATGTTGTTCGGAGTTCTGGATGAGATCACGGACATGACGAGGAGCTCCGGAATATTCCGGAGGTAAAAATTAATATATGGGATAATAGTGTTTGATCTCTGGAAAGGTTCTGGAATTCACTGGAAGGGGTTTCGGATGTTTCCCGAAGTGTTTGGGCACGAGAACACTTTATTTGGGTCAAGGGGTAAAGCCCACGAGGGTTTTAGACAGCACGAAAGGAAGTTTCACGAAGGCCAGAGGCCAGACGCCGGGAACCCTGGCATCTGGTCCTGGAGTCCGAGAAGGACTCTTGCCTTCGGGTAAAACAGACTTTGAGGAGGCTTTTACTCCAAGTTTCGACCCCATGGCTCAACATATAAATAGAGGGGCAGGGCTAGCACCCAAGACAGATCAAGATTAACCAAGCCGTGTGCCGGCAATCCCGTCCCCTCTAGTTTATCCTCCTTCTAGTTTCTGTAGTTCTTGGTGAAGCCCCGCAGAGATTATTCTTCATCACCAACCGTCACCACGCCGTCGTGCTGCCGAAACTCATCTAGTACTTCGCCTGTCTTGCTGGATCAAGAAGGCGAGGACGACATCGAGCTGAACGTGTGTTGAACGCGGAGGTGCCATAGGTTCGGTAATTGATCGGGACAGATCGCGAAGGTGTACAACTACATCAACTGCGTTGATAAACGCTTCCACTTAGCGATCTTCAAGAGTATGAAGATGCTATCCCCCTGTCATAGCTATGCATCTCCATGTATAGATCTTGCTTCTGCGTAGATTTTTTTCCATGCAACATTTCCCAACAATAACCTCCTCCGCCGTCTTAGCCGTATTTACTTTCAAAGATGCCGGGGGAGTAGTAGTAACCTAGGCGCCGTAGTCACAGTCCAAGATGTCGCGGTAGTAACCTACACGGCTGCCGCCTTAGTCATAGTCTGAGAGGCCGTCGTAATAACCTCCGCCGCCGTAGTCATAGTCTGAGAGGCCACCGTAATAACCTCCATCGCCGTAGACGTTGCCATTGTAGCCAGAGCTGATGATGTAACCTCCAGTGCGGTAGCCGTAGCCAGAGCTTTTACCGCTGTAAACTCCACCACAGTACAATGAGGCATAGCCATCTACTATGGCGATTGCGTGGCGAGCATTTGCTACTTCTCGAGCTTCCGTTGTATTCCCTCGAAGAGGAAAGGGAGATGCATCACAGTAGCATAAGTATTTCCCTCAGTTTTTGAGAACCAAGGTATCAATCCAGTAGGAGACCACGTGCGAGTCCCTCACACCTGCACAAACAAATAAGAACTTTGCAGCCAACACGATAAGAGGTTGTCAATCCCTTTACGGTCACTTACGAAAGTGAGATCTGATAGAGATGATAGTTTATATTTTTGGTATTTTTGTTTATAAGAACAGAAAGTAAAAGCGGTAAAAGTAAAGTAGATGTAGATTGATATGTTGAGAATAGACCCCGGGGCCATAGTGTTCTCTAGTGGCTTCTCTCATGATAGCGATATTATACGGCAGGTAAACAAATTACTGTCGAGCAATTGATAGAAAAGCGAATAATTATGAGACTATCTAGGCATGATCATTGTATATAGGCTTCACGTCCGAGACAAGTAGACCGACTCCTGCATACATCTACTACTATTACTCCACACATCGACCGCTATCCAGCATGCATCTAGTGTATTGAGTTCATAAGAACAGAGTAACGCCTTAAGCAAGATGACATGATGTAGAGGGATAAACTCAAGCAATATGATATAAAGCCCATCTTTTTATCCTCGATGGCAACAATACAATACGTGCCTTGCTACCCCTACTGTCACTGGGAAAGGACACCGCAATATTGAACCCAAAGCCAAGCACTTCTCCCATTGCAAGAACTATAGATCTAGTAGGCCAAACCAAACCAATAATTCAAAGAGACTTGCAAGGATAATATGAGCACACATAAAAGAGTTCAGAGAAGAACCAAATATTTCTCATAGATAATCTTGATCATAAACTCACAATTCATCGGATCTCGACAAACACACCGCAAAAATAGATTACATCGAATAGATCTCCTCGAAGACCGAGGAGAACTTTGTATTGAGATCCAGAGAGAGAGAAGAAGCCATCTAGATACTAGCTATGGACCCGAAGGTCTGTGGTAAACTACTCACAACTCATGGTGAGGGCGATGATGATGATGTAGAAGCACTCCGTGATGGATCCCCCCTCCGGCGGAGCTCAGGAACAGGCTCCAAGATGGGATCTCACGGGAACAGAAGGTTACGGCGGTGGAATTAGGGTTTTCTCTCTGTTGCTGATGGTTTCGGGGTACGTAGACATATATGGGAGGAAGGAGGACATCGGGGGACGCTCGAGGGGCCCACGAGGAAGGGGGCGGGCCCCCACCCTCGTGGGCATCTCGTGGCTCCCCTTCCGTGGTTCTCAAGTCTCCCTTCCGTGATTTTCTCCAAAAATATCTCTCCCGAAGGTTTCATTCCATTTGGACTCCATTTGATATTCCTTTTTTGCAAAACCCTGAAACAGGCAAAAAAAAGCAATATGGACTGGGCCTTTGGGTTAGTAGGTTAATCCCTGATACGTCCAAAACGTATCTATAATTTCTGCTTGCTCCATGCCTCTTTTGTGTGATATTGCTATGATATTTATACACTTCCATACACTTTTGATCATATTTGGACTAACCTATTAACTCAGTGCACCCCAGTGCCAGTTTCTGTTTTCTGCTGTTTTTGTATTTCAGGTTTTCCCATCACGTAAACTGCCAGAAAAATCCCGAAAAAATTATATAAAAAATCAGCGTTCCGGAAGCTTCCTTGCGGCCAAAGTAGGGCCGGAGGGGGGCCACCAGGGCTCCAGGAGCCCTGGTGGCGCGGCCCCCCTCCTGGCCGCGCCGGGGGGGCGCCTGGGTCCCCCAGGTCTCCGCTGATGCCCCCCTTTGGCATATATTTACACCGCGTCCCGAAACCCTCGAGGACGGAACCCTTTTTCGCGATCTCATCTCTGTTCCGCCGCCGCCGCGCTTCCAAGATCGGGGGCACCAGGAGAACTCTTCCCGGCACCCTGCCGGAGGGGAGAACCACCACCGGGAGCCTCTCCACCACCATGGACGCCTCCCGGATGAGTTGTGAGTAGTCTCCCTTGGACCATGGGTCCATGACTAGTAGCTATGTGATGTTCTCCTCCCCTCTTTGTGCTTCACTAATTAGACCTCGTGAGCTGCCCTACATGATCGAGGCACATATGTAATCCTTATGCTGTTGCTATGTTGAGTTTGCTGGGATCCGATGGATTGTGAGATTATGTTCAGATTGTGTGTGAGTAATATATTTGATTTACCTCTTTTATATTTATGTTCTTGAGTAATTCTTGCATGTTCTCCGTTGCTGTTTATTGCTTTGGCCAAGTAGTAGGTAGTAACTCCAAGAGGGAACGTTATGCTTGATTGTGGGTTCATGCCCCTCGATGACTAGTTTGAGTGACAGAAACATGAGTCTAGGGGATGTGTTGTTGCCACAAGGGGGAAAACAATTGTGCTTGTTGATAACCCTCAACCGTAAGGGATCGAGATAGTCTTCGCGGGTAAGAATAACCCAATTTATTGATTCGACACACGGGGAGCCAAAGAGTATTTATAAGCTTTAACAGTTGAGTTGTCAATTCAACCGCACCTGAAATATACTTACTTGCAACAAAAGATAAGTGGTAATAGTGATATGATAGTGATGATAGTAATAGTAAAAGTAAACAGCAAAAGTAAATAGCAAAAGTAAATGGCAAAAGTAGCAACTAGTAACAAACAAGGTTTAAAATACTGTAGGCTAGGGAGATGGATGGTTGGGCGCTGCATGGATGAGATAGATTCTAACTTGGGGCACGGCACACGGAAAAGTAATGATCATCTAGGCAAATATCAAACATTAGGCATGTATCCCGTAGGTAGTTGTACGTGCTTGCAATAAGAACTTGCACAACATCTTTTGTCCTACCATCCCGCTACGAACGGGGCCAAAAGGAACTTATGGATATTAAGGTGCTCCTGTCAAAGAGCACCGGAACAAAGCAATGAACTCAACGGATACATGTAATCCACAAACTACGGACCATCCCCTTTGGTGTCCCAAGCTGTCACTTTTGGGATCGCCGGTTCCGAACCGTAACAGGTGCATACAACTCATAGATAGGATCACGAACACAAATATATTCATACAAACACATATGGTTCAGATCTGAAATCATGGCACTCGGGCCCTAAGTGTCAAGCATTAAGAATAACAAGTTGTAGCAAAGATGATAAACACCATAGTAGATGATAGGCAACATGCCCTCAACAATCTGACGAACTATTACATGATCTAACTCATCCAATCCCTACCATCCCCTTCGCCTACAGCAGGGGAATTACTCACACATGAAGGGGGAAGTCATGGAAGGATGATGGAGTGGTGATGATGATGACGATGGCGACGATCTCCCCTCTCCGGAGGCCAAATCAGCCTCCAGATTAGCCCTCCCGAGGAAGAACAGAGGGTGGCGGCGGCTCCACGACGAAAAACTGTGAAAGAACTTCTGATCTGGGGTTTCTGCATCGGGAGTAAAAATACGGGCTAAAGTAGGGCACCAGGGGGTGTGGGCCCCACCCAGGCGCCCCCCCGGCGCGGCCCAGGGGGGGGGCGCCCACAGGGCGCCTGGGCACCCCCTGGCCCCCCTCTGGCCCCACTTCTGGCATTTGGTTCCTTCGGGTGCGTGGATTTTCTCTGATTTTTTGTGGATTTTTCTGAGATACTTAAAAATCCGTTTTCCTGCACACAAATAAACCATACAGGCAGCTCTGCTGAAAACAGCGTCAGTCCGGGTTAGTTTAGTATAAATCATGCAAGAATGAGGCCAAAACAATATCAAAAGTGTTTGGAAAAGTAGATACGTTTGAGACGTATCACTTGTACTCGCGGGTGCAAGGATTGTTTACTTTACGCAAAGTTCTTTTAATGCAGTTGTCTGTTGCTTTGAGTTTACACTATGGGTGGGACTCGCAACTTAATACCAGCGAGATGTTCTGGATAGATATCTCAAGGTGGATGATTAGTAGTAGATGCAGATGGATTTCGGTCTACTTACCTTGGCGTACCGCCCATGCTTTTGATCCTCAACCTTTCTTGCAGCATAGTTAGCATTGGTTTGCGTACATAATTCTGTCAATTGCCCAGCTGTAATTCGTTTACCTCACATAGCTGTTTTATCGTCTTTTGGGAGAGAGACATCACTAGTGAACATCATGGGACCCCGGTCCATATTACCATCACTGATCACATCCGCTATTTACTTTCTGCTTTTACTTACTAGTTGCAATTATACCTATCACTATTATCTCTTGCGTTTGATCCTTTGTAAACGACAAGGCCGGAGGGATTGACAACCTCTCTGTACTCGTTGGGAGCAAAGTTATTTGTATCTGTGTGCAGGTCCAGTTGATTGCTAAGTATCTGGCGCCATTAGCAGTTGACACCTTCTTGTTGAACCTTGGAGTCTCAGGGGAATTCGATCCTTTGTATCTTTGCCAAGGGAAAACTACCGCTACACTGCATCTCAAACCTTCCACTTGGGGTAACCAACGAGGGGCGAGAAGCCATCAGTCCCAAAAATGATATAAAAGTGCATGACAAAGCCCATTAAACATCCAAAACATCATAAATAGTAGCATGGAACATTCAAAAATTATAGATACGTTGGAGGCGTATCAAGCATCCCCAAGCTTAATTCCTGCTCGTCCTCGAGTAGGTAAATGATAAAAACAGAATTTTTGATGTGGAATGCTAACCAACATAGTTTTTCAATGTAATTCTCTTAACTGTGGCATGAATATTCAGATCTGAAAGATTCAAGATCAAAGTCTATATTGACATAAGAAATAATAATACTTCAAGCATACTAACAAAGCAATCATGTCTTCTCAAAATACTATGGCTAAAGAAAGTTATCCCTACGAAATCATATAGTCTGGCTATGCTCCCTCTTCATCACACAAAATATTCATATCATGCACAACACCGATTTCAGCCAAGCACTTGTTTTCATACTCTATTCTTTCAAACCTTTCAACTTTCATGCAATACATGAGCGTGAGCCATGGATATAGCACTATGGGTGGAATAGATAGGTGGTTGTGGAGAAGACAAAAAGAAGGGAGATAGTCTCACATCAACTAGGCGTATCAACGGGCTATGGAGATGGCCATCAATAGATATCAATGTGAGTGAGTAGGGATTGCCATGCAATGGATGCACTAGAGCTAAATATGTATGAAAGCTCAACAAAAGAAACTAGCGGGTGTGCATCCAACTTGCTTGCTCACGACGACCTAGGGCATTTGAGGAAGCCCATCGTTGGAATATACAAGCCAAGTTCTATAACGAAAATTCCCACTAGTATATAAAAGTGACTAAGCATGAGACTCTCTACAATGAAGAACATGGTGCTACTTTGAAGCACAAGTGTGGAAAAAAATAGTAGCAATTGTCCCCTTTTTTTCCTTTTTTTTGGGCCTTTCTTTTTTTCTTTGGCCTTTTTTTTGCGGAGGGGCTTTATTGATTTAGCCTTTCCTCCCATGGGACAATACTCTAATAATGATGATCATCACACTTTCATTACAACTCGATATTACAACCCGATACTATAACAAAGTATGACTCTATATGAATGCCTGCGGCGGTGTACCGGGATGTGCAATGAAACAAGAGTGACATGTATGAAAAATTATGCATGGTGGCCTTGCCACAAATACGATGTCAACTGCATGATCATGCATGGCAATATGACAATATGATGCATGTCATATGAACGAAACTGTGGAAAGTTGCATGGCAATATATCTCGGAATGGCTATGGAAATGCCATGATAGGTAGGTATGGTGGCTATTTTGAGGAATAATATGGTGGCTGTTTTGAGGAAGGATATATAGTGGGTTTATGGTACAGGCGAAAATTGAGTGATACAAGAGAGGCTAGCAATGGTGGAAGGGTGAGAGTGCGTATAATCCGTGGACTCAACATTAGTCATAAGAACTCATATACTTATTGCAAAAATCTACGAGTCATCAAAACAAAGCAATCAACGGATGCTCCTAGGGGGGAGGTTGGTAGGAGTTAACCATCGCGCGCCCCCGACCTCCACACAAAGGTTGGCACTTTACAAATACCTCATGCTCTAACTTCGTCATATAGTGGTTCACCATACCTGCATGCTACGGGAATCACTAACCTTAACACAAGTATTTCTCAATTTCATAATAACTCTACTAGCATGACTCTAATATCACTATCCTCATATCTCAAAACAATTATCAAGCATCCAACATCTCATCATATTCAACGCACTTAGTGTGACAATTTTTTACTACATTGATATTGGATGTCTATCATGTGAAGACTAGTTTTATAGCCTAAACACATTACCATGTTGTTTTAATAGACTCTCAAAAGGATATAAGTGAAGCATGAGAGTTCAACAATTTCTTCAAAATATTATCACCACATTGCTCTAAAAGATATAAATGAAGCACTAGAGCAAAACTATTCAACTCAAAAGATATAAGTGAAGCACATAGAGTGTTCTAGCAATTCCTAGGCCATATTTAACTCTCTCAAACAGGTGTGTCCAGAAAGGATAATTGTGGAAAACTAACAAGCAAAGACTCAAATTATACATGACGCTCCAAGCAAAACACATATCATGTGGTGACTAAAAATATAGCTCCAAGTATAGTTACCGATGGATGAAGACGAAAGAGGGGATGCCTTCCCGGGGCATCCCCAAGCTTAGGCTTTTGATTGTCCTTGAATTTGACTTGGGGTGCCATGGGCATCCCCAAGCTTAGGCCTTTGCTACTCTTTGTTCCATAGTCCATCAAAGCAATACTCAAAACTTGAAAACTTCAGAACACAAAACTTAGACAAAAATTCTCGTGAGCTCCGTTAGTATAAGAAAACAAACCACTACTCAAAGGTACTGCAATGAATTCATTCTTTGTTTATATTGGTGTTAAACCTACCATATTCCAACTTCTCTATGGTTCATACCTCCAAATATTATTCATAGATGCATTGAAATAAGCAAACAACAAACGAAAAACAGAATCTATCAAAAACAGAACAGTCTGTAGTAATCTGCAGGTTTCGCATAATTCTGTAACTCCAAAAAATTCAAAATTAATTGGTAAACGTGAGGAATTTGTCTATTAATCATATGCAAAAAGAATCAACTAAATAGCACGCTCCAGTAAAATCTGATGACCATTCTAGCGAGCGCTAACGATTCTGTTTTTCACAGCAAGATCACATAAACTTCACACAAGTCTTCCCAAAGGTTCTACTTGGCACAAACACTAAACAAAACATGAAAGCACATCTAAACAGAAGCTAGATGCAATATTTATTCCCTAACAGCAGAAAAAACAAAAAATATAAAATTGGGTTGCCTCCCAACAAGCGCTATTGTTTTACGCCCCTAGCCAGGCACGATACAAGATAGATCTAGGTATTGCCATCTTTGGAACGCAATCCATAAGTGGCTCACATGATAGATTCATAGGGTAATTTGATTTTATTTCTAGGAAAGTGTTCCATGCATTTCCTTAATGGAAATTGTAATCTAATATTTCCTTCCTTCATAACAATAATTGCACCAATCGTTCTAAGGAAAGGTCTACCAAGAATAATAGGACATGAAGGATTGCAATCTATATCAAGAACAATGAAATCTACGGGCACAAAATTCCTATTGGCAACAATAAGAACATCATTAATTCTTCCCATAGGTTTCTTAATAGTGGAATCCGCAAGATGAAAATTTAAAGAACAATCATCAAGCTCATGGAACCCTAGCAAATCACACTTGCACCCAAATCACACAAAGCATAGCACTCATGATCTTTTATTTTTATTTTAATAGTAGGTTCCCACTCATCATAAAGCTTTCTAGGGATAGAAACTTCTAACTCAAGTTTTTCTTCATAAGATTGCATCAAAGCATCAACTAAGTGTTTGGTGAAAGCTTTATTTTGCCTATAAGCATGCGGAGAATTTAGTACGGATTGCAACAAGGAAATACAATCAATCAAAGAGCAATTATCATAATTGAATCCCTTGAAATCCAAAGTAGTGGGTTCATTACTATGCAAAGTTTTAATCTCTTCATTCCCACTTTTGACAATTTTAGCATCAAGATCTAAAAATTCCGAATCATTGGGACACCTTAAAGCAGAATCATCTCCAATCCTATCTTCATCAAGATTTATACTAGAAAACAAGTATCTAATAGGAGACACATCAATAACTTTCAGATCTTCATCTTTATTTTCATGATAACTAGAAGAACACGCTTTAATATAATCCTCTCTTTTAGCACGCATCCTAGCAGTTCTTTCTTTGCATTCATCAATGAAAATTCTCATGGCTTTGAGAGACTCATTGATATCATGCTTAGGTGGGATAGATCTAAGTTTCAAAGAATCAACATCTAGAGTAATTCTATCCACTCTTCTAACCAATTCATCAATCTTAAGCAATTTATCTTCAAGCATAGCATTGAAATTCTTTTGCGAGATCATAAACTCCTTAACACTAGTTTCAAATTCAGAAGGCATCTTTCCATAAGAGTTGTTGTAGGAATTACCATAATTATAAGATGAATTACTAGGAAAAGGCCTAGGATTAAAATTACCTCTATAAGCATTGTTACCAAAATTATTCCTACCAACAAAATTCACATCCAAAGATTCATTGTTATTTTCAATCAAAGTGGACAAAGGCATGTCATTAGGATCAGAAGAAGCACTCTTAGCAGCAAATAATTGATAAGTTCATCCATCTTTCCACTTAAAACACTAATTTCTTCAATAGCATGCACTTTTTTACTAGTAGATTTTTCGGTGTGCCATTGAGAATAATTAACCATAATATTATCTAGGAGTTTGGTAGCTTCTCCTAAGGTAGTTTCCATGAAAGTGCCTCCTGCGGCTGAGTCTAAAAGATTTCTAGAAGCAAAATTCAAGCCAGCATAAAAGTTCTGAATAATCATCCATAGATTCAAACCATGTTTAGGGCAATTACGTATCATTAATTTCATTCTCTCCCAAGCTTGTGCAACATGCTCATGATCTAGTTGCTTAAAATTCATAATATCGTTTCTAAGAGAGATGATCTTAGCAGGAGGGAAATACTTAGAGATAAAAACATCTTTGCACTTATTCCACGAATCAATACTATTTCAAGACAAAGAGGAAAACCTAGTTTTAGCACGATCTCTAAGTGAAAATGGAAATAACTTCAATTTAACAATATCGTTATCCGTATCCCTTTTCTTTTGCATATCACACAAATCAACAAAGTTGTTCAGATGGGTAGCGGCATCTTCACTAGGAAGGCCGGAGAATTAATCTTTCATGACAAGATTCAACAAAGCAGCATTAATCTCACAAGGTTCAGCATCGGTAATAGGAGCAATCAGAGTGCTAATAAAATCATTATTGTTGGTATTGGAGAAGTCACACAATTTGGTATTGTTCTGAGCCATAGTGACAAGCAAGAAATCCAACACACAAGAAAACAAGAAGCAAGCGAACGATAAACACACGGTAGAAGAAGGGCAAATAAAACGGCAAGGATGAAGTTGGGGAGAGGAAAACGAGAGGCAAAAAATGTAATGCGAAGGATAAGGGTTTGTGATAGGTACTTGGTATATGACTTTTGCGTAAGCCTCCCCGGCAACGCGCCCAAAATTCTTCTTGCTACTTCTCGAGCTTGCGTTGTATTCCCTCGAAGAGGAAAGGGAGATGCAACATAGTAGCGTAAGTATTGCCCTCAGTTTTTTAGAACCAAGGTATCAATCCAGTAGGAGACCACGCGCGAGTCCTTCGCACCTGCACAAACAAATAAGAACTTCCCAGCCAATGCGATAAGGGGTTGTCAATCCCTTTACGGTCACTTACAAAAGTGAGATCTGATAGAGATGATAGTTTATATTTTTGGTATTTTTGTTTATAAGAACAGAAAGTAAAAGCGGTAAAAGTAAAGTAGATGTAGATTGATATGTTGAGAATAGACCCGGGGGCCATAGTGTTTTCTAGTGGCTTCTCTCATGATAGCGATATTCTACGGCGGGTAAACAAATTACTGTCGAGCAATTGATAGAAAAGCGAATAATTATGAGACTATCTAGGCATGATCATTGTATATAGGCATCACGTCCGAGACAAGTAGACCGACTCCTGCCTGCATCTACTACTATTACTCCACACATCGACCGCTATCCAGCATGCATCTAGTGTATTGAGTTCATAAGAACAGAGTAACGCCTTAAGCAAGATGACATGATGTAGAGGGATAAACTCAAGCAATATGATATAAACCCCATCTTATTATCCTCGATGGCAACAATACAATACATGCCTTGCTGCCCCTACTGTCACTGGAAAGGGCACCGCAAGATTGAACCCAAAGCCAAGCACTTCTTCCATTGCAAGAACTATAGATCTAGTAGGCCAAACCAAACCAATAATTCGAAGAGACTTGCAAGGATATTATGAGCACACATAAAAGAGTTCAGAGAAGAACCAAATATTTCTCATAGATAATCTTGATCATAAACTCACAATTCATCGGATCTCGACAAACACACCGCAAAAATAGATTACATCGAATAGATCTCCTCGAAGACCGAGGAGAACTTTGTATTGAGATCCAGAGAGAGAGAAGAAGCCATCTAGATACTAGCTATGGACCCGAAGGTCTGTGGTAAACTACTCACAACTCATGGTGAGGGCGATGATGATGATGTAGAAGCACTCCGTGATGGATCCCCCCTCCGGCGGAGCTCAGGAACAGGCTCCAAGATGGGATCTCACGGGAACAGAAGGTTACGGCGGTGGAATTAGGGTTTTCTCTCTGTTGCTGATGGTTTCTGGGTACGTAGACATATATGGGAGGAAGGAGGACATCGGGGGACGCTCGAGGGGCCCACGAGGCAGGGGGCGCGCCCCCCACCCTCGTGGGCACCTCGTGGCTCCCCTTCCGTGGTTCTCAAGTCCCCCGTCCGTGATTTTCTCCAAAAATATCTCTCCCGAAGGTTTCATTCCGTTTGGACTCCATGTGATATTCCTTTTTTGCAAAACCCTGAAACATGCAAAAAAACAACAATATGGACTGGGCCTTTGGATTAGTAGGTTAGTCCCAAAAATGATATAAAAGTGCATGACAAAGCCCATTAAACATCCAAAATATCATAAATAATAGCATGGAACATTCAAAAATTATAGATACGTTGGAGACATATCAGCATTCTAAAGGTGTGCTGACGGCGCCGGTGCTTGGTGTGGGAGCGGCCTCGTCGCGTGTAGATTTGCGGTAGTCTTTGATGGACTTTTGGCAGTCATGTAGTTCTCTCTGGCAGTCGAGCAGTTTCCTTTTGATATACTTGAGATTGTTGAGCAGTCCCATCGGCCTCAAGTCGGATGTGCTATACTGCTAATGGTCGGACTAGTCGACGACATGATCGAAGTCTTGATCTGACTCGTAGTCTTTCTTCAGGCGGTCTTCATTGGAGTAGTCAGAGCAGTTGTCTTCGTTTTCCTCGGCGTCGGCGGTATCCATCGCCTGGCGTCGAGGCGCGGACATCCATCCTGAGTCGGGAAGCCTTCTTCTTTATGAGGTAGTCGAGACTGGCGAGTAGCTCCAAGTCCAAAGCGCAATGCTTGAACTCGTCAAAGCCTTTGGAGGCACAGACGACAGGCGGCGCCGGCACTGCTGAAGTCTTCGTCTCTTCGTCATCGTCGAGGAACACCCACTCGTCGTCGACGTCATTGCCAGTCATGGTGTCGGCGCTCGTCTTCGTATCGATCTTTTGAATGGCTCATATAGTTCTGCTCAATTTTCGTATACTGGCTTTGGTGGTTCGTGGTGGTGCGGGGTAGTGGCAGACATAATTCTAATTTTATTTTTATAATGTCAGCAATTCTAGTCTTATTTATCGGCCCGCTCCTCTTAATATATATGTATATGTATATACATATTTTGTACTAAAATTTTATACTTATCATTCTACCGTGTTAAGAATTATAGTTTTATTACTTGTTTGGCATACTTAACAACATAATAAAATTAAATATTAGTTGTACTATTTATTTATTATATATTTATAATATATATTTGAAAAAATACTCATGCATTGCCCTGAATTCAATTTGTACTTTGCAACAAAAATAGTTTTCCTAAATAGTGTTTGATACTTATATATGTAAATAAATTATATAGTTGATACATATATATATGCTAGATATATCTCTAAAACATATGGTTTGAAAAATATCATAATAGTTGTACTATATGATTAGGAAAACACACATATATAAAATTCTAGAGTACAAATTTAATCATATGTAACAAATTATTTCAAATATATTAGATTTTGGGGCATTCATGTACGAATTCAATCATATATTTGCTAGACCATATGGTTTGACGGCGGAGATATTTCCGATGTGGCCCTGATTCGCAACGAACTTACCACAATCGAAGGCGGAGAGGTGTACGTACATTGTCGATTAGGACAACTCTTGCTCCATCTTTACACGTACGTGTTCCCCAGTCATACGCACGCAAACACCTCGAACACGTAATACAAGTACGAAGGCTGATCTTTCTGTTTGAAATTCAAGGTTTTCTCTATTTTTAAAATTTCAAAAGGGTGTTAAAATGTTGAGAACAAGAACAAGGCGCGGACGCTGCTTTCCGCCGTCTCGCCGACGCACCTCCACAGCCTCACCCAAGAGCGGAAGCAACCAGCAAGCGGTCATTCCTCAGGCCTCGGCGCTTTTTTTTTTCTCCTTGGGTGTTGTTTCTGATGTGATCTTGATTCACTTCCGCTTCGGTACAACTCTCCTAAACACATCAATAGAGAAGATTTATTCATACTCCTTCAGAAAGGGTAGGATGGTTTTTTCTTAATGTTTTTGAGCTGTTGAGTTTTTTAAATACGTCGACCATCCACAGAAGTTTATACGACGTACGCCTACTGGGCCAGCCCATTAGTGACCGATGTAGAGAGTGCGGCCGTTCATGGGAGGTAAAAATTAAAGAAGTACAAGCACATACCAGGAATCGAACCATAGACCTCTTGCACATGAGGGTGAGTGGCTATGAAAAAAAAATAGTAGTGTCTATGAAAAAATTGGAGCGTACAAACTTAAGAATTACGCTGTCCGGATTTATTGTGCCTACCCACAGTATTGCCAAAACCAAGGCACATCAGGGCCTATTTTTTGTTTTGAATCTGCCCAATTAGTGAGCATTGAATGGTTTTAATTACCGTAAATTAATTGTCAAACCTCCTCGCATCCATCAACGCTCCCGGCTGCACCACACACATGTATTGGCTGCATGGCGCATGGGCCATGACCCAGTCAGACCGCAACTTTTCTTAACAGGTTGAAATTAATTTTCATCAATTAACAAACTTGCTATTAATTCAGGCATAGAGAACATCAACCGGCCTTACAAAAGTGGACTTCCTCTAGCCTAGATATTCCAGACATAGGTAACACCAACGTAGAATCCGAACACATTTCCATTTTTTTTGAACATTTGTTGGAAATTCTAAATAATTTTTTGAAAAACAAATAATGTTTGAAAATCCAACAATTTTGTAAACAACTTGAACACATTTGGAAAACATCATTTTCCTAAAAAAGCATAAACATTTTAAAGAAAATTTGAACAACATTTTCTAAAAGCATGAACAATTTGAAAATTTTAAAGATATATGTTATTCAGCATTGAAAAATTTATTGATATTTTGAATTGTTCATGCTTTGAAAATGTTAATGATATAAATTTTAAAATTTATTAAAATTCTGCATTGAAAAATTCTAAAAGCATGAACAACTTGAAAAATGTAAAACATTTTCTAAAATCAGGAAGAATTTGAAAATTCTAATTAGGGAAACTTACATGCTCACGAATGGACAAGTCTGCCCTAGTGTGGCACACTCCTCTCAACTGATGGTTTTTTTGACTATGGATACGGACCCGTCTGGCTTACCCGGACAACCAACGCGAAACATGGTCTAATTTTGGACATAAATGAATTGACCCCAACTTTTGCCAGCAGATGGGCATGTCCATGGTAGGCATTCATGCAAGTTTGAATGATTTCCGACACCGTATGCAAGTTGCATCATGTCCGGCCATTTATCCGCCATTATTCATCAAGAAAACTCCAGAAAGTTCAAGAATTGTGAGTAAATTAAACAACTTGGCTTAGTTCCTTGAATTGGTCATATAAGCTCATGGGAAAAATGGATTCATTTGATGATGCCGAAAAATATATGGTCTTATACGGACCTTCTGGCCTACTCGGACACCCTATGTTGAACATGGTCTATTTTTGGACATAAATGAAATAACATCTTTTTCCAAAATATGGGCATGCCCATGGTATGCATCCCTGCCAGGTTTGAAGGATTTTCGACACAGTAGGCAAGAGGCGTCACGTCCAACGGCGAATCCATGTGTAAGCTGTGGGGTCAGCCGACCCCACAACTTTTCTGGAAAACATCCTAGAATCATTGTTCATTGCGAAGAAGAAATCAAAATAAATTCATTGACCCCCACCACACCAAAAACATGAGATAGAGACATATTCGTAGGGACACTCCCCCTAATGCCTCTTACCACCTAATCCAACCATGGTGTAAAGACACTAAAGGAGACATTATAGAGAGTGCCTCATTAGTAGAGACATCTTCGTTGAGGCACTCCATATATTATTACACCATTTCAAACTCCAAAGGGTGTTTTTCTCACGGTCGAGGGACACGGTACGGCCCAATACGAGCCTCTCCACCAGCTAGAGCGAGAAGCCACACCTAAAAAAGCCACAGCGAGCAGCCTCACTCAGTCCAAAACCGCCGCCGCTCCCCCTCTTTCATGAGTGTGGTTTGATGTAGCTTGAGCTACGAAGAAACTTTGTGCTCTTTCATTCTGTTCCACCGGAGACCCATTTCGGGCACGGCCGCTGCTTCCCGCAACATCGAGCTCCCCGCCTCGCTCGTGCTTGCCGCCTCCTCCAGTACCGTGATGTGAGTCGTGAGTCATAGGGGGCAACCAGCGCGCCGTGAGTCCTCATGCCTCAGCCCTTCCATTTCCCCATTTTCTCCTCGGGTGCTATTTCTGATCTGAGCTCGTGCAGATGGACCCTGGCTCTCCCCCGGGGGCATTCCGCCGTCCTGGCTTGCCGTCGCCCTAGCTCTTCGTACGAACTGGTGCAGTTCCCGTTTCCCCACTCGTCTTCCTGCTGCAAAAGAGATCTGAGGTTTGGGCCACTATTCCCTTCTCTTCTTTTTTGTTCTGAAATAGTGACCCTCTCACCCTGTGTTTGTCTCCGTGTCCATGAGGCATAGGCCGCTATAATCACGTGTGTTTTGTGGCTTCACTCGTTTGCCAACTCTGATTTTGACCACAAAAATGTTGACAGAGAGGGGAATGCTCATTCTCTGCAGTGAAAGTTGAATATGCTTTCAGTTCAAATAGCAATTACACATGTATTTTGCTATAGTTACTAGTGTTTGTGAGTATGAGGTTTTGAGCATGAAGGCAATGGTTACCATTTTGTATTAGATACCAATGTTTCGAGTTTGCATTCAATGATTCAGACTTTCTAAAACAATCGTTGGTTCGGCTCAGCTTTTCTTACATGTTGGGCATTGTTACTTTTAAAGTTGTTGGTCACTTCAATATATAGAGCATATGTTGTTTCTTAGTTTTACATTTTTACTTTTCTTTATATGATCATGAAATTCTACCACGAAAACTAATTTATAGGTAACCCAAGCAGGAGGTATCCATGTCTTTGCTAACTGATGACCTGGTTGTGGAGATTTTGTCTCGGCTACCGCTGAAGTCCCTTTGCCGCTTCAAATGTGTCTGCAAGTCTTGGCATGCCTTGTCATCTGATCCACACTACAGCAAGAAGTTCCCAAGAACTCCTGTTGGTCTCTTGCACCAAATACCTTTGTACCACACTGGCATCGATCTCGTTAGGCTTCCCTCAAGCGATAAAGAAATTGACACAACACTTAGCTTTGTGCCATGTTATGAGGATCTAGAGCTTATGGATTGCAGCAATGGACTACTTCTTTGTTATCATGGTGGTATTAGAATGTATTTTGCAGATATATCCCACGTTATTGTGTGCAATCCGGCAACTGAAGAGTGGATGTCACTTCCAAATACTGAACCTGGACCGTCTAGCTCTTTTTGTGACCTCGTGTTGTGTTTTGATCCATCATGGTCTCAACACTTCCATGTCTTCAGCTTCCAGTGCCAGTCTTCCATGGTTGGTGAAGTCTTCACTGAAGTTAAGATATTTTCCTCCGAGAATTTCACATGGTCTAGTTGTCGCTGGGAAATTGAAACTGGATTTGATGGTAGTTCACGCTTCATGAATGGGGTGCTGTATGTGAGTCATCTATTGGAGCATGTCCTTCTGGCAATCGATGCACCCGACCCATGCACGCAGTTGCTTAGTCAGAGGATCATTCAGCTGCCAGGATTTCCAAATGATCCGGGGATGTTTTGTTGCTGTAGTGGGTGTCTTTGCCAATCATCAGGGGTCTTATGCTACGTGCAACAGGAATTTGATGGTTGTATGATGCGGATTTGGAGGTTGGAAGGTACCAACAGTTGGGTGGTGAGGCATCGTCTAAGTATGAACAATGTATTTGGGAGGGACTTGTTGCTCCGCACTGATCATAATGGATTTTGGTATTTCGATTATGACATCCATGATTTTGACTTGGAGAGAGAGCTAGTTATCCTCGTTGACAGAATTGATCATAAGCTCATCTCATTTAGCATCAGTACTGGAAAAGGCTTGGAGATTCTAAAGATGTCAGGGTTCAGTTACGGATATCAAAGCCGACTCTACCTGCCATACTATGGCAAGTTTCCAGCTTCAGTGCTTCAAATAGGTCAAGATGAATGTTAGCATATTTACCCTATGAATGATGTAATCTCTAGGTACCTTTTGTACATTAGCTGTATCAAACAGCTGTTATGTATGTACTGGATTGTTTGCTTTGCTATGTGTTCTGTTCATCTAATTGGCACCTCTCATTTCCCATGTCAACTCCCGTCTTACTTATGCTAGCGTGGTTGGTGTTATGAAAATTTGGAATTAAAACAGAGCTGTATTTAAGAGTCTTTTTTGTCTAGTGGCAGGGAGAACTCTTGTAATCTTGTCATGCTTCAGTCTCGTGTTATATTGGAGTTGCTTTGTCAAAACTAATGCTCACGTGGTAGAATCACGACGCCTCAAGGTGAAGTATGATCCGCAGCTGCAAACGAGTCTGTAAGCAGAGCTTTATCGGTCCTATCAGGCAGCAGCCTGAGAGACAATGGTCGCCGGCTATTTTCTTTGCTTGTACACGCATCGCTGGAGAGGTGAAACACTTCAGACGTGTTTGGTTACCTGCATTACACTCAGCCAGACTATAGGGACTAAATTTGTCCCATTTGGACACGTGCGTGGTCGGCTGGTCGTGCATGGCACCATCGGCGAAGCCAGCCTCAACAATCTGTGGGTATGCAGCTGCACGCATGGGGACGAACGGGAGACGGCATGTTGTTTCCCGTAGCAGGCTCGTCGATGGGGCATGCCAAATTGGCCGACCGCACACGGCCCTCAAAAAATTGCCCTGTCTCGATTATTATGAAGGATTATGTTATTACGATTATGACATCCTGGCTTCTGACTTGGAGAGAGAGTTATCCTTGTTAACCATGATGATGAGAAGGTACTCTCATATAGCATCAGTAGTGAAAAAGGCTCGCAAATTCTAAATATTCCAAGGTGCACTGGCCTATATCAAGGTCGACTCTACGTGCCATACTACTGCAAATTTCCAGCTTCAATGCTTCAAGGCACTCCAAGATGAATATTAGTAGAATGGATGCATGTTGTAATATCAAAGTCCTTGTTAGCTTTGCCTCCTCTTATATTCATATGACTGGCACTTCTCATTTTGTTAGACTAAGTATATATTAGATATACATGTTGTAACATAACTTATATTTGTACGGTTCCCTCTTATAAATATATGACAGCCGTACCCACCAAGGGTATCGAGCATTATTCCAAACCTTAATATGTCCAACATGGTATCAGACGACGCGTTCGATCCGCGTCACGCTTCCGCCTCCTCTGCTGCCCTCGCGCCGGCCCCCGCCGCCGCGCCGCCTCTCTCCACCCTGGCGATGGAGTCACCGTTCCTAGCGTCGCCCCCGCTCGCCTGGGCCCGATCTGCTGCGGCAGGATCGCAACCTCCAGCACCGCATCGCTCTCCTGTCGTGCCGCCGCCGCCTCGGTCGCCTGCCATACATCCGATCACGGGCAACCCGATCTCGGCGCATCGACCGCCGGCCTCCTACGACGCCTCTGGGCAGGCGACCTACGGTGGCCCTTCGGCTACGGCCCAGTACCCCGATGCGCTCCTGGCCTCGAGGCCCTATGGCGCTCACATCCAGGCGCCGTACGGCGGCCCGTACCCTGCGCCATACGTCGCGCCGTCAACGGCATCGTATCTGCCGTACGCTGCAGCTGCCCCGGCGTCCTACGCTGCCGCCCCTACGTACGCCGCTCCTCCTACGCTCGCGTCTGATGGGCACCCATTGGCGCCTTACGGTCATCACCAACACCCATCGGCCGATGCACTAGTCCCATACAGTGCCGTCCCACCGTCTGATCTGCCGCTCTCCGCGCCGGTGGCCGAACCAGGGCCGTTTCACTTTGCTCATCTGGTGACGGTGAAGCTCTCTGCTGATAACTATCTCATGTGGCGCGCTCAAGTGTTGCCGCTGATGCGTAGCCACTACCTTGAGGGATATGTTGATGGCTCCCTGCCGTGCCCTCCGGCTATGGTTCCGGTACCCTCTTCCCATGGTGGCTCTGTCATGGTCCCCAACCCTGCTCATCGTCGGTGGACTGCTCAAGATCAAGCCATCCTGGGTGCTATTCAGTCTTCGCTCACTCTATCCGTGGCTGGCATGGTAGTCTTTGCCGCAACGTCAAGGGATGCATGGACCACGCTTGACTCCAGCTTCTCCTCGCAGTCGCTGGCACGTTCGTCTGCCATTCGCAACCAGCTGGGTGAGGTCAAGAAGAATGATCTCTCTGTCACGGCCTTCTTCAACAAAGTCAAAAGTTTGGCTGATACACTGTCCTCAATTGGGAAGCTGCTCCGTGATGAGGATTTTACTTCATTCATTCTCAATGGACTTGATGAGGATTATGACTCTCTTGTTGAAAACGTCAATGGACGTGACACGCCGATGCCACCACATGACCTCTACGCCCGCCTCCTGAACATGGAACAGCGGCTCGCTGCTCGCCGCTCTGTCGGAGTCTACACGGAGGGCCCATCTGCGAACACTGCTCTTCGCGGGGGTGCCCGTGGTGCCAAGAAGAAACCACCACTATCCACGGGCAACCAGCCCCGTCCGCCCGCTCCAGCTCCTCCAACGGCTGGTCGCAAGCGGCTTCACTGCGAGGCGTGTGGTGGTGGGATTGAGTGTCAGCTTTGCGGCATTGAGGGGCTGATACGTCTCCAACATATCTATAATTTTTGATCGTTCCATGCTATTATTTATGAAGTCTTGGATGTTTAATGGGCTTTATCATTCACTTTTATATCATTTTTGGGACTAACCTACTAACCCAAAGGCCCAGTCCAGATTGCTGTTTTTTTGCCCGTTTCAGGGTTTTGTAGAAAAAGAATATCAAACGGAGTCCAAACGGAATGAAACCTTCGCGAGAGACATTTTTGGAGAAAATAACGCACGAAGAACTTGAGAACCACGTCAGAAGAGCCACGAGGGGCCCACGAGGGTGGGGGTGTGCCCCCCTTCCCAGGGAGCGCCCCCTGCCTCGTGGGGCCCCCGTGACTCCCTCGGTGCCCTCCTTCTTCCTATATAAGTCCACATACCCCAGAAACTCCGTGAATAGAGAGAAAACCCTAATTCCACCACCGTACCTTCTGTTCCCGTGGAGATCCCATCTTGGAGCCTGTTCCGGAGCTCCACCGGAGGGGGATCCATCACGGAGGCCTTCATCATCATCATCATCGCCCTCACCATGAGTTGTGAGTAGTTTACCACAGACCTTCGGGTGCATAGCTAGTATCTAGATGGCTTCTTCTCTCTCTCTCTCTCTCTGGATCTCAATACAAAGTTCTCCTCGATCTTCGAGGAGATATATTCGATGTAATCTCTTTTTGCGGTGTGTTTGTCGAGATCCGATGAATTGTGAGTTTATGATCAAGGTTATCTACGAAAGATATTTGGTTCTTCTCTGAACTTTTTATGTGTGCTCATAATATCCTTGCAAGTCTCTTCGAATTATTGGTTTGGTTTGGCCTACTAGATCTATAGTTCTTCCAATGGGAGAAGTGCTTGGCTTTGGGTTCAATCTTGCGGTGTCCTTTCCCAGTGACAGTAGGGGTAGCAAGGCACGTATTGTATTGTTGCCATCGAGGATAAAAAGATGGGGTTTATATCATATTGCTTGAGTTTATCCCTCTACATCATGCCATCTTGCTTAAGGCGTTACTCTGTTCTTATGAACTAAATACACTAGATGCATGCTGGATAGCGGTCGATGTGTGGGGTAATAGTAGTAGATGCAGAATTGTTTCGGTCTACTTGTCTCAGACGTGATGCCTATATAGAATGATCATGCCTAGATAGTCTCATAATTATTCGCTTTTCTATCAATTGCTCGACAGTAATTTGTTTACCCGCCGTAGAATATCGCTATCATGAGGGAAGCTACTAGAGAAAACTATGGCCCCGGGGTCTATTCTCAACATATCAATCTACATCCACTTTACTTTTATCGCTTTTATTTGCTGTTCTTATAAACTAAAAATATCAAAAATATAAACTATCATCTCTATCAGATCTCACTTTCGTAAGTGACCGTAAAGGGATTGACAACCCCTTATCACGTTGGCTGTGAAGTTCTTATTTGGTTGTGCAGGTGCGAGGGACTCGCGCGTGGTCTCCTACCGGATTGATACCTTGGTTCTCAAAAACCGAGGGAAATACTTACGCTACTGTGCTGCATCTCCCTTTCCTCTTCGAGGGAATGCAACACAAGCTCAAGAGGAAGCAAGAATAATTTCTGGCGCCGTTGCCGGGGAGGCTTACGCAAAAGTCATATACCAAGTACCTATCAAAAACCCTTATCCTTCGCATTACATTTATTTGCCTCTCGTTTTCCTCTCCCCTACTTCACCCTTGCCGTTTTATTTGCCCTTCTTCCACCATGTGTTTATCGTTCGCTTGCTTCTTGTTTGCTTGTGTGTGTTGGATTGCTTGCCTGTCACTATGGCTCAGAACAATACCAAATTGTGTGACTTCTCCAATGCCAACAACAATGATTTTATTAGCACTCCGATTGCTCCTATTACCGATGTTGAATCTTGTGAGATCAATGCTGCTTTGTTGAATCTTGTCATGAAAGATAAATTCTCCGGCCTTCCTAGTGAAGATGCATGCCGCTACCCATCTAAACAACTTTGTTGATTTGTGTGATATGCAAAAGAAAAGGGATACAGATAACGATATTGTTAAATTGAAGTTATTTCTGTTTTCACTTAGAGATCGTGCTAAAACTTGGTTTTCCTCTTTGCCTAGAAATAGTATTGATTCGTGAAATAAGTGCAAAGATGCTTTTATCTCTTAGTATTTCCCTCCTCCTAAGATCATCTCTCTTAGAAACGATATTATGAATTTTAAGCAACTAGATGATGAGCATGTTGCACAAGCTTGGGAGAGAATGAAATTGATGATACATAATGTCCCTACACATGGTTTGAATCTATGGATGATTATTCAGAATTTTTATGCTGGCTTCAATTTTGCTTCTAGAAATCTTTTAGATTCGGCCGCCGGAGGCACTTTTATGGAAACCACCTTAGGAGAAGCTACCAAACTCCTAGATAATATTATGGTTAATTATTCTCAATGGCACACCGAAAGATCTACTAGTAAAAAAGTGCATGCTATCGAAGAAATTAGTGTTTTGAGTGAAAAGATGGATGAACTTATGAAATTATTTGCTGCTAAGAGTGCTTCTTCTGATCCTAATGATATGCCTTTGTCCACTTTGATTGAGAATAACAATGAATCTTTGGATGTGAATTTTGTTGGTAGGAATAATTTTGGTAACAATGCTTATAGAGGTAATTTTAATCCTAGGCCTTTTCCTAGTAATTTCTCTAATAATTATGGTAATTCCTACAACAACTCTTATGGAAAGACGCCCTCTGAATTTGAAACTAGTGTTAAGGAGTTTATGATCTCGCAGAAGAATTTCAATGCTTTGCTTGAAGAGAAATTGATTAAGGTTGATGAATTGGCTAGAAGTGTGGATATAATTACTCTTGACGTCGATTCTTTGAAACTTAGATCTATCCCACCTAAGCATGATATCAATGAGTCTCTCAAAGCCATGAGAATTTCCATTGATGAATGCAAAGAAAGAACCGCTAGAATGCGTGCTAAAAGAGAAGATTATATTAAATCGTGTTCTTCTAGTTATCATGAAAATAAAGATGAAGATCTGAAAGTTATTGATGTGTCTCCTATTAGATCCTTCTTTTCTAGTATTAATCTTGATGAAGATAGGATTCGAGATAATTCTGCTTTAAGGTGTCCCAATGATTCAGAGTTTTTTGATCTTGATGCTAAAATTGCTAAAAGTGGAAGTGAAGAGATTAAAACTTTGCATAGTGATGAACCCACTATTTTGGATTTCAAGGAATTCAAATATGACAATTGCTCTTTGATTGATTGTATTTCCTTGTTGCAATCCGTGCTAAATTCTCCGCATGCTTATAGTCAGAATAAAGGTTTCACCAAACACATAGTTGATGCTTTGATGCAATCTTATGAAGAAAAAATTGAGTTGGAAGTTTCTATCCCTAGAAAGCTTTATGATGAATGGGAACCTACTATCAAAATAAAAATAAAAAATCATGAATGCTATGCTTTGTGTGACTTGGGTGCAAGTGTCTCCACTATCCCAAAAACTTTGTGTGATTTGCTAGGGTTCCATGAGCTTGATGATTGTTCTTTAAATTTGCATCTTGCGGATTCCACTATTAAGAAACCTATGGGAATAATTAATGATATTCTTATCATAGCCAATAGGAATTATGTGCCCGTAGATTTCATTGTTCTTGATATAGATTGCAATCCTTCATGTCCTATTATTCTTGGTAGACCTTTCCTTAGAACGATTGGTGCAATTATTGATATGAAGGAAGGAAATATTAGATCCCAATTTCCGTTAAGGAAATGAATGGAACACTTTCCTAGAAAGAAAATCAAATTACCATATGAATCTATCATGAGAGCCACTTATGGATTGCCTTCCAAAGATGGCAATACCTAGATTTATCTTGTATCGTGCCTAGCTAGGGGCGTAAAACGATAGCGCTTGTTGGGAGGCAACCCAATTTTATATTTTTTGTTTTTCTTGCTGTTAGGGAATAAAAATTGAATCTAGCCTCTGATAAGATGTGGTTTCATGTTTTGTTTAGTGTTTGTGCCAAGTAGAACCTTTGGGAAGACTTGTGTGAAGTTTATGTGATCTTGCAGAATCGTTAGCGCTCGCTAAAGTAGTCTTCAGATTTTACTGGAGGTTGATTTTTAGTTGGTTCTTTTTGAAGATGATTGGTAGAAGAATTCCGCAAATTTACCAATTTAGTTTGAATTTGTTGGAGTTCCAGAAGTAGGCGAAACCTGCAGATTACTACAGACTGATCTGTTTTTGACAAATTCTGATTTTCGTGTGTTGTTTGCTTATTTCAATGCATCTATGAGTAGTATTGGAGGATATGAACCATAGAGAAGTTGGAATATAGTAGGTTTAACACCAATATAAAAAAACAATGAATTCATTGCTGCACCTTTGAGTAGTGGTTTGCTTTCTTATACTAACGGAGCTCACGAGAATATTTGTCTAAGTTTTGTGTTGTGAAATTTTCAAGTTTTGAGTATTGGTTTGATGGACTATGGAACAAGGAGTAGCAAAGGCCTAAGGTTGGGGATTCCCATGGCACCCCAAGTAAATTCAAGATAATCAAAAGCCTAAGCTTGGGGATGCCCGGGAAGGCATCCCCTCTTTCGTCTTCATCCATCGGTAACTATACTTGGAGCTATATTTTTATTCGCAACATGTTATGTGTTTTGCTTGGAGCGTCTTGTATAATTTGAGTCTTTTCTTGTTAGTTTGCCACAATCATCCTTTCTGGAAACACCTATTTGAGAGAGTTAAATACGGCTTAGAAATTATTAGAACACTCTATGTGCTTCACTTATATCTTTTGAGTTGAATAGTTTTTGCTCTAGTGCTTCACTTATATCTTTTAGAGCACGGTGGTGGTAATATTTTGTAGAAGTTGTTGAACTCTCATGCTTCACTTATGTCCTTTTGAGAGTCTATTAATACATCATGGTAATGTGTTTAGGCTAAAGAAACTAGTCTTCACATGATAAACATCCGATGTCAATGTAGTAAAAAAAATTCACACTAAGTGCATTGAATAGAATGGGATATTGGATGCTTGATAATTATTTTGAGACATGAGGATAGTGATATTAGAGTCATGCTAGTGGAGTTATTATGAAATTTAGAACTACTTGTGTTAAGTTTAGTTATTCCCGTATCATGCATGTATGGTGAAGCGCTATGTGACGAAGTTAGAGCATAAGGTATTTGTAGAGTGCCAACCTTTGTGTGGAGGTCGGGGGCGCGTGATGGTTAACTCCTACCAACCTCCCCCCTAGGAGCATGCGTTGACTGCTTTGTTTTGATGACTCGTAGATTTTTGCAATAAGTATATGAGTTCTTATGATTAATGTTGAGTCCATGGATTATACGCACTCTCACCCTTCCACCATTGCTAGCCTCTCTTGTACCGCGCAACTTTCGCCGGTACCATAAACCCACTATTTATCCTTCCTCAAAACAGCCACCATACCTACCTATCATGGCATTTCCATAGCCATTCCGAGATATATTGCCATGCAACTTTCCACCGTTCCATTCATATGACACACATCATATTGTCATATTGCCATGCATGATCATGTAGTTGACATCGTAGTTGTGGCAAAGCCACCATGCATAATTTTTGAGATATGTCACTCTTGATTCATTGCATATCCCAGTACACAGCCGGAGGCATTCATGTAGAGTCATACATGTTGTAGTATCGAGTTGTAATTTCGAGTTGTAATAAAAAGTGTGATGATCATCATTATTAGAGCATTGTCCCATGTGAGGAAAGGCCAATAAAAAAAGAGATGGCCCAAAAAAATAGAGAGGCGCTAATAAAAAAAAGAGAGGAGAAAGCCCCTCCAAAAAAATGAGAGAAAAGAGAGAAGGGACAATTGCTACTATCCTTTTTTCCACACTTGTGCTTCAAAGTAGCACCATGTTCTTCCTTGTAGAGAGTCTCATGCTTAGTCACTTTCATATACTAGTGGGAATTTTCATTATAGAACTTGGCTTGTATATTCCAACGATGGGCTTCCTCAAATGCCCTAGGTCTTCGTGAGCAAGCAAGTTGGATGCACACCCACTAGTTTCTTTTGTTGAGCTTTCATTCATATTTAGCTCTAGTGCATCTGTTGCATGGCAATCCCTACTCACTCACATTGATATCTATTGATGGCCATCTCCATAGCCCGTTGATACGCCTAGTCGATGTGAAACTATCTCCCTCCTTTTTGTCTTCTCCACAACCACCTCTATTCCACCCATAGTGCTATATCCATGGCTCACGCTCATGTATTGCGTGAAAGTTGAAAGGTTTGAAAAGATAGAGTATTAAAACAAATGCTTGGCTGAAATCGGGGTTGTGCATGATATGAATATCTTGTGTGATAAAGAGGGAGCATAGCCAGACTATATGATTTTGTAGGGATAACTTTCTTTAGCCATAGTATCTTGAGAAGACATGATTGCTTTGTTAGTATGCTTGAAGTATTGTTGTTTCTTATCTCAATATAGACTTTTATCTTGAATCTTTCAGATTTGAACATTCGTGCCACAATTAAGAGAATTACATTGAAAAACTATATTGGTTAGCATTCCACATAAAAAATTCTTTCTTTATCATTTACCTACTCAAGGACGAGCAGAAATAAGCTTGGGGATGCTTGATACGTCTCCAACGTATCTATAATTTTAGATTGTTCCATGCTAATATTTATGAAGTCTTGGATGTTTAATGGGCTTTATCATTCACTTTTATATCATTTTTGGGACTAACCTACTAACCCGAAGGCCCAATCCAGATTGCTGTTTTTTGCCTGTTTCAGGGTTTTGCAGAAAAAGAATATCAAACGGAGTCCAAGCGGAATGAAACCTTCGCGAGAGATATTTTTAGAGAAAATCACGCACGAAGAACTTGAGAACCACATCAGAAGAGCCACGAGGGGCCCACGAGGGTGGGGGGCGCGCCCCCTTCCCAGGGCGCGCCCCCTGCCTCGTGGGGCCCCCGTGACTCCCCTGGTGCCCTCCTTCTTCCTATATAAGTCCACGTACACCAGAAATTCCGTGAACAGAGAGAAAACCCTAATTCCACTGCCGTACCTTCTGTTCCCGTGGAGATCCCATCTTGGAGCCTGTTCCGGAGCTCCACCGTAGGGGGATCCATCACGGAGGCCTTCATCATCATCATCATCATCGCCCTCACCATGAGTTGTGAGTAGTTTACCATAGATCTTCGGGTCCATAGCTAGTATGTAGATGGCTTCCTCTCTCTCTCTGGATCTCAATACAAAGTTCTCCTCGGTCTTCGAGGAGATCTATTCGATGTAATCTCTTTTTGCGGTGTGTTTGTCGAGATCGGATGAATTATGAGTTTATGATCAAGGTTAGCTACGATAGATATTTGGTTCTTCTCTGAACTTTTTATGTGTGCTCATAATATCCTTGCAAGTCTCTTCGAATTATTGGTTTGGTTTGGCCTACTAGATCTATAGTTCTTGCAATGGGAGAAGTGCTTGGCTTTGGGTTCAATCTTGCGGTGTCCTTTCCCAGTGACAGTAGGGGCAGCAAGGCACGTATTGTATTGTTGCCATCGAGGATAAAAAGATGGGGTTTATACCATATTGCTTGAGTTTATCCCTCTATATCATGTCATCTTTCTTAAGGCGTTACTCCATTCTTATGAACTTAATACTCTAGATGCATGCTGGATAGCGGTCGATGTGTGGAGTAATAGTAGTAGATGCAGAATCGTTTCGGTCTACTTGTCTCGGACGTGATGCCTATATAAAATGATCATGCCTAGATAGTCTCATAATTATTCACTTTTCTATCAATTGCTCGACAGTAATTTGTTTACCCATCGTAGAATATCGCTATCATGAGAGAAGCCACTAGAGAAAACTATGGGCCCCGGGTCTATTCTCAACATATCAATCTACAATCTACTTTACTTTTCCGCTTTTACTTTCTGTTCTTATAATAAAAAATACCAAAAATATCAAACTATTATCTCTATCAGATCTCACTTTCGTAAGTGACTGTAAAGGGATTGACAACCTCTTATCGTGTTGGATGCGAAGTTCTTATTTGTTTGTGTAGGTGCGAGGGACTCACGCGTGGTCTCCTACTGGATTGATACCTTGCTTCTCAAAAACTGAGGGAAATACTTATGCTACTGTGCTGCATCACCCTTTCCTCTTCGAGGGAATACAACGCAAGCTCGAGAAGTAGCAAAGCACGGTAGGGAAAGAGAACCATGTGTTCCGAAATCCATGCCTTTTCCTCCGAAACCATCCAAGAAAAAGGATGATGAGGATTTTGAGCGCTTTGCCGAAATGATTAGACCTATCTTTTTGCGTATGCGTTTGACCGATGTGCTTAAAACAAATCCTTATGCTAAGTATATGAAAGATATTATTACCAATAAAAGAAAGATACCTGAAGTCGAAATTTCCAGCATGCTTGCTAATTACACTTTTAAAGGTGGAATACCTAAGAAACTAGGAGATCCAGGAGTACCTACTATACCTTGCTCCATTAAAAGAAACTATGTTAAAACTGCTTTATGTGATCTTGGAGCCGGTGTTAGTGTTATGCCTCTCTCTTTATATTGTAGACTTGACTTGAGTAAGTTGACACCTACTAAAATATCTTTGCAAATGGCTGATAAATCAACTGCTATACCTGTCGGTATTTGTGAGGATGTGCCTGTTGTAGTTGCAAATGTCACTATTCTATCGACTTTATTATACTTGATATTCCCGAGGACGATAGTATGTCTATTATCCTTGGTAGACCATTTTTTAATACTGCAGGGGCTGTTATTGATTGCAACAAAGGCAATGTCACTTTTCATGTCAATGGTAATGAGCATACGGTACATTTTCCGAGGAAACAACCTCATGTCCATAGTATCAATTATATTGGAAAAGTTTCAACTATTACTATTGGAGGTTTTGAATTTCCTCTTCCTACTATCAAGAAGACATATGACATTCTTATTGTTGGGGACATACATATCCCCATTGAGGTAACCTAGTGTTATTCGAAAATTCTCCGGTTTCATGTTATTTGTGAAGAGTTTATTAACAAGACCTGATCAACCTTGTTAATGGATTCCTTTTGATGAGCATGGGATAGGTGAACCTAGATAGCACAACCTCCTGTACCCTCCTTTTACTTCCTTTTAGTTAGGATAAATAAAGCAAAAATAGTATTTTCTGTCTGTTTCCAGACTTATCCGTGCAATAAAAAATACCCCAAAAATAAAAGTTCTCCAAATGCCCTGAAAATTCAACATGATTTTTTAGAATATTTGAGAATATCTGGCACAGAACACACAGCGAGGGGAGCCAGCACCTGGCAACGAGGGTCCAGGGCATGCCCCTGCCTCGTGGGCCCCACGTGGCCCCCTCCACTTATTCCTGCACCCATACTCTTCTTCTTCCTCCCAAAAAAATCACCAACCAGCTCAAGCACGAGTTCTAGCTCATCTTGCTGCCATTTTCGATCTCCTTGCTCAAAGCACCATTCACCAAACTGTTTGGGGAGATTGTTCCTTGGTATGTGACTCCTCCATTGGTCCAATTAGTTTTTGTTCTAGTGCTTTATTTGTTGCAAATTTTTTGCTGCCGTGGTGACCTTGTTCTTGAGCTTGCATGTCAAATTTCCTTGGTCCCAAGTAGTTCTAATGCATGATATAGTCTCTAGGCACTAGTAGGAGTTGTTGCTATCAATCTTATTGAGTTTGGTTAACTTTTATTTTGAGTTACTAAAAAATTCAGAAAATTTCAGAGGAGGAAAATGATAAAGAGATTGTTGAGGGGCTCCTCCAGTAAGAGTTCAGAGGAGAAGAAGAAGGAAGAAAATAAGAAGCCCAAATATAATCTTCCTCGCATGACGGAAGTTCGGCCGTGTGAATGGCCTTGTAATGAGTTCATGAGAGCCGTCGGGATTTACGAAGACTTTTATTGGTTGGCAAATAATGCAGGCCTCACCTACTTCCTCCACAACCAGCGTGAACAGTATCTCTTACTCACTAATATTTTCACGCAAAATTTTCGTTTCCATGCTAAGAAAACACCACCTACAGTGGAGTTTCGTTTATATGATGAGGTTAAGGAAATATCATTCTTTGAGTTTTGTGAAATATGCAAGATACCCTTTGAAGGTAGACTTGATGAACCACGTCGTGAAGACGTTGAAGGGTTTATTGACATGATAGCTATAGGGGAGACTAGACAAGTCTCAGGGGCAAGAATTACTAGTATACATTTCCCTGTTCTGCGCTACTTTGCTTTATTTGCTAGTAGATGTTTAATTGGTCGCGGGAATAGTGGGAATCTCAGTGCCCCTGATATTGTCATTTTACGCCATGCTTTGTTTCAAGACACAACTTTTAGCTTGGGTGCCGTCGTTGCTAAACGACTGGGTCTGAACCGCTCAAAGGGGCCCGTCTTTGGAGGCATCTTTGCTTCTCGCCTTGCTGAACATTTTAGAATACCTATTAGGCATCATGAGAAGGAAGAAAAATTGCTTGCCCCTGTTTATCTAGATTATAAGAGTATGGTAGCACATGATTTTATTGTTAAAGACAAGGATAGGCTGCTTAATTATATATTAAGGTTTGATGAAAAATATTGTGAGATTGTTACCTTGCTTGCACCATCTCTGTTTGATCTGCTACAGACATATATCTCGTTACATCATATGCCTTCTACAAGTACCAGGGCCAGGCACAAGCTTCAGATCCTGAGTCGGAGCCAGCACTCGATCCTTACCGTCAGTCTGTTTATGGGTGGGACCTAGATGAGCTTGCCAACCAGTGACACCTAGAGGACACATCTCAGTACACTGGAGGAAGTAGCTTCAATCCGTGGCCATAGACCAACTTAGGCCAAAAGCCTAAGCTTGGGGGAGTACGTGTTTCTAACCGACTTTACATTCATGCTCACACACTTATTCTAGTTGTCGGTGCTCATACTCTTTCACTGTACCATCCATGCTAAGTTTCAATTCTTTTTCTTAGTCTTCTTCTCATGTGTTAGAAAAACCTTAAGAAAAACAAAAAAATATTAGTTGTAGCTTTTAACTAATCTACTTTCCTTGCTTGTAGTAGTAGTAATTAAAAGAAAACCCAAAAAGATTTTTCGTTCTTCTTTTGCTTGTTGGGAGCTTTCCCGTGTAAATAGTTTCTTTTCTTTTCTTTGGGGGTCAAGAGTAGAAGACCATGATTGAAAATGCTTAGTGGCTCTCATATGCTTTATTGTTGATTTAACCTTGAGACATATTACCTTGTCTTCTCTCTTGTATTAAATGCTCGCACATTCCATCTTAGTCCAATGCACGTGCACTATTATTATTATCCACATCGTTTGGTCGTGCGAGTGAAAGGCAATAAGGATGATATATGATGAACTAATTGAGATGAGAAAAGCTGGTATGAACTCGGCCTCTCTTGTTTTTGTAAATATGATAGTTCATCGTTCCTGATTCAGCTTGTGATGAATGAAACATGCTTGCAATGACAATTAGAGATCATAGCTGCTTATGCCATGCTTAATTAGCTGAGAGTTTATAATGGTCTATCTTGCATGCCAACATGATATAAAAATGGTTGTGATGTGGTATGATGCGGTGGTATCCTCCTTTGAACGATTCAAGTGGTCTGACTTGGCACATGTTCACACATGTAGTTGAAAGAAATCAACATAGCCTCCACGACATTTATGTTCATGGTGATTTATATCCTACTCATGCTTGCATTCATTGTTGATTAATTTTAATGCATGTTCATGACCGTTGTTGCTCTCTAGCTGGTCGCTTCCCAGTCTCTTTCTAGCCTTCACCAGTACTAAGCGGGAATACTACTTGTGCATCCACTTCCATAAACCCCAAAGTTATTCCATATGAGTCCACCATACCTTCCTATATGCGGTATTTATCTGCCGTTCCAAGTAAATTTGTATGTGCCAAACTCTAAACCTTCAAATGAAATTCTGTTTTGTATGCTCGAACAGCTCATGTATCAACTAGGGATGTCTATATCTTCCATGCTAGGTGGGTTATTCTCACGATGAGTGGACTCCGCTCATCATTCATGAGAAAATGGCTGGTAACCGGGATGCCCAGTCCCATGCTCAAATCATAATAATTAAACAAAACTCCCCCAGGGCTGTTGCTGGTTTGGACGGTACCCGTTGTTTCGGGCTAGCTGTGGAGTGTGCTTGTTGGTGGTTGGGGGAGTATAAACTTTACCATTCTGTTTGGGAACCGCCTATAATATGCGTAGCATGGGAGATATCGAGATTCTTGGTTGTTATGTTGACAATGAAAGTATACCACTCAAAATGTTATTCATCTCTATTTAAAAATCGAGCTCTGGCACCTCTACAAATCCCTGCTTCCCTCTATGAAGGGCCTATCTATTTACTTTTATGCTGAGTCATCATCCTCTTATAAAAGAACACTAGTAGGAGAGCACCTCTGTCATTTGCATGTATTACTATTAATTTGCATTGAGTATGATCATGACTGGATCTCTATTACCATGAATTACAATGTCTAGTCTGTCCTTGATCTTTAAAGGTGCTCTGCATTTATGTTTTGCGGTCTCAGAAAGGGCTAGCGAGATACCATCTTGTTATACCATATCATGATTGTTTTGAGAAAGTGTTGTCATCCAAGGTTTATTATTATTGCTCGCTGATGGGCCTCTAACCCCTCGTTGGTTACCCCAAGTGGAAGGTGTAAGATGCAGTGTTGTTGAAGTTTTTTCCTTAGCAAAGATGCCAAGGATCGAATCCCCAGAGACTCCTAGGTTCAACAAGTAGGTGTCAACTGCTAACGGCGCCAGATATTAGCAATCAACGTGGACCTGCACACAGATACAAATAACTTTGCTCCCAACGAGTACAGAGAGGTTGTCAATCCCTCCGGCCTTGTAGTTCATAAAGGATTAAACGCAAATGATAGTAGTGATAGATAATGTTTTGCAATAGTAAGTAAAAGTGAAAAGTAAATAGCGGATGTGATCAATGATGGTAATATGGACCGGAGTCTCATGATGTTCACTAGTGATGTCTCTCTCCCAAAAGACGATAAACCAGCTATGTGAGGTAAACGAATTACACATGGGCAATTGACAGGACCACGAACGCAAACTAATGCTGACTACATTGCAAGAAAGGTTGAGGTTCAAAGCATGGGCGGTACGCCAAAGTAAGTAGACCGAAATCCATCAATATCTACTACTAATCATCCACCTTGAGATATCTATCCAGAACATCTCGCTGGTATTAAGTTGCGAGTCCCACCCATAGTGTAAACTCAAAGCAACAGACAACTGCATTAAAAGAACTTTGCGTAAAGTAAACAATCCTTGCACCCGCGGGCACAAGCACCGTTGTTTTCCCCCTTGTGGCAACAGCACATCCCCTAGACTCATGTTTCTGTCACTCAAGCTAGTCATCGAGGGGCATGAACCCACAATCAAGCATAACGTTCCCTCTTGGAGTCACTACCTACTACTTGGCCAAAGCAATAAATAACAACGGATAACATGCAAGAATTACTTATGAACATAAATATAAAAGAGGTAGATCAAATATATTACTCAAGATCAATCTGAACATAATCTCATAATCCATCAGATCCCAGCAAACTCAACATAGGAACAGCATAAGGATTACATATGTGCCTCGATCATGTAGGGCAGCTCACGAGGACTAATTAGTGAAGCACAAGAACGGGAGGAGAACATCACATAGCTACTGGTCATGGACTCATGGTCCAAGGGAGACTACTCACAACTCATTCGGGAGGCGTCCATGGTGGTGGAGAGGCTCCCGATGATAATCCTCCCCTCCGGCAGGGTGCCGGGAAGAGTTCTCCTGGTGCTCCCGATCTTGGAAGCGGCGGCGGCGGCGGAACAGAGATGAGATCGCGAAAAAGAGTTCCCGTCCCGAGGGTTTTGAAGGACGCTCTAAATATATGCCAAAGGGGGGCACCAGACGGGGCTCGGGGGGCCCAGGCGCCCCCCCCGGCGCGGCCCAGGGGGGGGGCGCACCGCCAGGGCGCCTGGAGCCCTGGTGCCCCCCCCCCGGCTGTACTTCGGGCGCAAGGAAGTTTCCGAAACACTGATTTTTTATATAATTTTTCTGGATTTTTCCTGGCAGTTCTCGTAACGTGAAAACCTGAAATACAAAAACAGCCGAAAACAGAAACTGGCACCGGGGTGCACTGGATTAGTAGGTTAGTCCAAATATGATCAAAAGTGTATGGAAGTGTATAAATATCATAGCAATATCACCCAAAAGTGGCATGGAGCAAGCAGAAATTATAGATACGTTCTGGACGTATCAACATCCCCAAGCTTAATTCCTGCTCGTCCTCGAGTAGGTAAATGATAACAAGAATAATTTATGTGGTGACATGCTATTAACCATATAGGACTTTTTATAGTCATATGAAAAAAGCTTACTGAGACAATGATTCTATAGTAATTAAGTTGCCTCATGAGAAAATCACAAATGACTGAAAGTTTTACAATATGAAACTGAAGCATCAAATAGATTTGCAATGAACATGATGTGCAAATATGATAAAGTGATATCTAGCTTGCCCCCTTTAGTGAAGCAAAACATAAATGCAGGGGCACCTTCAAGGTTTAAGTGATGACTAGATACAATGATTTCAAAATAAACGATATCACAATCATGCAAAAGACAATGCTACTTTGGGACAATGCACATTACACTCAGAATGACAATCATGCTCTCAGTAGTTGGTGCTTTAAGAAAGAAGGTGGAGACTCAACATAAAAGTAAAAGAATGGTTATGTGCTAGAGCTTTTTTTATTTTGAAAACATAGAAGCAATTTTGTCAACGGTAGTAGTACTTCATATGTGTCATGCATAAGACATCCTATAAGTTGCAAGCCTCATGCATCGAATACTAATAGTGCTCGCACCTTGTCCTAATTAGCTCGGATTTCCATGGGTTATCATTGCATTACATATGTTTCAACCAAGTGTCACAAAGGGGTACCTCTATGCCACCTGTACAAAGGTCCAAGGAGATAAATCGCATTTGATTTCTTGTTTTTGATAGATCTCATCTTGAGGACATCCATACCGGGACAACATAGAAAATAGATAATGGACTCCTCTTCAATGCATAAGCATATTCTCATAAGATATTGAGGATTAATGTCCAAGCTAAAACTTCCACCATGATACATGGCTTTGGTTGGCGGCCCAATGTTCTTCTCTAACAATATGCATACTCATTCAACCCACGGCAAATCACCCTTACTTCAGACAAGACGAACATGCATAGCAACTCACATGATATTCAACAATAGTGTGATAGTTGATGGCGTCCCCAGAAACATGGTTATCGCTCAACAAGCAACTTATAAGAAATAAGATACATAGGCAACATATTCTTTACCACAATATTTTTTAAGCTACTTTCCCATGAGCTATGTATTGCAAAGTTAGTTCGCTTAGTACAGGTGGAGGTTAGCAAAAGACTGGGAGCGACCAACTAAGAGAGCAATGACGGTCATAATCATGCAGAGCGACAAAGCAACATTGAATCAGACATGGTAGTTATATCGCTACTCAGAAACAGAAGATCATCAAGGCTTGACAGACTTTCTTTACAGTCTTAAATATGCGTGAGCATACGCCAAGTCAATCAAAATAAATTCTCGAAGGAAGATATTACTAAACCATACCACATCATAGGCAAACAAATCATGTTGGTACTCCAATAACACATTGGGAACCCCCCAGCTATTTGAGACTAACCATAAGAAAACATGAACTACTAAGCACCATTATGCACGTAGCATCTTTATCATAGACATATTAACCAATGCAACGGAAGCAAACTCTCTTAATAAGGTGAGCATGGTAATTAAAGAGAGTTCAAGCAACCAACTAAACAAAAGGTCTTTAAAAAGATAAGCATGAATACTAAGAGCAGAGCATGATAGTAGCTATTAAAAGACAAAGAACACACACAGCAAAGATAGACATGAAAATTCTATGTTATGTTCTAGGTAGAAGTGGAGCGTGTTTCTCTCCCACATAAAGAACGCTGAGTTCCGACTCGTTATGAAAAACTAAAAAGAAAACTAAAAGCAAGACGCTCCAAGCATAGCACATAACACATGATGTGATAAAAATATAGCGGAACGAAAGACGAACTGATAATGTTGATGGAGAAGGGGATCCACGGGGGCATCCCCAAGCTTAGACGCTTGAGTCTCCTTGAATATTTATTGGGGGTGCACGGGGGCATCCCCAAGCTTGAGCACTTGACACTCCTGAATCTTTTTATCATCTTCCCTCGCACACTTGAAAACTCCCTTCATACATAACTCATCATAATCTGATTAGCGAGGTTAGTACCCTTAATAAAATAATTGCACCTTGCTGGAAATAAGGATATTCTTGAAGTTCTACTGTTTCTCAAGATTGCCAAAATGTTTTTGCAAAGAAAAAGCAAGCTCTTGGTTTGCAAAATGAAGGAAAGGCAAAACAGGACAGAATCTGTGAAAAACAGAACAGCAGGTAGTAATTGATTTGTTCGTGATACTTCTGCAACTCAAATAAAAAAACTCAGAACAGACGCACGAAAGACAATTATATAGAGAACGCTGTCGAAAAAAATCAGACCAAAAAGATGATCTGGTGATTTTATACGAATTTTTCTATCCAAGGACAGAATCTGTTTCCTGGACAGCACCTCACAACTTTTGAACTTTCTAGCAATCAGAGGCTATACTTGGCACAAATATGAAAAGCAAAGATACAATGATGATGCTACAACAGTAAACAACATCAAGACACAACAAAAGCAAAATAAATTTATTCATTGGGCTGCCTCCCAAGAGCGCTTTCTTTTATGCCTTTAAGCTAGGCATAATGCAAATAGATCAAGTTTTATCAAGAGTAAAAGAATAGCTAGCCCGTACAATGGACTCAAAAGGTAACTTGATCTTCTTTCGAGGGAAGTGTTCCATCCCTTTCTTGAGAGGAAACTGAAATCTTATATTACCCTCTTTCATGTCAATGATAGCACCAACGGTGCGTAAAAAGGGACGTCCCAAAATAATTGGACATGAAGGATCACATTCAATATCCATAATAGTGAAATCAACGGGAACGTAATTATCATTAACAACGATAAGAACATCGTCGATCCTCCCCAAAGGTTTCTTTATGGAAGAATCAACGAGACAAACACCAAAAGAACAAGAATCAAAAGGTTTCAATTTAAGCATGTCATATATTCTTTTGGGCATAACAGAGGTACTAGCTCCAACATCACATAATGCATAGCAAGAGAAGTCATTCAATTTAATTTTTATCATAGGTTCCCAACCATCTTCTAGCTTTCTAGGTATGGAGGCTTCTACTCTAAGTTTCTCCTCCCTAGCTTTGATGAGAGCATTAGTGATATGCTCTGTGAAGGCAAGATTAACCGTGCTAGTGCGGGGGTCTCTAGACATCTTGTGAAGGAAATCAATAACTTCGGTAAGAGTGCAATTATCAAAATCAAGGTCACGAGCATCAAGTAAAGTGGTAGTGGTGTCCTTAAGGTTCACTTGTTTGGTAGTTTCTATAGTCATATCATCACCATTAATAGGTCCAATGGGACCAGGAGTACATTGGGTGCTAAGAGTTTGAACATCCTCAACAACTTGGATAGTAGCAACAGTGTGGTGGGTAGGAAGGCTCTTAATTCTATCTTCTTCCTCCCTTTCTCTAGCCCATCTCTCTTTAAGTTTAGCCATCATCCTAATGTTTTCATTAATTTGCACTTGAATAGCATTTATAGGAGTGACTTCCCTCTCCTCAAGAGGAGAAGTTTTAATTTTTAGCAATTTCACCTCATTGGCTAAATGGTCTACCTTAAAAGAGAGATTATCTAGTTTATGTAGTTTTTCTTCTACACTCTTATTAAAGGCTTTTTGGGTAGTGATGAAATCTTTAAGCATAGTCTCTAGTTCAGTATTGGAGTTCTTGGTACTAGGATAAACATTATTGTTCCCATAAGAATTAGAGGGGAACGGTCTAGGATTGTTACCAAAGTTACTCCTATAAGCATTGTTGTTAAAATTGTTTCTAGAGATAAAATTCACATCTACTTGTTCTTGAGCAATCAAAGAATTTAAAGGAACATCACGAGGATCAATAGAGGATTGCTTCGAAAGTAGAGACATGATCAAGTCAACTTTTTCATTTAAGGAGGAAATCTCCTCGACAGAGTTTACCTTCCTACCTGTTGGAGCGCGTTCGGTGTGCCATTGGGAATAGTTGGTCATCATCTCATCGAGAAGCTTCGTGGCAGCACCAAGTGTAGTTGACATAAAGGTTCCTCCCGCGGCCGAATCTAACAAGTTCCGCGAGGTAAAGTTCAAGCCTGCATAAAAAGTTTGGATAACCATCCAAGTAGTCAAACCGTGAGTAGGGCAGTTCTTGATAAGAGATTTCATACGTTCCCAAGCTTGGGCAACGTGTTCATTATCAAATTGTTTAAAATTCATTATGTTACTTCTAAGTTGGATAATTTTAGCAGGTGGATAGTATTTTCCAATAAAAGCATCTTTGCACTTGTCCCATGAATCTATGCTATTTCTAGGCAAAGACTGAAACCAAATTTAAGCTCCTCCTCTCAAGGAGAAAGGAAAAAGCTTAAGCTTAACAATATTACCATCTATTTCTTGGTACTTTTGCATATCACAAAGTTCAACAAAGTTGTTCAAGTGTAAAGCAGCATCATCTCCAGCACCGGAGAATTGATCTTTCATGACTAAGTTCAGTAAAGCAGGTTTAATTTCATATGAAGGTGCTGAGGTGGCAGGTGTAGTGATAGGTGTGCTGATAAAGTCATCGTTGTTGTGACTAGTGAAGTCACACAACTTGGTGTTTTCGGTGGAACCCATAGTAGCAAGCAAGCAAGATAACTATTTTTGTGATTTTCGATAAAAGATACTAAAGCAAAAACTGAAAGGTAAAATAACAAGACTAAAAAGCAAAGGTAAAAGATAGTGTGCAACTCCCCTATCCTGAAGAGTGGAGTCCCCGGCAACGGCGCCAGAAAAACTCCTTGATGGGCCTCTAACCCCTCGTTGGTTACCCCAAGTGGAAGGTGTAAGATGCAGTGTTGTGGAAGTTTTTCCCTTAGCAAAGATGCCAAGGATCGAATCCCCGGAGACTCCTAGGTTCAACAATTAGGTGTCAACTACTAACGGCGCCAGATATTAGCAATCAACATGGACCTGCACACAGATACAAATAACTTTGCTCCCAACGAGTACAGAGAGGTTGTCAATCCCTCCGGCCTTGTAGTTCACAAAGGATTAAACGCAAATGATAGTAGTGATAGATAATGTTTTGCAATAGTAAGTAAAAGTGAAAAGTAAATAGCGGATGTGATCAATGATGGTAATATGGACCAGAGTCTCATGATGTTCACTAGTGATGTCTCTCTCCCAAAAGACGATAAAACAGCTATGTGAGGTAAACGAATTACAGCTGGGCAATTGACAGGACCACGAACGCAAACCAATGCTGACTACATTGCAAGAAAGGTTGAGGTTCAAAGCATGGGCGGTACGCCAAATTAAGTAGACCGAAATCCATCAATATCTACTACTAATCATCCACCTTGAGATATCTATCCAGAACATCTCGCTGGTATTAAGTTGCGAGTCCCACCCATAGTGTAAACTCAAAGCAACAGACAACTGCATTAAAAGAACTTTGCGTAAAGTAAACAATCCTTGCACCCGCGGGCACAAGCACCGTTGTTTTCCCCCTTGTGGCAACAACACATCCCCTAAACTCATGTTTCTGTCACTCAAGCTAGTCATCGAGGGGCATGAACCCACAATCGAGCATAACGTTCCCTCTTGGAGTCACTACCTACTACTTGGCCAAAGCAATAAATAACAACGGAGAACATGCAAGAATTACTTATGAACATAAATATAAAAGAGGTAGATCAAATATATTACTCAAGATCAATCTGAACATAATCTCATAATCCATCGGATCCCAGCAAACTCAACACAGCAACAGCATAAGGATTACATATGTGCCTCGATCATGTAGGGCAGCTCACGAGGACTAATTAGTGAAGCACAAGAACGGGAGGAGAACATCACATAGCTACTGGTCATGGACTCATGGTCCAAGGGAGACTACTCACAACTCATCCGGGAGGCGTCCATGGTGGTGGAGAGGCTCCTGATGATGATCCTCCCCTCCGGCAGGGTGCCGGGAAGAGTTCTCCTGGTGCTCCCGATCTTGGAAGCGGCGGCGGCGGCGGAACAGAGATGAGATCGCGAAAAAGAGTTCCCGTCCCGAGGGTTTCGAAGGACGCTCTAAATATATGCCAAAGGGGGGCACCAGACGGGGCTCGGGGGGCCCAGACGCCCCCCGGCGCGGCTCAGGGGGGGGGGGGCGCCGCCAGGGCGCCTGGAGCCCTAGTGCCCCCCCCGGCTGTACTTCGGGCGCAAGGAAGTTTTCGGAACGCTGATTTTTTATATAATTTTTCTGGATTTTTCCTGGCAGTTCCCGTAACGTGAAAACCTGAAATACAAAAATAGCCGAAAATAGAAACTGGCGCCGGGGTGCACTGGATTAGTAGGTTAGTCCAAATATGATCAAAAGTGTATGGAAGTGTATAAATATCATAGCAATATCACCCAAAAGTGGCATGGAGCAAGCAGAAATTATAGATATGTTTTGGACGTATCACTCGCTAGTTGATTATGCCATTGATGTGAGTAGACATGAGACCTGAAAGTTATTGTGAATGTGGTTAGTGCATGATTTTTGCTGAAAACCTGAATGCTGGCTTACATATTTACAACAACAAGAGCAAACAGAGTTTGTCAAAGTTTTTTCTTTATCACTTTCAGTTTATCAACTGAATTGCTTGAGGACAAGCAAAGGTTTAAGCTTGGGGGAGTTTATACGTCTCCAACGTATCTACTTTTCCAAAAACTTTTGCCCTTGTTTTGGACTCTAACTTGCATGATTTGAATGGAACTAACCCGGACTGACGCAGTTTTCAAGAGAATTGCCATGGTGTTGTTTTTGTGCAGAAATAAGAAGTTCTCGGAATGACCTGAAAATTCACGGAGAATTATTTTGGAAAATATAAAAAATACCTACGGAAAGATCCAGACCAGGGGGCCAACACCCTGTCCACGAGGGTGGGGGGTGCGGCCCCTCCCCTAGGGCGCGCCCCCCCTACCTCGTGGGCCCCCTGATGCTCCACCGACGTACCCCCGGACTCCATATATTCACTTTCGGGGAGAAAAAAATCAGAGAGAAAGAATTATTGCGTTTTATGATACGGAGCCGCCACCAAGCCCTAATCTCTCTCGGGAGGGCTGATCTGGAGTCCGTTCGGGGCTCCGGAGAGTGGAGATCGTCGCCATCGTCATCATCAACCTTCCTCCATAACCAATTCCATGATGCTCACCGCCGTGCGTGAGTAATTCCATCGTAGACTTGCTGTACGGTGATGGGTTGGATGAGATCTATCATGTAATCGAGTTAGTTTTGTTAGGGTTTGATCCATAGTATCCACTATGTTATGAGATTGAAGTTGCTATGACTTTGCTATGCTTAATGATTTTCACTAGGGCCCGAGTGCCATGATTTCATATCTGAACCTATTATGTTTTCATGAATATATGTGTGTTCTTGATACTATCTTGCAAGTCTATAGTCACCTACTATGTGTTATGATCCGGCAACCCCGAAGTGATAATAATCGGGACCACTCCCGGTGATGACCGTAGTTTGAGGAGTTCATGTATTCACCATGTGTTAACGCTTTGGTTTGGTACTCTATTAAAAGGAGGCCTTAATATCTCTTAGTTTCCAATAGGTCCCCGCTGCCACGGGAGGGTAGGACAAAAGATGTCATGCAAGTTCTTTTCCATAAGCCCATATGACTATATTCGGAATACATGCCTACATTACATTGATGAACTGGAGCTAGTTCTGTGTCACCCTAGGTTATAACTTCTACATGATGAATTGCATTCGAAATAATTCCCCATCACCGATCCAATGCCTACGAGCTTTTCACATATTGCTTGTTGCTTATTTACTTTTTCGCTGCTACTATTACAAAAACTACAAAAACATTATCGTTACCTTTGTCACCGTTACCGCTACTATCATATTACTTTGCTACTAAACTACCTTGTTGCAGATATTAAGTTTCCAGGTGTGGTTGAATTGACAACTCAACTGCTAATACTTCAGAGTATTCTTTGGCTCCCCTTGTGTCGAATCAATAAATTTGGGTTAAATACTTTACCCTCGAAAACTGTTGCGATCCCTTACACTTGTGGGTTATCATAACTCTCCATCATACGGAGTGACAAATCCCAGTATCGATTCGTGCCAACCTGACAGAGCTTCTGGAGATAGCTGTAGTGCACCTTTATAGTCCCCTAGTTACGTTGTGACATTTGATACACCGAAAGCATTCCTAGGGTGTCCAAGATTTGCACAATCTCATGGTCTAAGGAAATGATACTTGACATTAGAAAAGCTCTAGCAAACGAACTACATGATCTTGTGCTATGCTTAGGATTGGGTCTTGTAAATCACATCATTCTCCTAATGATGTGATCCCGTTATCAACGACATCCAATGTCCATGGTCAGGAAACCACAACCATCTATTGATCAACGAGCTAGTCAACTAGTGGCTCACTAGGGACATGTTGTGGTCTATGTATTCACACATGCATTTCGGTTTCTGGTTAATACAATTATAGCATGAACAATAGACAATTATCATGAACAAGAAAATATAATAATAACCATTTTATTATTACCTCAAGGGCATATTTCCAACAGTCTCCCACTTGCACTAGAGTCAATAATCTAGTTACATTGTGATGAATCGAACACCCATAGAGTTCTGGTGATGATCATGTTTTGCTCGTGGAATAGGTTTAGTTAATGGATCTGCGACATTCAGATCCGTATGTATTTTACAAATATCTATGTCTCCATCTTAAATATGACCACGAATGGAGTTGAAGCGGCGTTTGATGTGCTTAGTATTCTTGTGAAACCTGGGCTCCTTGCCAATGGAAATAGCTCCAGTGTTGTCACAGAAGAGAGTCATTGGGCCTGACGCATTGGGAATCACTCCTAGGTCGGTGATGAACTCCTTTATCCAGACTCCTTCCTACGCTGCTTCCGAAGAAGCTATGTACTCCGCTTCACATGTAGATGCCGCCATGATGCTTTGCTTGCAACAGCACCAGCTGACTACCCCACCATTCAAAATATACACATATCCTGTTTGTGACTTGGAGTCATCTGAATCTGTGTCAAAGCTAGCATCCACGTAACCCTTTACGACGAGCTCTTCGGCACCTCCATAAATGAGAAACATATCCTTAGTCCTTTTTAGGCACTTCAGGATATTCTTGTCCGCCGTCCAGTGTTCCATTCCAGGATCACTTTGGTACCTCCCTACCAAACTTATGGCAAGGTTCACTTCAGGTGTGATACATAGCATGGCATACATAATAGAGTCGATGGCTCAGACATAGGGGATGACACTCATCTTTTCTCTATCTTCTGCCGAGGTCGAGCATTGAGTTGCGCTCAATCTCACACTTGCAATACAGGCAAGATCCCATTCTTGGACTGATCCATATTGAACTTCTTCAATATCTTGTCAAGGTATGTGCTTTGTGAAAGACCAATGAGGCGTCTTGATCTATCTCTATATATCTTGATGCCAAATATGTAAGCAGCTTCTCCAAGGTCCTTCATTGAAAATCACTTATTCAAGTAGGACTTTATGCTTTCCAAAAGTTCTATATCATTTCCCATGAACAATATGTCATCCACATATAATATGAGAAATGCTACAGAGCTCCCACTCACTTTCTTATAAATACATGCTTCTCCATAAGTCTGTATAAACCCAAACACTTTGATCACTTCATCAAAGCGAATGTTCCAACTCCGGGATGCTTGCACCAGCCCATAGATGGAGTGCTGGAGCTTGCATACCTTGGCAGCATTCTTAGGATCGACAAAACCTTTCGGATTCATCATATACAGTTCTTCCTTAAGGAAACCGTTAAGGAATGCCGTTTTGACATCCATTTGCCAGATCTCATAATCATAAAATGCGGCAATTGCTAACACGATTCGGATGGACTTCAGCATTGCTACAGGTGAGAAAGTCTTATCATAGTCCTTGAACTTGTCGATGACTCTTAGCGAAAAGCCGAGCCTTATAGACGGTCACATTACCATATGCGTCAGTCTTCTCTTAAAGATCCACTTATTCTCTATGGCTTGCTAATCATCGGGCAAGTCCACCAATGTCCATACTTTATTCTCATACATGGATGCTATCTCGGATTTCATGGCTTCAAGCCATTTGTTGGATTCCGGGCCCGCCATCGCTTCTTTATAGTTCGAAGGTTCACCGTTGTCTAACAACATGATTTCCAGGACAGGATTGCCATACCACTTTGGTGGGGAACTTGTCCTCGTAGACCTACGAAGTTTAGTAGAAACTTTATTCGAAGTTTCATGATCATCATCATTAACTTCTGATACGTCCAAAACGTATCTATAATTTCTGCTTGCTCCATGCCTCTTTTGGGTGATATTGCTATGATATTTATACACTTCCATACACTTTTGATCATATTTGGACTAACCTATTAACTCAGTGCACCCCAGTGCCAGTTTCTGTTTTCGGCTTTTTTTGTATTTCAGGTTTTCCCATTACGAGAACTGCCAGAAAAATCCCGGAAAAATTATATAAAAAATCAGCGTTCCAGAAGCTTCCCGGCACCCAAAGTACAGCCGGAGGGGGGCCACCAGGGCTCTAGGCGCCCTGTTGGCGCGGCCCCCCTCCTGGCCGCGCCGGGGGGGCGCCTGGGCCCCCCTGGCCTCCGCTGATGCCCCCTTTTGGCATATATTTATATCGTCTCCCGAAACCCTCGAGACGGGAACCCTTTTTCGCGATCTCATCTCTGTTCCGCCGCCGCCACGCTTCCAAGATCGGGAGCACCAGGAGAACTCTTCCCGGCACCCTGCCGGAGGGGAGGATCACCACCGGGAGCTTCTCCACCACCATGGACGCCTCCCGGATGAGTTGTGAGTAGTCTCCCTCGGACCATGGGTCCATGACCAGTAGCTATGTGATGTTCTCCTCCCGTTCTTGTGCTTCACTAATTAGTCCTCGTGAGCCGCCCTACATGATCGAGGCACATATGTAATCCTTATGCTGTTGCTATGATGAGTTTGCTGGGATCCGATGGATTATGAGATTATGTTCAGATTGTGTTTGAGTAATATATTTGATTCACCTCTTTTATATTTATGTTCGTAAGTAATTCTTGCATGTTCTCCGTTGTTATTTATTGCTTTGGCCAAGTAGTAGGTAGTGACTCCAAGAGGGAACGTTATGCTTGATTGTGGGTTCATGCCCCTCGATGACTAGCTTGAGTGACAGAAACATGAGTCTAGGGGATGTGCTGTTGCCACAAGGGGGAAAACAACGGTGCTTGTACCCGCCGGTGCAAGGATTGATTACTTTACACAAAGTTCTTTTAATGCAGTTGTCTGTTGCTTTGAGTTTACAATATGGGTGGGACTCGCAACTTAATACCAGCGAGATGTTCTGGATAGATATCTCAAGGTGGATGATTAGTAGTAGATGCAGATGGATTTCGGTCTACTTGCCTTGGCGTACCGCCCATGCTTTGAACCTCTACCTTTCTTGCAACTTAGTCAGCATTGGTTTGCGCACATGGTCCTGTCAATTGCCCAGCTGTAATTCGTTTACCTCACATAGGTGTTTTATCGTCTTTTGGGAGAGAGACATCACTAGTGAACATCATGAGACTCCGGTCCATATTACCATCATTGATCACATCTGCTATTTACTTTCCGTTTTTACTTACTATTGCAATTATACCTATCACTATTATCACTTGCGTTTGATCCTATGTAAACTACAAGGCCGGAGGGATTGACAACCTCTCTGTACCCGTTGGGAGCAAAGTTATTTGTATCTGTGTGCAGGTCCACGTTGATTGCTAATATCTGGCGCCGTTAGCAGTTGACACCTTCTTGTTGAAACTGGGAGTCTCAGGGAAATCGATCCTTGGTATTGCCAAGGGAAAACTACCGCTACACTGCATCTCAAACCTTCCACTTGGGGTAACCAACGAGGGGCGAGAAGCCATCAAGCAAAGTTTTCTGGCGCCGTTGCCGGGGACTCCACTCTTCAAGATAGGGGAGTTGCACGCTATCTTTTACCTTTGCTTTTAGTCTTGTTAGTTTACCTTTCAGTTTTGCTTTAGTATCTTTTATCGAAAATCACAAAAATAGTTATCTTGCTTGCTTGCTACTATGGGTTCCACCGAGAACACCAAGTTGTGTGACTTCACTAGTCACAACAACGATGACTTTATCTGCACACCTATCACTACACCTGCCACTTCAGCACCTTCATATGAAATTAAACCTGCTTTACTGAACTTAGTCATGAAATATCAATTCTCCGGTGCTGGAGATGATGCTGCTTTACACTTAAAATTTTTTGTTGAACTTTGTGATATGCAAAAGTACCAAGAAATAGATGGTAATATTGTTAAGCTTAAGCTTTTTCCTTTCTCCTTGAGAGGAGGAGCTAAAATTTGGTTTCAGTCTTTGCCTAGAAATAGCATAGATTCATGGGACAAGTGCAAAGATGCTTTTATTGGAACCTGCTAAAATTATCCAACTAAGAAGTAACATAATGAATTTTAAACAATTGGATAATGAACACATTGCCCAAGCTTGGGAACGTATGAAATCTCTTATCAAGAACTGCCCTACTCATGGTTTGACTACTTGGATGGTTATCCAAACTTTTTATGCAGGCTTGAACTTTACCTCGCGGAACTTGTTAGATTCGGCCGCGGGAGGAACCTTTATGTCAACTACACTTGGTGCTGCCACAAAGCTTCTCGATGAGATGATGACCAACTATTCCCAATGGCACACCGAACGCGGTCCAACAGGTAGGAAGGTAAACTCTGTCGAGGAGATTTCCTCCCTAAATGAAAAAGTTGACTTGATCATGTCTGTACTTTCGAAGCAATCTTCTGTTGATCCTCGTGATGTTCCTTTAAATTCTTTGATTGCTCAAGAACAAGTAGATGTGAACTTTATCTCTAGAAACAATTTTAATAATAATGCTTATAGGAGTAATTTTGGTAGCAATCCTAGACCGTTCCCCTCTAATTCCTATGGGAACAACAATGCTTATCCTAGCACCAAGAACTCCACTTCTGAACTAGAGATTATGCTTAAAGATTTCATCACTACCCAAAAAGCTTTTAATAATAGTGTAGAAGAAAAACTAAACAAACTAGGTGATCTCTCTTCGAAGGTAGACAATTTAGCCAATGAAGTAGAATTGCTTAAAATTAGAACTTCTCCTGTTGAGGAGAGGAAGGTCACTCCTATGAATGCTATTCAAGTTCAAATTAATGAAAACATTAGCATGATGGCTAAACTTAAAGAGAGATGGGCTAGAGAAAGGGAGGAAGAAGCTAGAATTAAGAGCCTTCCTACCCACCACACTGTTGCTACTATCCAAGTTGTTGAGGATATCCAAACTCTTAGCACCCAATGCACTCCTGGTCCCATTGGACCTATTAATGGTGATGCTATGACTATAGAAACTACCAAACAAGTGAACCTAAAGGACACCACTACCACCTTACTTGATAGTAGTGACCTTGATTTTGATAATTGCACTCTTACCGAAGTTATTGATTTCCTTCACAAGATGTCTAGAGATCCCCGCACTAGCACGATTAACCTTGCCTTCACAGAGCATATCACTAATGCTCTTATCAAAGCTAGGGAGGAGAAACTTAGAGTAGAAGCCTCCATACCTAGAAAGCTAGAAGATGGTTGGGATCCTATGATTAAAATTAAGTTGAATAACTTCTCTTGCTATGCTTTATGTGATGTTGGTGCTAGTACCTCTGTTATGCCCAAAAGAATATATGATATGCTTAAATTGAAACCTTTTGATTCTTGTTCTTTTGGTGTTCGTCTCGTTGATTCTTCCATAAAGAAACCTTTGGGGAGGATCGATGATGTTCTTATCATTGTGAATGACAACTATGTTCCCGTTGATTTTACTATTATGGATATTGAATGTGAACCTTCTTGTCCAATTATTTTGGGACGTCCTTTTCTACGCACCGTTGGTGCTATCATTGACATGAAAGAGGGGAATATAAAATTCTAGTTTCCTCTCAAGAAAGGGATGGAACACTTCCCTCGAAAGAAGATTAAGTTACCTTTTGAGTCCGTTATACGGGCTAGCTATTCTTTTACTCTTGATAAAACTTGATCTCTATGCATTATGCCTAGCTTAAAGGCATAAGAGAAAGCGCTTTTGGGAGGCAGCCCAATGAATAGATTTTATTTTGTTTTTGTTGTGTCTTGATGTTGTTACTACATTAGCATCATCATTGTATCTTTGCTTTTCAAATTTTGTGCCAAGTGTAGCCTCTGATTGCAAGAAAGTTCAAAAGTTGTGACGTGCTGTCCAGGAAACAGATTCTGTCCTTGGATAGAAAAATTCGTATAAAATCACCATATCATCTTTTTGGTCTGAATTTTTTTTGACAGAGTGCTCTATATAATTGTCTTTCGTGCGTCTGTTCTGAGTTTTTTGATTAGAGTTGCAGAAGTGCCCCGAAAAAATCATTTACTACCTGTTGTTCTGTTTTTCACAGATTCTGTCCTGTTTTGCCTTTCCTTCATTTTGCAAACCTAGAGCTTGCTTTTTCTTTGCAAAAACCTTTTGGTAATCTTGAGAAACAGTAGACCTTCAAGAATATCCTTATTTCCAGCAAGGAACAATTATTTTATTAAGGGTACTAACCTCGCTAATCAGATTATGATGAGTTATGTATGAAGGGAGTTTTCAAGTGTGCGAGGGAAGATGATAAAAAGATTCAGGAGTGTCAAACGCTCAAGCTTGGGGATGCCCCCATGCACCCCCAAGAAATATTCAAGGAGACTCAAGCGTCTAAGCTTGGGGATGCCCCCGTGCATCCCCTTCTCCATCAACATTATCAGTTCGTCTTTCGTTCCACTATATTTTAATCACTTCATGTGTTATGTGCTATGCTTGGAGCGTCTTGCTTTTAGTTTCCTTTTTAGTTTTCTTTAGCTTTTCATAACGAGTCGGAACTCAGCTTTCTTTATGTGGGAGAGAAACACACTCCACTTCTACCTAGAACATAACATAGTATTTTCATGTCTATCTTTGCTGTGTGTGTTATTTGTCTTTCAATAGCTACTATCATGTTCAGCTCTTAGTATTCATGCTTATCTTTTTAAAGAGCTTTTGTTTAGTTGGTTGCTTGAACTCTCTTTAGTTATCATGCTTATCTTATTAAGAGAGTTTGCTTCTGTTGCATTGGTTGATATGGCTATGATAAAGATGCTACGTGCATAATGGTGCTTAGTAGTTCATGTTTTCTTATGGTTAGTCTCAAATAGCTGGGGGATTCCCAATGTGTTATTCGAATACCAACATGATTTGTTTGCCTATGATGTGGTATGGTTTAGTAATATCTTCCTTCGAGAATTTACTTTGATTGACTTGGCGTATGCTCACGCATAATTAAGACTGTAAAGAAAGTCTGTCAAGCCTTGATGATCTTTTGTTTCTAAGTAGCGATATAACTTCCATGCCTGATTCACTGTTGCTTTGTCGCTCTGCATGATTATGACCGTTATTGCTCTCTTAGTTGGTCGCTCCCAGTCTTTTGCTAACCTTCTCCTGTACTAAGCGGACTGACTGCTTGTGCATCCACATTCTTTTAAACCAGTTATGCCATATGAGTCCACCATACCTTCCTACATGATATTTACCTGCCATTCCTAACAGAGACTTGCATGTACCATCTCGAAATTATTCAAAGAAAAGCATTCCTGTTTTGGGCCTCTATTTTAAGTTCATGAGGAAGTAGTAGTTAATTCATGATCTTTTTAAGTTGGACAAGCTTCACCCCGGGATTGCATGTATAATGTGCAAACCCATAATACGAGAAGGAACTGACATTGAGTGCGCCCGGCTCAAAATTAATATAACAAACAAACCCTCCTTCACGCTTTGTTCATGAGAAATCAGAAAACTTTGGTAGTGATAAACAAAGGATATTAAGAGGATGTGATCATCCTCATTCGGGAGCCATTCCTCGAAACTTGTCCATCTCAAGAAGTGATTGAGTTGTCTGCCAGCATTCGTTGACGGAACATGCATAATCAAAAATAATATTTATTACCTCTGTTTTTAAAACCAAGAGCTCTGGTACATGTTTTGTCTTTGTTTCTGACTACGGGTTTTCAACCTTGCCAACAAAAGCCACGGTTCGAGAGTCTCCACCTTCTTTTAAAAAGCACGAACTACTGAGAGCATGATTGTCATTCTGAGTGTAATGTGCATTATCCCAAAGTAGCATTGTCTTTTGCATGATTGTGATATCGTTTATTTTGAAATCATTGTATCTAGTCATCACTTAAACCTTGGAGGTGCCCCTGCATTTATGTTTTGCTTCACTAAAGGGGGCAAGCGAGATATCACTTCATCATATTTGCACACCATGCTCCATGCAAATCTATTTGATGTTTCAATATCATATTGTAAAACTTTCAGTTCTTTGTGATTTTCTCATGAGGTAACTTAATTACTACAGATTCATTGTCTCAGTAAGCTTTTGTCATATGACTATGAAAAAGTCCTATATGGTTAATAGCATGTCACCACAGAAATTATTCTTGTTATCATTTACCTACTCGAGGACGAGCAGGAATTAAGCTTGGGGATGTTGATACGTCCAAAACGTATTTATAATTTCTGCTTGCTCCATGCCTCTTTTGGGTGATATTGCTATGATATTTATACACTTCCATACACTTTTGATCATATTTGGACTAACCTATTAACTCAGTGCACCCCAGTGCCAGTTTCTATTTTCGGCTGTTTTTGTATTTCAGGTTTTCCCATTACGAGAACTGCCAGAAAAATCCCGGAAAAATTATATAAAAAATCAGCGTTCCAGAAGCTTCCCGGCACCCGAAGTACAGCCTGAGGGGGGCCACCAGGGCTCCAGGCGCCCTGGTGGCGCGGCCCCCCTCCTGGCCGCGCCGGGGGGCGCCTGGGCCCCCCAGGCCTCCGCTGATGCCCCCCTTTGGCATATATTTATATCGTCTCCCGAAACCCTCGAGACGGGAACCCTTTTTCGCGATCTCATCTCTGTTCCGCCGCCGCCGCGCTTCCAAGATCGGGAGCACCAGGAGAACTCTTCCCGTTACCCTGCCGGAGGGGAGAATCACCACCGGGAGCTTCTCCACCACCATGGACGCCTCCTGGATGAGTTGTGAGTAGTCTCCCTTGGACCATGGGTCCATGACCAGTAGCTATGTGATGTTCTCCTCCCGTTCTTGTGCTTCACTAATTAGTCCTCGTGAGCTGCCCTACATGATCGAGGCACATATGTAATCCTTATGCTGTTACTATGATGAGTTTGCTGGGATCCGATGGATTATGAGATTATGTTCAGATTGTGTTTGAGTAATATATTTGATTCACCTCTTTTATATTTATGTTCGTAAGTAATTCTTGCATGTTCTCCGTTGTTATTTATTGCTTTGGCCAAGTAGTAGGTAGTGACTCCAAGAGGGAACGTTATGCTTGATTGTGGGTTCATGCCCCTCAATGACTAGCTTGAGTGACAGAAACATGAGTCTAGGGGATGTGCTGTTGCCATAAGGGGGAAAACAACGGTGCTTGTGCCCGCGGGTGCAAGGATTGTTTACTTTACGCAAAGTTCTTTTAATGCAGTTGTCTGTTGCTTTGAGTTTACACTATGGGTGGGACTCGCAACTTAATACCAGCGAGATGTTCTGGATAGATATCTCAAGGTGGATGATTAGTAGTAGATGCAGATGGATTTCGGTCTACTTGCCTTGGCGTACCGCCCATGCTTTGAACCTCTACCTTTCTTGCAACTTAGTCAGCATTGGTTTGCGCACATGGTCCTGTCAATTGCCCAGCTATAATTCGTTTACCTCACATAGCTGTTTTATCGTCTTTTGGGAGAGAGACATCACTAGTGAACATCATGAGACTCCGGTCCATATTACCATCATTGATCACATCCGCTATTTACTTTCCGTTTTTACTTACTATTGCAATTATACCTATCACTATTATCACTTGCGTTTGATCCTTTGTAAACTACAAGGCCGGAGGGATTGACAACCTCTCTGTACTCGTTGGGAGCAAAGTTATTTGTATCTGTGTGCAGGTCCACATTGATTGCTAATATCTGGCGCCGTTAGCAGTTGACACCTTCTTGTTGAAACTGGGAGTCTCAGGGAAATCGATCCTTGGTATTGCCAAGGGAAAACTTCCGCTACACTGCATCTCAAACCTTCCACTTGGGGTAACCAACGAGGGGCGAGAAGCCATCAACTTCCTCTCTAGTCGGTGCAGGCACCATAGAAACATCTTCCTGTGCTGCGATACTCTCCGAATCAAGAGGGGGTAGAATTACCTCATCAAGCTCTACTTTCCTCCCACTTACTTCTTTCGAGAGAAACTCTTTCTCCAGAAAGGATCCATTCTTGGCAACAAAATTCTTGCCTTCAGATCTGAGGTAGAAGGTATACCCAATAGTTTCCTTAGGGTATCCTATGAAGACGCACTTTTCCAATTTGGGTTTGAGCTTTTCAGGTTGAAGTTTCTTGACATAAGCATCGCATCCCCAAACTTTCAGAAACGACAGCTTAGATTTCTTCACAAACCAGAATTCATACGGTGTCGTCTCAATGGATTTAGACGGTGCCCCTATTTAAAGTGAATGCGGAAGTATCTAAAGCATAACCCCAAAATGATAGAGGTAGATCGGTAAGAGACATCGTAGATCGCACCATATCCAATAGAGTGTGATTACGACGTTTGGACACACCATTACGCTAAGGTGTTCCATGCGGCGTGAGTTGCGAAATAATTCCACATTTCCTCAAGTGCGTGCCAAACTCGTGACTCAAATATTCTCCTCCACGATCAGATCGTAAGAACTTTATTTTCCTATCACATTGATTCTCTACCTCGCTCTGAAATTCCTTGAACTTTTCAAAGGTCTCAGACTTGTGTTTCATTAATCAGACATACCCATATCTACTTAAGTCATCAGTGAGGGTGAGAATATAACAATAGCCACTGCGAGCCTCAACGCTCATTGGACCGCATACATCAGTATGTATTATTTCCAACAAGTTGGTTGCTCGCTCCATTGTTCCGGAGAACTGAGTCTTGGTTATCTTGCCCAGGAGGCATGCTTCGCACGTGTCAAATGATTCATAATGAAGAGACTCCAAAATTCCATCTGCATGGAGTTTCTTCATGCGTTTGACACCAATATGACCAAGGCGCCAGTGCCACAAGTATGTGGGACTATCATTATCAACCTAACATCTTTTGGCATTCACAATATGAATATGTGTAACATCACGTTCGAGATTCAATAAAAATAAACCATTGACTAGCGGGGCATGACCATAAAACATATCTCTCATATAAATAGAACAACTGTCGTGGTTTTGTCATGGCAGTTGTCCTAGCAAAAGGACTTAGTCGTGGAGCCATCGCTACAGGTTAGCTTAAAGGGGTTAAAGCGGACAAGGACGCAAGGGATTTTTATACTAGTTCGGCCCCTTCGATGAAGGTAAAAGCCTATGTCTAGTTTGGTGTAGTATTGCTAGGGTTTCGATGACCAGGGAGCGAATCTGCTTTGCCTGTGTCTCGAGTTGTTGTTCTCTGTCCTGAACCGTCGCCGGGTCGTCCCTTTATATACACAGGATGACGCCCTGTTCGGTTTACAGAATCCCGAGGCCGGCTCATAAACGTGCTTGACTCGGTCTCTATATTTCCTATCTTACAATACAAGTTTATACGCCATATGGCGGTTTACACTTATGGGCCCTAACACCTCTTGGGCCCTGGATCTCTAGTCTTCTATAATAAAACGCCATGCTCCATGTCTCGCTGGGCTTCAATATAAGTAATTCCTTATGGGCATAAACTGGCCCCTCCCTGGGCGGTTTATACCTAGTAGTAATATCCCTGACATTAATCCCCAGATTGATTTGAACCTGTTCATGTCAATCTTCAACGCCTTGTAAAAGTTTGGCCCTCCGTAGCTTCAAATATTTCATATACCGCCATGACGTCATCTTCCTGGATCACCTTGAATCGTCGTGACGTCATTTGTTCTTTTAATACTTGTACCTGTTTTTTATTCTTTACTTATTAAAATCTCCGAAAATCAAGGCGACAGTATCGTCCCATATCCACCTTTCTGGCTCCTTGATTCCCGCGCCTGCCATTTCACCTTTCGGCTTATAAGTAGGGCAGAGGGGCATCTCCTTTTCCCTCCTTTCTCCTTTCCTTCTTCTTCCTCCCTGCGCTCGCTCGTGCTCAAGCACTGCTGCCGCCGTCGACCCTTGCATCTTCGTCAACTCAGGCTGCTGCATCAACCTGTTCGGACCAGGAACTCGTTAGCGCGCTTCCGCACTCGTTGGCTCCGGTAAGTTCCTTCCTTATCCCTTATATAGATCTCATTAGGGTTTCTCTTGCGAGTTCATGGCTAGGGCGATGTTCTTCCCAATTATTCATCGTGGCTCCGATAACTAGTGTAGATCTGATCCCCCTGCGAGCGACTGTAGTAATAACTCTGCTTCCTTAGTGTGCCTCATTCTTCCATAAAGTACTAGCCCAAACTAAATTTGTTTGAACCATTGCTGTATCCGCTCAATTTTGATCCCGAATATTTCCGAATTTCTGGCATGCCATAGATCTGTAATCTTGTTGCTGATTTTGCAAAACTTGTTTTTCCATAACTTTAGATCTGCACCTTTCATATTTCCTTTGGCGGTTTAGCTTTAGAAGAGATCATAAACCGGTAGATATCATTAGGCACTACTTAAACCGCCATCTGTAATTACCTTTGAAACACTGCTGGTTTATCATTGCATAAATCATAAATTGGCCCTTCACTATATTTTCAGCCTTTTCCTTCAAAATGGCAAAGAAAGCCAAGCAATTCACTTCCTGCAACTGGGTCCAGTCTCGGGTTACTGAAGAGTAACTGCATAACCGGGCTGAAATTGACGCTTTAGGCAAGAAGGATGTCCTCCGTTGGAGAGTTCCTGGACCGGAATGTCCTCCAGAACCCAAAGATGGAGAGGTTATCGTATTTCTTGATCATCTGGCCCGCGGTTTCAGTCCTCCCGGATCAAAATTCTTCCATGACTTGCTGGCTAGTTTTCAACTCCATCCTCAAGATATTGGGCCAAATTCTGTGTCCAACATCTGCAATTTTCAAGTATTTTGTGAAGCCTACCTGCAAGAAGAGCCTTCAGTTGATCTGTTTAGGGATTTCTTCCACTTAAACAGCCGCATAGAGTACACAGACGGTCCTAACACCGAACTTGGCGGAATGTCCATCCAGAAGAGAAAGGATGTCAGCTTTCCTCACGCCCAACATCACAGCCATTCTAAAGACTGGAACCAGACCTGGTTTTACGGTCTAGACACTTCTCCAGCTGACGAAAATCCTCTGCTGGGTTACCGTTCTCATCGGCTTTCTGAGAACCATCCTTTCCCTCAACGGCTAAGTGCCCAGGAGCGGGCCCAATACGAATCGCAGCTTTCAAAGCTGCGGGCCTTCACTGCAAACGGTTTAACAGGAATTGACTTCAATCACTATTGGATTTCTTGGAGTATTCTCCCGCTAAGCCGGCGCTCTGGTTTAATTTGTGAATATACCGGAAACCCCAAAGATCCTCTACGTCACACTGAAGCTGTGCTGTCAGAGAATGAAGTCAACGAAGCTGTTAAAAAGCTATTGAATGAACCGGTGGATGCCTGCAGCCAACCGGACTGGCCCCTTTCTGCGAGCTCAATAAACCGCCATCGGTAAATCTTCTTTACATTTTGTTGTTTTATTTCAATATGTCTTTAGTATCCTTTCTGAATGACTTCACAATCTTTAACAGGGTAACGACCCATTCTGGAGGAGGAAAACCCAGGATAAACCGGTAAAGCAGCTCGCTAGAAAACCAAGGCTGTTAAGAAAACAGTTAGGAAGAAAAACACTGAAGCATCTAAATCCAATCTTGATGATGATGAACCAGCCTCAGAGGTATCACTTGACTCCCTTGGCTCCCTTTTCTTGCATCTTATTGACAATGATTGTACTCAGGGAAATGCTGAAGGCAGCAAGGCTGATGACATCGAGGTCATTACCCTTTCCTCCGATTCAGATCCTCTGCCAACACCAAAAATTCGTCGAGCAAGCCGGAAAGTAAAATTTCTCACCCTTTCGCTTACTTTGACCCAAACTTTATTTTGAAGAAACAACAACATGAAGCTCGCCGCACAATGCGGCACAATGGTCAAGTTACTGAATCCACCAGTTTACCACAAACACCAGCACGGAGACATCGATCAGAGGTTTTACATACTCCAGATGCTCTTTATCCCAAAGCGGGTCATATTCGCCAGCCTCTTAATCCGTCTGATTCAAATTATCAAGATAGTCCTCGTTCGTCATCTGGCGAGTCAACAGCTACACAGCTTCCCCCTCTCAAAACTGTTCATGGTAAGCTTTTTATTTTTCTGTTAACCTTTTCCTTTCACTCCACTGATTTATATCTTCAAATTTCACAGTAAGCCAAAGCCTAGTAAAAAGGCTAAGCTGAGTAAACTGGCAGGTGATGATGTGAATCCTGAACCAGAAAAGAATCCTGAACCCGCCGAAGAGAATGTTGATGCCTTGCATGATGATCCTCCTCCAATGGATGATGAAATATTTACTGAACAAGAAGCTGCGCCAATGGACCTTGGCGCTAATCCGACCAGCCCAGTCCGGGCCAGCAATACTCCTGCTAGCCCTGCCAGACCCACTGCTGCTTCAACAGAGGATGTTCAAATTACTGGCTTTGGTTACACTTCTCCTAGTGAACCTGTTGCATTATCCAAACACACTGCTAAAGATGAGGTCTCTAGCAAGGACAAAGGCAAATGGAATGCCGATTTGTCCAGCTATGCTCAACTCAGCGCCTAAGATCTTAATTCCGGCTATTTGAACCGGCTGTATACAAGCCGTGACCATGAAGCCGATTTAGTGAATCTGATGAAGGAACGTTATGAGGTAAACTTCTGCTTAATTTCCTTCAACCTTATTCCTGCTTAAGCCTAATAGCTTGTCTCAACTCCACCGTAGCCCCCAAGGGCCGGTTTACTCCTTTTAGGATGAACCGGGACTTCAGAATACCCGTTATATAATTTTTCACATGTGTAGTCCCCAAGGGCCGGTTTATCTCTTCAAGATGAACCGGGACTTTTATTTTGTAACCCTCTTTGAACAATAACGCATTAGCCCCCAACTGCCAAGTGTATAACTTGTTATGTGCTTGGGACTTTATTAAAGAAGTCTGATAACTGCAAATCCGCATTAGCCCCCAAGTGCCAAGTATATAACTTGTTATGTGCTTGGGACTTCCAATATGCTTTACCAATGTATGATGTGTGTTTCTCTTTACAGGCTGACCTAAATCAGAAAAATCCCAAGTGGCTGCGCTCCAAGACACTCTGAAATTCTAGCAAACTGCCGCTTCCAAGGCCAAGGATGAGCTGACTCTTGCGTTAGCAAGCACGGAAAAATTGAAGAAAGACTTCCAGAAGGCACAGGCGGATTGGGATGCAGAAAAGGCCGCTTTGGAGAAAAGGGCAGTTGATGTGGAGGCCGCTCTCAATCCAGTGTCCGAAGAGCTATCTGGCTTAAAGCAGCAGATAAACGCCATGACTACTGCCATCTTCGGTAAGTATTCTTAACACAACTCTGAATATGATAATTCCTCAACCTTCCGGTTTAACTTTAGTACCATTGATGCAGGAAAACGCACTGCTCATCTTGGTACTGATATGCAGAAGAAATTGAAGGCCGCATATACTCTTATAGAGCAGTTGTATACTGGCGCTCAAAGGATTGTTTGCACTGCTTCTCATAACAAACCGGCTCCCAAGTTGATCAACGAGATATTGGAAAAGCTATCAGTGCTAACGCCCGGTTTGGAGAGCTCAAGAAATCAGTTGCCAGGGTGGGCGCTTTAATTGCACTAACTCGGGCGAAAGCTTGGGTACCTGATCTTGATCCGACCGGAGTGATGAACGGTTATCCAAGCATGAAGGAGGACGGATCAGAATTCACAGATGCAGATTTACGGGCTTTAACAAGAGAAATGCGGCCCTTGGCCAGCAAATTAGCCGATGAAGCTGATCTGTCTCGCTATCAGGCGGGTTATGATGCTGACAATCGCCGGGTTAGTACTCCGGTCTATGAAGTGGAAGATCTCATCCCGCCCGTCCGTAAGCATACCTACGCCCCTGATGTTAAACCGTCTGAACTCATCAGTGATGAAGCTATTTTCCAAGCTCTGACAAAGATCAATTGGGCAATCACTGACTTCCAGCTGCTAGATGAGAACGACGAGGAGACGTCAAATGATGATCCACAACCATCTAGCCGGGTTCAGAGTCCTGAACCGGCGCCGGTTTAACATTTATCATGTCGCAGTACTTTGGCAAGGAACATATATTCTTTTGGGCTGTAGAACGCCTTGTAGTAGGGTAGCTGAAACATTTGGTTATGTCCTCATGCATATTCCCTTTGCATAACATTGCTCAATCTGGCAACTTCATAGTTTTTCTGCTTATGTCGCCTTAATAGTTTTATTCCACCTGTTTCTGCATTAGACAAAATTTAAAGGGTCCTGGCGGTTTATTGCCGGACGGGTCATAACACCCAAATACATGATCTAGGTTTATAACCTGAACTATATTTTAAAATATGAAACATACATCATACCTGTGATAGAAATTTATATCATTGGCTTAGCCAATATTTTGCAGTAAGGGCGATGATCCCAATTGGTGAGTATTGATGACTCCTGCAATCTTTTGCCGGTTCATGATGAAACCGTACCGGGTTGTGATAAACATCGGTTTAGATGTAAATAGTACTGCCGATTTGTAATCAAACCAGACCAGGTTCTGTGAACGCTGGTTTATCATGGTGGAAACTTATAATCAACCACTCCGCCGAATCAATAGATATCAGATCAGCAATCTCTTTGAAAATAAAAATTTAGCAAATAAAGCAAATAAAATCCTGTAGTCGAGGCTTTTTACGAGCTGCCAGGCTCCAAATTCGAGGCTTTTCATGAGCTACCAGGCCACTGAGTTGAACCATTTCACAAAGCCTGTTAAGATGGTCCTCAATCCATAACCAATCGTCGTTTTAACGTTGACAAGTTCAGGGTCTATTATAAGATTGACTTGTCAATCGTTCAACGGGTCATACCAGGTTTACCTGGGCGGAGTGACTTACTTGATGCAGGCAGGTTAACCCGGGGTTTTAGGTGTATACACCAGGCTTCCAAGCCGTGGCTTGATAGCCTATTACAAAGGTCTTAAAAACTCATTGCCGCTGTGCGACAGGAGCCCCCAAGTAACATTGTGATATGTGCTCGTTGGGTGCCTATGTTTGAGTTGTGCTATGCATCAAACTCTCTTTTGCCCCTTCCTATCATGTTGGCTTGATAGCCGGATTACCGAAGTAACCAGAGCTGTGCTCTTATGATGTTATTGGCTTAGTAGCCGGTCTAAGAGGGCCATATGAAGTCCTTTTTTACACACAGAAGCCCCCATGTGACAAACTATTATGAAAAAAGTAGCAGATATCCCGCTTTGACGGGGATGCCGGTTTATTATATTGATCAAAATATATACATTGCGGATATATGTACATAAAGCGGAGCCTATGGCTTAAGTGTAGTAAGGCCGAAGATGAGCGATGTTCCACGGCCGTCGGGTCTCCTCCTCTGCGGTGCGTGAGTCCTTGTATTCTCGAATGTCGACGAGGTAGTATGATCCATTGTGTAGATTCTTGCTGACCACAAAGGGTCCTTCCCAAGGCGGGGATAGCTTATGCATGTCTGTCTGGTCTTGGATGAGTCGGAGCACTAGATCACCTTCTTGAAACGTTATGGTTTTAACTCGGCGACTGTGGTACCGACGCAGATCCTGCTGATAAATCGTCGATCAAGCTGCTGCCATGTCACGCTCCTCATCCACTCGGTCTAATGCGTCTTGTCGTGCCTTCTCATTATCAGCTTCAACGTAAGCCGCCACCTGAGACAAATCATGACGGATGTCACTAGGAAGGAACGCTTTAGCTCCGTATACCATGAAGAAAGGCGTGTAACCCGTAGATCTGTTAGGTGTGGTGTTGATGCTCCATAACACACAGGGTAATTCCTCCACCCAACAACCCGGCGTCCTCTGCCAAGGGACCATGAGCCGGGGCTTGATGCCTCTCAAGATCTCTTGATTGGCTCTCTCAGCTTGACCATTGGACTAGGGGTGAGCCATTGAAGATACGTCAAGCCGGATGTGCTCTGGTTGACAAAATTCCTCCATAGCCCCCTTGGACAAATTGGTACCATTATCAGTTATAATACTATGTGGAAAGCCAAACCGGAAAATTACCTTCTTGATGAATTGAACCGCCATCGCTGCATCACACTTGCTGACTCGCTCTGCCTCGACCCACTTGGTAAACCTGTCCACCGCCACCAGAAGGTGGGTCTTCTTATCTGGAGATCTCTTAAAGGGCCCAATCATGTCCAGCCCCCAAGTCGCAAAGGGCCAAGTAATTGGAATCATCCTCAATTCTTGAGCTGGTATATGAGCACGCCGTGAGAATTTCTGGCAAGCATCACACTTTTTGACCAAGTCCTCTACATCAGCATGAGCCGTTAGCCAATAGAACCCATGATGAAAAACTTTAGCCACCAAAGACTTTGAACCGGCGTGGTGACCGCAATCTCCTTCGTGAATCTTTCGAAGAATTTCACGGCCTTCGTCCGGTGATACACAATGTTGAAACACCTCGGATACACTGCAATAATGCAGTTCTCCATTGACAATAGTCATTGATTTGGCCCGCCGGACTATCTGTCTAGCCAAAACTTCATCCTCTGGCAACTCACCTCGGTTCATATACGCCAGATACGGGACTGTCCAATCCGGAATAGCATGAAGCGCCGCCACCAATTGAGCCTCTGGATCAGGAACAGCTAAATCCTCTTCTGAAGGTAATTTCACCGATGGATTATGCAATTCATCCAGGAAGACATTAGGTGGAACCGATTTATGCTGGGAGCCAATCCCGTTTAATGCGTCGGCCGCTTCATTCTTTTGCCGGTCCACATGATCCACCTGGTAACCCTTGAAGTGTCCAGCGACAGCGTCCACCTCTCGACGATATGCTGCCATGAGCGGGTCCTTGGAATCCCAAGTACCAGATACTTGTTGGGCCACCAGGTCCGAGTCACCGAAACATTTAACCCAGCTTAAATTCATCTCCTTAGCCATTCGCAGATCGTGGAGGAGAGCTTCATATTCAGCTGCATTGTTAGTACAAGGGAACATTAAACGGAGGACATAACAAAACTTATCACCTCATGGAGAAGTTAATACGACTCCAGCCCCCGAGCCCTCCAATTGCCTGGATCCATCAAAGTGAATAGTCCACGTGTGATCCAGTTTTTCCTCCGGTGCTTGCAACTCCGTCCAATCATTGATGAAGTCCACAAGTGCCTGAGATTTGATTGTCGTGCGAGGCACATATTTTAGCCCGTGAGGACTAAGTTCAATGGCCCACTTGGCAACCCGGCCAGTTGCTTCTCTGTTCTGGATTATATCTCCCAGAGGGGCAGAACTGACCATAGTGATTGGATGGCCCTGAAAATACTGCTTAAGCTTCCGGTTTGCCATGAAGACTCCATATACCAATTTCTTCCAATGTGGGTATCTCTGCTATGACTCAATGAGCACCTCGCTGATATAGTAAACCAGCCATTGAACCAGATATTCCTTTCCTGCCTCCTTGCGCTCCACCATAATGGCAACGCTTATTGCTCGGGCATTAGCGCCACATATAACAACAGCAGCTCATTATCAACTGGTGCAGCAAAGATGGGCGGCTCTGCCAACTGCTTCTTTAAATCCTCGAACGCAGCATCAGCAGCATCACTCCAGACAAAGCGGTCTGTCTTTTTCATCATCTGATAAAGTGAGATGGCCTTCTCTCCCAAACGGCTGATAAACCGGCTTAGTGCCGCAATGCGGCCTGCCAGGCGTTGGACATCGTTGATGCACGCCGGTTTAGCCAAGGATGAAATAGCCTTGATCTTCTCCGGATTAGCTTCGATTCCCATGTTTGACACCAAGAACCCCGGGAGCTTGCCTGCCGGTACACCAAAAATGCTCTTGGCCGGATTAAGCATCATCTTATAAATCCGAAGGTTACCAAAGGTTTCCTTCAGGTCAGTTATCAACGTCTTTTCCTTCCTGGATTTACCACAATGTCGTCCACATATGCATGAACATTCCGCCCAATCTGTTTATGAAGACAATTCTGCACACAACACTGATAGGTTGCCTGGGCACTCTTGAGCCAAAAGGCATGGATACATAGCAGAAGGCTCCAAAGGGAGTTATGAAGGCTGTTTTCTCCTGGTCCTTAACTGCCATCTTAATCTGATGATAACGAGAATATGCATCCAAAACAATTAAGCGCTCACAACCCGCCGTAGCATCAATGATTTGATCAATACGGGGGAGGGCAAAAGGATCAGCTGGGAAAGCCGTGTTCAGATCTGTGTAATCAACACACATTCGCCAAGTGCCATTCTTTTTAAGAACCAGCACCGGATTAGCCAACCACTCAGGATGAAACACCTCCACTATAAAACCTGCCGCCAAGAGCCTGGACACCTCTTCATCGATAGCCTTGCGTCTCTCTTCATTTAAGCGTCGGAGAAACTATTTAACCGATTCAAACTTGGGATCAACATTAAGAGTGTGCTCAGCAAGTTGCCTCGGTACACCTGGCATGTCAGAAGGTTTCCATGCAAAGATGTCCCGATTCTCACAGATGAACTCGATGAGCTCGCTTTCCTATTTTGGATCCAGGTTAGCACTGATGACAAACTGCTTGGGTGAATCGCCAGGAACAAAGTCAACCTGCTTGGTCTCATCAGCTGATTTGAACTTCAAGGCCGGATCATGCTCTATAGTCGGCTTCTTCAACGGAGACATGTGTGCTGGATCAACATTATCCTTGTAAAATTTCAATTCCTCGGTTGCACAAACCGCCTCAGCATAGGCTGCATCACCTTCCTCGCATTCCAAAGCAATCTTACAGCTCCCATGGACCATAATAGTTCCTTTATGACTTGGCATCTTGAGCTGTAGATAAACTAACAAGGGATCGCCATGAACTTAGCATAAACCGGCCGCCCGAACAAGGCGTGATACGGGCTCTTGATCTTTACCACTTCAAAGGTCAAAGTTTCCAACCTCGAATCGTGCTCATCTCCAAAAGTGACCTCCAGGTCTATCTTACCGACCGGATACGCCGATTTACCAGGTATCACGCCGTGAAAAACAGTGTTGGACTGTCTGAGCTTCTTGTCTGTCAACCCCATGCGACAAAAATTCTCATAATACAGAATATTGATGCTGCTTCCTCCGTTCATGAGCACCTTGATGAACTTATAGCCCCCAACCTGAGGCGCCACCACTAGAGCCAGCTGACCCGTATTATCAACTCGGGGCGGATGATCCTCTCGACTCCACACAATGGGTTGTTCCGACCAGCGTAAATAACGAGGCACCACCGGTTCAACAGAGTGCACGGCCCTCTTGTAAATCTTCTGATCACGTTTACATAAGCTTGTGGTGAAGACGTGATATTGCACGCTACTCAACTGCTTTGGGTTACTCTGATAGCCTGATTGTTGTTATTATTGATGATTGCTCTGATTATTATAACTACCCTGGCCGTTCTGCTGGTTATGCCCGTTCTGATTGCTGTGGCCGCTCTGATTACCTTGGAACCCTGAACCGGAGCCACCACCTTGATAACCTGGCCCGTGAAAACCAGGGCCTGGACCGCCGGATGATCCGTGATCATACTGGAAATGGTTTCTGAACTCCCTCATAATAAGGCAGTGCTTCCAAAGGTGCATGCCTGGCTTTTCCTTCGTACCATGCCTGGGGCAAGGCACATTCATCTCGCGTTCCAGATTAATGTTTTGTCCTCCACCCCGTGGGGGCGGTCTGCCCTTGCGGCGCTGGCCATCCTCCTGTACGTTAGTGTTAGCCACAAAATCTGAATTGCTATCCGCTTTACGCTTACCACTGTATCCCTGACTCGTCGGATTAGGCTGCGACACTTTACCATTCTTTTTTCCTTTTCCTGATTTCTCATCGTCAGACTCCGGATATTTGGCACTATCCGAATCTACATATTTCACCAGGGCTCCCATAGGCGTTCTCATGTCATTATAGTGACGCTTGAGCCATCCCAACTTCAGCTTCAGAGGCTCAAACCGGCAATTGCCTTCCAATGTCACCACTGCCGTGTACGGATTGATGCGGTCTGAGGAATGTAGGATCTCTGACACCCGGCGCACCCAATGACTTGTTGATTCGTTTTCTCCCTGAATGCAGGCCGCCAAGTCTACAGTGGACATGGGCTACTTGCATGTATCTTTCAAGTTATTGATAAACCGGCGTCGTAACTCGGCCCATGATCCGATGGAGTTCTGCGGTAAACTTTTTAACCAGGTACGAGTCGTGCCCTCCAGCATCATGGTGAAGTACTTCGTGCATGCTGCATCGTCCACATCCAGCATCTCCATTGCCATCTCGTAGCTTTCAACCCAGGCTTCGGGCGATAGATCCATGGTATAGTTGGGCACCTTGCGCGGTCCTTTGAAGTCCTTAGGCAGTCGTACATTGCGTAAAGCGGGCGTGAGACACGGCACTCCCAAGGAGCTGGAAGTAACCCCTGGCTCGACCGTGGTAGATGGACGAACCGGCGTAGGCTGATGGGCTTCATACTGTGCTGCTAATTCGGCCTCTCGGCGCTGTCTACCCTGATCCACCACATCTTGAGCGTTTACACCTCCTCCCGCCGGTTTATCCTTCTGCGGCGGGTTACGATTCAGCGCGCTACTTGACACGGCCAGTTCATCCATATGCCTGCTGTAACTCTGGCTTGGGCGGGGAGTGGAATGAATCCTCTCACGGCTGTGAGAGTAGGCCTGCTGTTGAGTTAAAGTGGTCTCCAGGAACTCCCTAGCTCGCCGCGCCTCCACTTCTATAGGGTATCCCCCTTCATTGGGAAGGACTGCCAATCTTGAAGCGGCCGCATCTATGTTATCCAACGGGTTGGAGTAGTGACCAGGAGGCGTTGGCGCGTGCTGTGATGGGACAACCTGACGGGCCGGGTCTACGACCTGCGGCTGGACCGATGCCCTTGTACCAGGCACTCTCACTGGTTTACCTCCGGCTAGTTGCTGGTTCCCGTGCCTGGCGTGCTGAAGAGGTTCCTCACTTTGTAAACCAGCGGCAGGCGAGACTGGCGCCTTCTCCTCATTACGTTGTTTGATGCAGTCTGATCCAACAGGAGCCGATAGGCCTGAGCATCTAGCTCGGCCTGCCTTGCGATCATCCTAGTATTCTCAGCAGCCAGGTCCAACTTAGCTTGATTTATTTGGCCTCTCACCTTAGAAACTTCCGCGTTGTGTTGTACCTTCTCGGCCTGGCCGACCTCTGTGGTTAGCAGCGCTGTCAAAGTATCAACTAAAGCGGTCAGAACTTGAGCCGGTGGCTGAACCGGACCTCCTGCCCCAGCTGCTGCTGCCGCTGCCAGGTCGGACGTTAATGCCACCATGGTTGAATATTGTTGCACAGATTGTGATCCGGCCATGAAGACTGCAACCCGGCTCGGCGGATCAAGGGTGTCCGGAATACTGTCACCATCGGAACAGCCCCCAGACCGGCCATCCAGCAATAGATATAAAGACTCGGTTTCTCCAGTGGATGACTCGTCGCCGGAATAAACGACGGTCTCGCCACCGGATTCCGATCCATCCTCCACTTGTGCTCCGTGAACTGCTCCCACGAAGACATGCTTCATGGCGGGCCGAATCCGGGCAGGTCCCACACGCTGAGCTGGCTCGACGATGTTGGAGTAGATGTCCGGCTCAGGGCCTGGTTTGCCGATCTTGCCAATGAAGACATGGATGCCGCCAAAGGGGACCCGGTACCCGTACTCGATCGAATCGACCTCGGGACCCCAGCCTGCATCGTTGATGTAGATCTCGCCACGGCAACTCTTAGTCATCCGGCCCACTGCAGAGCCCTTGAGTCCTTCAAAGCTGCCCTTCAAGAACTCGAAACCATCGTGCGATAGCCCCACGGTGGGCGCCAACTGTCGTGGTTTTGTCACGGCAGATGTCCTAGCAAAAGGACTTACTCGTGGAGCCATCGCTACGGGTTAGCTTAAAGGGGTTAAAGCGGACAAGGAAGCAAGGGATTTTTATACTAGTTCGGCCCCTTCGATGAAGGTAAAAGCCTACGTCTAGTTTGGTGTAGTATTGCTAGGGTTTCGATGACCAGGGAGTGAATCTGCTTTGCCAGTGTGTCGAGTTGTTGTTCTCTGTCCTGAACCATCGCCGGGTCGTCCCTTTATATACACAGGATGATGCCCTGTTCGGTTTACAGAATCCCGAGGCCGGCTCATAAACGTGCCTGGCTCGGTCTCTATCTTTCCTATCTTACAATACATGTTTTTACGCCATATGGCGGTTTACACTTATGGGCCCTAACACCTCTTGGGCCCTGGATCTCTAGTCTTCTATAATAAAGCGCCATGCTCCATGTCTCACTGGGCTTCAATATAAGTAAGTCCTTATGGGCATAAACCGGCCCCTCCCTGGGCGGTTTATACCTAGTAGTAATATCCCTGACAACAACCATTATTCTCGGATTTAAATGTGTAACTATCTCGCATCAAACGAGATCCAGATATAATGTTCATGCTCAAAGCTGGTACTAAATAACAATTATTGAGGTTTAAAACTAATCCCAAAGGTAGATGTAGAGGTAGCATGCCGATGGCGATCACATCGACCTTGGAACCATTCGCAACGTGCATCGTCACCTCGTCCTTCGCTAGTCTCCGCTTATTCCACATCTCCTGTTTTGAGTTACAAATGTGAGCAACCGCACCGGTATCAAATACCTAGGAGCTACTACAAGAGCTTGTAAGGTACACATCAATAACATGTATATCATATATACCTTTGACGTTGCCGACCTTCTTATCCGCTAAGTACTTGGGGTAGTTCCGCTTCCAGTTACCATTTCCCTTGCAATAAAAGCACTCAGTCTCAGGCTTGGGGTCCATTCTTTGGCTTCTTCCCAACAACTGACTTACCGGACGTGGCAACTCCCTTGCCATCCTTCTTGAAGTTCTTCTTACCCTTGCCTTTCTTGAAACTAGTGGTCGTATTCACGATCAACACTTGATGTTCCTTTTTGATCTCCACCTCCGCTGATTTCAGCATCGAATATAACTCAGGAATGGACTTCTCCATCCCTTGCATATTGAAGTTCATCACAAAGCTCGTGTAGCTAGGTGGAAGCGACTAGAGGATTCTATCAATGACCGAGTCATCTGGAAGATTAACTCACAGCTGAGAGAAGTGGTTGTGCAACCCAGACATTTTGAGTATATGCTCGCTGACAGAACAGTTTTCCTCCATCTTACAACTGAAGAACTTGTCAGAGACTTCATATCTCTCAACCCGGGCATGAGCTTGGGAAACCATTATCAGCTCTTGGAATATCTCATATGCTTCGTGTTGCTCAAAATGCTTTTGGAGCCCCGGTTCTAAGCTGTAAAGCATGTCGCACTGAACCACGGAGTAATCACCACTACGCGACTGCCAGGCATTCATAACGTCTTGAGTTGCTAGGAAAATGGGTGCGTCACCTAGCGGTGCTTCAAGGACATATGCTTTCTTGGAAGCTATGAAGATGATCCTCAAGTTATGGACCCAGTCTGTATAGTTGCTTCCATTGTCTTTCAGCTTGGTTTTCTCTAGGAACGCATTGAAGTTGAGGGCAACATTAGCGTGGGCCATTGGATCTACAAGATAGACTGTAAAGACAATTTTAGACTAAGTTCATGATAATTAAGTTCATCTAATCAAATTATTTAATAAACTCCCACTCGGATAGACATCCGTCTAGTCATCTAAGTGATACATGATCCAAATGGACTAGGTCGTGTCCTATCATCACGTGAGACGGACAAGTCATCAACGGTGAAAATCTCCATGTTCATCACATCTACTATATGACTCATGTTTGACCTTTCGGTCTCTCGTGTTCCGAGGCCAAGTCTATACATTCTAGGCTTGTCAAGTCAACCTAAGTGTTTCGCATGTGTAAATCTGGCTTACACTCGTTGTATGTGAACTTATAATCTATCACACCGATCATCATGTTGTGCTTCGAAACAATGAACTTTCACAATGGTGCACACTTAGGGGGGAACACATTTCTTGAAATTTTAGTGAGGGATCATCTTATTTATGCTACCGTCGTTCTAAGTAAATAAGATGTAAACATGATAAACATCACATGCAAATCATAAAGTGACATGATATGGACAATATCATCTTGCACCTTTGATCTCCATCTTCGAGGCACATCATGATCACCATCTTCACCGGCATGACACCATGATCTCCATCATCGTGTCTTCATGAAGTTGTCTCGCCAACTATTACTTCTATTACTATGGCTAACGGTTAGCAATAAAGTAAAGTAATTACATAGCGTTTTTATTGACTCGCAGGTCATACAATAAATTAAGACAACTCCTATGGCTCCTGTCGGTTGTCATACTCATCGACATGCAAGTCATGATTCCTATTACAAGAACATTATCAATCTCATACATCACATATATAATTCATCACATCCTTTTGGCCATATCACATCACATAACATAACCTGTAAAAACAAGTTAGACGCCGTCTAATTGTTGTTGCATGTTTTACGTGACTGCTATGGGTTTCTAGCAAGAAACATTTTTACCTACGCAAAAACCACAACGGTGATATGTCAATTGCTATTTACCCTTCGTAAGGACCCTCTCAATCGAATCTGGTCCAGCTAAAGTTGACGAGACCGACACCCGCTAGCCACCTTATGCAACAAGTGCATGTCAGGAGGTGGAACCAGTCTCACGTAAGCGTACGTGTAAAGTCGGTCGGGGCCGCTTCATCCCACAATGCCGTCAAATCAATACAGGACTAGTAACGGCAAGCAAATTGACCAAATCATCGCCCACAACTACTTGTGTTCTACTCATGCATAGAATCTACGCATAGACCTAGCTCTAATGCCACTGTTGGGTAATGTAGTAATAATTCAAAAAATTCCTACGTGTCACCAAGATCAATCTAGGAGATGCTAGCAATGAGAGAGAGAGAGTGCATCTTCATAGCTTGAAGACAGCTAAGCGGAAACGTTGCAAAGAACGCGGTTGATGGAGTCATACTCGCGGCGATTCAAATCGCGGAAGATCTGATCTAGCGTCGAACGGACGGTGCCTCCACGTTCAACACACGTACTGCCCGGGGACGTTTCATCCTTCTTGATCCTGCAAGGGGGGAGGAGAAGTTTAGGGAGAAGTCCGGCAACACAATGACGTGGTGGTGGTGGAGCACATGGCTCTCCGGCAGAGCTTCGCCAAGCTCAACGGAGGAGGAGGTGTAGGAGGGGGGAGGGTTGCGCCAGGGGATGATGTATGGCTGCCCTCCCACCCCCTCTATTTATAGGGTGAAGGGGAGAGGGGGCCACCCTGCCTAGATGCATCTAGAGGGGGGAGGCGGCCAAGGGGGAGCTTACCCCCCAAGTTGGTGGGGCGGAGCCCCCACCCCTAGGGTTTTAACCCTAGGCGCCTTGTGCCCCTGGGGGGGGGGGCGCACCAGCCCAATAGGGGGGCTGGTTCCCACCCATATTCAGCCCACTTGGCCCCCTGGGGTAGGTGGCCCCTCCCGTTGGACCCCCGGAACCCTTTCGGTGGTCCCGGTACAATATCGATAACCCCCAAAACTTTTCCAGCGACTAAAACTGGACTTCCCATATATAAATCTTCACCTCCGAACCATTCCGGAACTCCTCGTGATTTCCGGGATATCATCCGGGACTCTGGACAACTTTCTGTAACCACATACAATTTCCTTTACAACTCTAGCGTCACCGAACCTTAAGTGTGTAGACCCTATGGGTTCTGGAACCATGCATACACACTACAACAAAAACCCACCTTTAACAACGGATATGTAGCAACGAAACATAACATGTGTTGTCGGTGGTCCACCACCTCCAACCTCCCACGAAGAGGTAACCTTCCCGTACTCATCTCCACATTATCTGGAAGTACCACCCCCGTCCAAATATCACGCAACAAAAAGGAGTGAAATCTTTTATATCAACCACCTCTCTCCGCTGTTTGGGTGATTCCTTTCTCACGAGCTTCGTGGCCACAAAAGCTGCCGCCACAACCTCCGACTCCGGCTAGATCCCGTGCTTTTCTGCGCCGCTGCTCACCAGCCCATTCCCCTTTTCTATGTTCCTATGCCGCGGAGACTTGCTCTGTGCCGCCGCTCAACCTCCCGGCTCCGCCTTCTCTCCACAGATCCCCAGCCGTCACGATGTCCTACGCTCCCCTGCTCACCCGCTCATTGGCTCGGGAACCCCTTACTGGTAGATGTCTACTACGCAACCTTCTTCTTGTAGACGTTGTTGGGCCTCCAAGTGCAGAGGTTTGTAGGACAGTAGAAAATTTCCCTCAAGTGGATGACCTAAGGTTTATCAATCCGTGGGAGGCGTAGGATGAAGATGGTCTCTCTCCAACAACCCTACAACCAAATAACAAAGAGTCTCTTGTGTCCCCAACACACCCAATACAATGGCAAATTGTATAGATGCACTAGTTCGGCGAAGAGATGGTGATACAAGTGCAATATGGATAGTAGATATAAGTTTTTGTAATACGAAAATATAAAAACAGCAAGGTAGCAAGTGGTAAAAGTGAGCATAAATGGTGTTGCAATGATAGGAAACAAGTCCTAGGGTTCATACTTTCACCAATGCAAGTTCTCTCAACATGGATAACATAATTGGATCATATTACTAGCCCTCAACATGCAACAAAGAGTCACTCCAAAGTCACTAATAGCGGATAACAAACAAAGAGATTATGGTAGGGTACGAAACCACCTCAAAGTTATTCTTTCTGATCGATCTATTCAAGAGTCCGTAGTAAAATAACACGAAGCTATTCTTCCCGTTCGATCTATCATAGAGTTCGTACTAGAATAACACATTAAGACACAAATCAACCAAAACCCTAATGTTACCTAGATACTCCATTGTCACCTCAAGTATCCATGGGCACAATTATACAATATGCATTACACAATCTCAGATTCATCTATTCAACCAACACAAAGAACTTCAAAGAGTGCCCCAAAGTTTCTACCGGAGAGTCAAGACGAAAACATGTGCCAACCCCTATGCATAGATTCCCAAGGTCACGGAACCCGCAAGTTGATCACCAAAACCTACATCAAGTAGATCACGTGATATCCCATTATCACCACAGATAAGCACATGCAAGAAATACATCAAGTGTTCTCAAATCCTTAAAGACTCAATCCGATAAGATAACTTCAAAGGGAAAACTCAATCCATTACAAGAGAGTAGAGGGGGAGAAACATCATAAGATCCAACTATAATAGCAAAGCTCGCGATACATCAAGATCATGACATCTCAAGAACACGAGAGAGAGAGAGAGAGAGAGAGAGAGAGAGAGAGAGAGAGAGAGAGAGAG
>LR738713.1:785279002-785319203 GCA_902687465.1 Secale cereale | reverse complement strand
AGAGAGAGATCAAACACATGGCTACTGGTACATACCCTCAGCCCCGAGGGTGGAGTACTCCCTCCTCGTCATGGAGAGTGCCGGGATGATGAACATATCCACCGGAGAGGGATTCCCCCTCCGGCAGGGTGCCGGAATAGGGTCTAGATTGGTTTTTGGTGGCAACAGAGGCTTTCGGCAACGGAACTCCCAATCTAGGTTAATTTCCGGACGTTTCATTACATATAGGAGGTGTTGGATTCGGGGCCAAGCAAAGGGGGTCTATGGGCTGTCCATAAGGTAGGGGGGCCCACCCAGTGGGGGGGGGGGCGCCCCCCACCCTCGTGGGCAGCCCGTTGGTCTTCTCGTCCCCCTCCGGCACTTCCTGGGCTTCTTTTGGTCCAAAAACGTCCTCTGTTGAGTTTCAGGTCAATTGGGCTCCATTTGATATTCCTTTTCTGCGAAACCCTAAAACAGGAGAAAAACAACAATTTGGACTGGGCCTTTGGGTTAATAGGTTATTCCCAAAAATAATATAAAAGTGTATAACAAAGCCCATTAAACATCCAAAACATCATAAATAATAGCATGGAATAATAAAAAATTATAGATACATTGGAGACGTATCAAGCATCCCCAAGCATAATTCCTGCTCGTCCTCGAGTAGGTAAATGATAAAAACAGAATTTTTGATGTGGAATGCTAACCAACAAAATTTTCAATGTAATTCTCTTTATTGTGGCATGAATGTTCAGATTTGAAAGATTAAAGACAAAAGTCTATATTGACATAAGAAATAATAATACGTCAAGCATACTAACAAAGCAATCATGTCTTCTCAAAAGACCATGGCTAAAGAAAGTTATCCCTACAAAATCGTATAGTCTGGCTATGCTCCCTCTTCATCACACAAAATATTCATATCATGCACAACCCTGGTTTCAGCCAAGCACCTGTTTTCATACTCTATTCTCTCAAACCTTTCAAGTTTCACGCAATACATGAGCGTGAGCCATGGATATAGCACTATGGGTGGAATAGAGAGGTGGTGGTGGAGAAGACAAAAAGGAGGGAGATTGTCTCACATCGACTAGGCGTATCAACGGGCTATGGAGATGCACATCAATAGATATCAATGTGAGTGAGTAGGGATTACCATGCAACGGATGCACTAGAGCTGAAAATGTGTGAAAGCTCAACAAAAAGAAACTAAGCGGAGGTGCATCCAACTTGCTTGCTCATGAAGACCTAGGGCATTTGAGTAAGCCCATCGTTGGAATATGCAAGCCAAGTTCTATAATGAAAATTCCCACTAGTATATGAAAGTGACTAAACACGAGACTCTCTATCATGAAGAACATGGTGCTGCTTTGAAGCACAAGTGTGGAAAAAGATAGTAGCAATTGTCCCTTTTTCTTTTCTTTTGTTTTTTTGTTTTTTTGGAGGGCCTTTCTTTATTTAGCCTTTCCTCACATGGGACAATGCTCTAATAATGATGATCATCACACTTTCATTGAATTACAACTCGATATTACAACTCGATACTAGAACAAAGTATGACCCTATATGAAGGCCTCCGGCGGTGTACCGGGATGTGCAATGAATCAAGAGTGACATGTATGAAAAATTATGCATGGTGGCTTTGCCACAAATGCGATGTCGACTACATGATCATGCATGGCAATATGACAATATGAAGTGTGTCATAAGAACGGAACGGTGGAAAGTTGCATGGCAATATATCTCGGAATGGCTATGGAAATGCCATGATAGGTAGGTATGGTGGCTGTTTTGAGGAAGATATATGGTGGGTGTTTTGAGGAAGGTATATGGTGGGTGTATGGTACCGGCGAAAGTTGCGCGGTACAAGAGAGGCTAGCAATGGTGGAAGGGTGAGAGTGCGTATAATCCATGGACTCAACATTAGTCACAAGAACTCATATACTTATTGGAAAAAATTACGAGTCATTAAAACAAAGCAATCAACGCATGCTCCTAGGGGGGAGGTTGGTAGGAGTTAACCATCGCGCGCCCCCGACCTCCACACAAAGGACGACACTCTACAAATACATCATGCTCTAACTTCGTCACATAGCGGTTCACCATACGTGAATGCTACGGGAATCACTAACTTTAACACAAGTATTTCTCAATTTAATAATAAATCCACTAGCATGACTCTAATATCACTATCTTCATATCTCAAAACAATTATCAAGCATCCAACTTCTCTTCATATTGAATGCACTTAGTATGAACGTTTTTACTACATTGATCTTGGATGCCTATCATGTGAAGGCTAGTTTTATAGCCAATGCGCATTACCATGCTGTTTTAATATACTCTCAAAAGGATATAAGTGAAGCATGAGAGATCAGCAATTTCTACAAAATATAATTACCACCGTGCTCTAAAAGATATAAGTGAAGCACTAGAGCAAAAACTATTCAACTCAAAAGATATAAGTGAAGCACATAGAGTGTTCTAACAATCCCTAGGCCATATTTATCTCTCTCAAAAAGGTGTGTCCAGCAAGGATAATTGTGGCAAACTAACAAGCAAAGACTCAAATTATGCATGACGCTCCAAGTAAAACACATATCATGTGGTGAATAAAATTATAGCTCCGAGTATAGTTACCGATAGATGAAGACGAAAGAGGGGATGCCTTCCCGGGGCATCCCCAAGCTTAGGATTTTGGTTGTCCTTGAATTTTACCTTGAGGTGCCTTGGGCATCCCCAAGCTTAGGCTCTTGCCACTCTTTGTTCCGTAGTCCATCAAAGAAATAATCAAAACTTGAAAACTTCACAACACAAAATTTAGACAAAAATCTCGTGAGCTCCGTTAGTATAAGAAAATAAAACCACCACTTAGGTACTGTTGTGAACTCACTCTAAATTCATATTGGTGTAATATCTAATGTATTCCAACATCTCTATGGTTCATACCCAATGATACTACTCATATATTCATCAAAACAAGCAAACAACACATAGAAAACAGAATCTGTCAAAAACAGAATAGTCTGTAGCAATCTGTAACTTTCGAATACTTCTGTAGCTCAAAAAATTCTCAAATAAATTCGTAAACCTTAGGAATTTTTCTACTAATCATCTGCAAAAAGAATCAACAAAAAATCACTCTTCTGTAAAAAATGGTTGCTAATCTAGTGAGCGCTAAAGTTTCTGTTTTTACAGCATGATCGCATAAACTTCACACAAGTCTTCCCAAAGATTCTACTTGGCACAAACACTAATTAAAACATAGAACCACATCTTAACAGAAGCTAGATGCGATATTTATTCCAAAACATAAGCAAAAGCAAACAAAATAAAATTGGGTTGCCTCCCAACAAGCGCTATCATTTAACACCCCTAGCTAGGCATGATGATTTCAATGATGCTCGCATAAAAGATAAGAATTGAAACATAAAGGGAGCATCATGAAGAATATGACTAGCACATTTAAGTCTAACCCACTTCCTATGCATATGGATTTTGTGAGCAAACAACTTATGGGAACAATAATCAACTAGCATAGGAAAGCAAAACAAGCATAGCTTCAAAACTTTACGCACATAGAGAGGAAACTTGCTATTATTGCAATATGTAGAAGCATATTGTCCGGGGAAACTGTCCTCCCACGAGCACCTATGGGACCGGAGCCCCTTCTACGTTGCGGTAAGGGAGCGGAGGGAGCACGAAGAGCAGATCGAGGGGCACACGCGGGCAGTTTACCCAGGTTCGGGTCGCGCGGACGCGTAAAACCCTACTCCTGCTTAGGTTGTATTGAGTCTTGGGCTCGGGAGCTTGGAGATCTACAATGCTAGCTACACCGAGCGAGAGAGTTGTCTAGGTTTCGAGCCGAACTGAACCTTCTCTACGTTGTGCATGGGCCTCCTTTTATAGCTCAAAGGGGTCACCGACAGGTGTCAACGTAGAGGAGGGTAAAAGTGTAAATTTGGTGGTAGTTGTAACAGTGCGTGAATAGTGCATGAACAGTGGATGAACAGTGGTCTTCACCTAACTTTGACAGTGGGGGACAAGGGCATTAAATGCCCGTCGCTGTCGCCCCCAAAAGCGTCCGTCCATGCTTCTCCGTTCGCCACGGCGGTAGCCTCGTCACCGTGGCTTGCCACCGTGTGCCCCAGGCTGCACAGCCGTCTGCCACGCGTCCCTGGAAGGGCCCCAGGGCGACGCGTGGGCAGATGAGCTAGAGCGCGGGCACACAGCGTAAGTTTCCCCGGCAAGCACCTTGCCGGGGTCATGATCTTGCCGGGCCCGGAAGCTTGTCGCTCTCCGGGTCCTGCCGGGGCGCATGATGCGCCGAGGCATCTCTTGAGGTATGTACTCCTTGGCCTTCCTGGCAAGCTCCTCTTGCTAGGGTCTTGTGCTAAAGTGATAACCTTGAGCCTGGTGCGGCCTTCCCGGCAAGCTCCTCTTGCCGAGGCCTTGATCTTCTGACTTGTATACTTTGTTCTTGAATGGCTTCATAGGGACCAGAAAGGTTCTTGGCGAGCACGTGGTAAGCCCTGCCACGGGAAGCTGCTACTGCCCGTGCACAAGTTGGGGTACTAAGGTACCCCTATCTTAGTACACCGACAGGAGCCCCCGGGCCTGGGCCACACACGGTGCCGAGCGCTGTTGGGCCAGGCCCAAAACAGTGCACGGGCACACGCGGCCCACGGCAAGCCGTATCCCCTTCCGTATCCGTCGCATCCCTCCCTAATGGCACGCGTCGATTGCGTCGTCGTGGGAGAGATCATGGTCTGTTGTTTAATGGGAAATGCGGAATGTCCCCCACTTCCCCCTTAAAAGCAGAGGAAGCAGGGGCAGTTCCCTCCATCGTCTTCATTGCGCCTTGATTCTCCAGAAACCCCCGTCGCCCTCCGCCTCCCAAAGGTCGACAGAGAGCCCAGCTCCACTCCCTCCTCCGCCGTCCGCAGCGTCCGCAGCGCCGTCGTCCTCCCCGCCATCCCCGCCATGGCCCCGAAGGGCGACAAGACGAAGAAGGAGAAGTCCGAGCAGGCGGCGAAGCTGGCCGCCCTGCGGAAGAAGTGCGTGGTCTTCGCGCCAAGGCTTGGTCCGAGGGAGCTCCGGGACAAATACTATTTGTTCTGGGCGAGGGAGACCAAGGCTCATCCCCGCACCAGAGTCCTCCCCGCCGTCGCCGTCGACATGTTCCCCGGCGGGTACTTTTTCTTTGCCGCATTCTTCCACTGTGGTTTGTGCCCTCCGTACTCGGAGTTCTTCTGCGATGTAATGAACACGTACGGCCTCCACCTTCTAGATTTCACCCCCAACGCCATTCTTACAATGGCCGTTTTCGCACATCTGTGCGAAAACTATGTTGGGGTTCATCCCAATGTAGCTCTTTTCCGCCACTTCTTTATGCCTAGAGTAGAGTCCGGCGCTCCCCTCTCCGGCGGCATCTCCTGGATCTTCAGGCTGAACAAGAAGGATTCGTACCTGAAGGGAGAGCTCCGCGGGAAGTGGGAGGAGTGGAGAGCCGATTGGTGCTGGGTGCTAGAAGATAAGGCCGAGCCCTTCACCTCGCCGCGCACGACTGCCATAGTGCGCGGCAGGGATTGGAGTGAATTGGCCCCGGAAGACAGCAAGCTTAATATCGCCCTCATTAGGATCATTCGTCTCCGGGTGGCCAATTTGACTGTTGGAGAAGTTGGAGCAGATTTCCTTCGCCGCCGCATCGCCCCTTTACAGGAAAGGAAGAGGCGTGCCTGGGAATTCGGCAACGCGGCGGACATCATGAGGCTGCGCCCTGGATTGAACTACAACTTCATCGTCTTGGAGTTGAATGGGATGGTCAAGGAGCTCTTCAAGCATGACCCCGCCCATCCGGAGTGGTTCAGACCTTCCCGGGGAGTGGTGCCGCTGTGCAACAGCACTGCCCGAGACTCTATTCGCGCGATGATGCCCGAGTGCGACTCTCATGGCGGCGTCCCCACTTGGCTGGAGCCTCCGCCAGATACCGTGCTGAACTTCTTCGACAACTTGGTCGAGAAGCCCTGCAAGGCCGACGAGCAGAAGGGCCTTACCCGGGATACTACTGGCCGGGATATAGCTTACATCGCCTCCAGGGTGGAGGAGGCCGCCGTAGCTGCGGCTGCGGGTGATTTTGGGTACACTGTGGACGAGGCCGAGGCCGCGGACGCAGTGAGTCAAGCAGAGGAGGCGGAGATCCTCAAGCTGCTGAAGATTGCTCCCGAGGAGTTTGCCCGGGAGCCTTCCGTGAAGCTTGCCGGGACGAGCGAGGTTGCCGGGGGGAGCGAGGCCGCCGGGCATGGCACTGAGTCCAGCGGGCCTGCCGAGGAGGAGGAGGACACCGAGGCCGGAGATTCCGATGAAGACTCCGGTGGATCTTTGAATCTCGACGATGATGCCTCCTCGTCCTCGGAGAATTCTCCGCCTTCGCCAAGCCCTCCGCAGCAGCAGAAGAAACGCCTTCGCAAGGCAACTGAGACGGTGAGGCCGCAGGCGCCGCGGCAGCAGCCGGCCCGCGGTGCGACGCGCGCCACCAAGACGAGGGAAGTCGTCAAGGAGGCGCCCCGTGCTCGAGCGTCAAGCGGAGCAGGATCTTCCCGAAGCGGAACGGGTGCTCCTTCTGCCCCTCGGTCCTCGGCGACGACGGGGGCTGGGTCTTCACAGCCCGCAGCCCCGGAGGCCGCCAAGCGCCCGAGGGAACCTTCTCCTCCAGCTCCTCGCGCGGGAGCACCTCAGGCGGATTTTGACTTCTCCGCCCTCAGCTCCGACGAAGAGGAAGAGGAGTAAGTACTTGCAATTCTTTTTGTTTCTTCGATTTTGTCTTGATTTTCCTTGTTTAGTTCTGATCTTGCTCTTGTTTTGCTTCGCAGGACCTTGACCCAGCGGATGGCGAAGAGGGCCAAGATCCTTGTGGTCACAATCGAGGACGACGAGCCCGCCGCGGCGACAAGTGACGTGCCGGCGACGAGCTTGCCGGATCAGTCTGCTGCTCCGAGGAGCAGCCCCCAGCGCAGCCCCCAGCGTAAGTCTGGTATTTATCTTTCTGCTTGACGGGTGCGCTTGAGGTGATCATCTTCATCTGATATCTTATTGTCTTGTGCAGGAGTGTAGCCGCAGCTGCAGGAGCGCCAGGAGGTCGCCCCCGACGAGCCACTTGCTCCACCCTCCCCGCCAAGGGTGAACTCCCCGGCGAGGGAGAACGCTCCGCCAAGGACGGGCACTCCGCCAAGGGCGAGTACCCCGCCAAGGGTGAGCAGCCCGACAAGGGTGAGCACCCCGCCAAGGGAGGGCGCAGGCGGCCCTCCGCCAGCAGGGGCTACTACTCCGCCGCCAAGGGAAAACTCCCCGGCGAGGGACCCTATCATTGAAGAGATCCGCGAAGGTAAGCCTTGCAACTTCTTCTTCTTGGATTTGTCTTTTTGGATATTTGCTTGACTCTTTCTTTTCTTTTTCTTCCACTAGATCCTCCAGCCCCAGAGCTGATGGAGACGGAGGCCACCGCTGAGGAGGAGGTGCACGGCGACGGCGGCAATGCCACTGCCGCCGAGGGAACGGCTGAAGCTGGCGAGCCAGTCGTCGAAGAGACATTCCCGACTGCTGACGCCGTGGCTGGGGAAGGGACCGGCGACCAAACTGCTGGCCCGGAGGCCGCAGGAGCGCCGGACGCTGCACCGGCCGCCGACCCTTCCGCCTCCGCGGAGCGGTCGGGTGTCTACTTGAAGGCCGCCAACGGGGTCTTCATACAAGTCCCGTGGGCGTCCTCGTCTCGAGCACCCGCGGAGGGAGAGACCTTTGACGGAGAGGTCCTCGCCTCCGCCGGCTTAAGGATCGTTGAAGCGCCCGGCGACAGCGACGAGCCCGAAGAGGAGGGACTCCTTCGCCGGCTCCTGGCCTTGTATCGGGCCAGGCAGGCGAAGCTGGAGTCTCGGGAGGCTCTCGCCGCCAAGGCTAGAGCAGACTTGGAGAAGCGCGCCGTGGAGCACCGTGCCGCCAACCAGGCGGCCCTCCGCAACTTGGCGGAGGAGCGTGAAGAGCTTGCCGGGGCGCAGCAAGCCTTCCTCCTGGAGAAGGCTGAGGCAGAAGAGCAGCAGCGGCTGGCCGCCGAGGAGTTGTCTCGGCGGGAAGGAGTACTCAACCAACGGAAGGTCGAACTCGACGCCCACGAGGACGACCTTACCGCCCGGGAGCAGGCCATTAGCGGGGCCCTGAAGGAGGCAAAGGACGCTGCCGCCGCCGCGGAGACTGCTAAGAAGGATCTGGCGGCCAGGGTGGAGCAGTTGGAGTTGTTCCTGAAGGCAAGCGAGGACCGAGTCACTGCGCTCAATGTGGAGCGGGAGAAAGATGCCCACACCAACTCTGAGCTGCAGGTACGTCTCTCCGAGAAGGGCACAGAGCTCCCTGACACCAAGAACTCCATTGCTGATTTAGAGCTGAAGGTCTCCACCCTGACTAGCTCGCTCGACGCCGCCCGGGACCGCGAGACGAAGCTGAAGGACGAACTCCGCAAGGAGAGGAACTTGGTGGAGAGCGCCGCCGTCTCGGCGAACAACTTCAACCGGGCAGTGGAGCAGTGGACTGATGAGCTGGTCACCTCCACTGCCAATATTGACAAGGAGATGGTGGCGCTGAGGGCGGAGCATCTCGTGTACTCCCCGGACGAGAGTCTCCCCCACAGCGCCAAGTTGAGTCTGTTCTTCAGGGGAATCGCGCCGGCACTTGCGCGGCTGCGGGAGAGGATCCCCGTGCAGCTGGCCGACGAGGCGCGTCGGCTCTGCACGGGCACCATGGAGCGGGTCTTGTCCAAGATCGTCTTCCGCAATCCCGGCATCAACCTCGTGAACGTCCTCCGCAGCTTGCCGCCCGAAGCCGATCAGGAGGCGTTGAAGGCGCATGTTGCCCACATCGTCGCCAAGGTGAACAAGATCACAAGGCGTGAAGGCGACCGCGTAGATTAGATTCCTTTCTTTCTGCTTCCTTTGCCGCTGCTAAGCATGTTATGGACATGAATCTATTAGTTATTGCGGCAAGTTATCTTTGTAATATACAATCTTATTTCGAGCAGCCAATGCAGTGTTATCTTCCTTGCTTTGGTCCCTTTACTTTGTATGCATTCCACCCTATGCTTTCAGGGAACTTGCCGGCAAGAGGACCCTTGCCGTGAGCGCTGAGTGCTGGACTCTTAGCAGCCTGCTGGCAAAGGCCTTGCCGGCAAGAAACCTTGCCGTAGCTAGTCGCAGCGCACTTAGCTTGCTGAGCGAACTCGAAAACGAAATAAGGGCGCGACACTTGTCGCAGCTCACTTAAGTCGTTGAGCGTGCTCAAAAACAAAGTAAGGGTGCGGCTAGCCACGGGTAGGTTCCTCCGCGCACAGGTTTTCCATTCAAAGTGTGGTTGTTCAAGGAAGACAACTAAAAAATTCTAAAAAATTTGAACTGCTCAAATTCTAGTAACTTAGCTTTCATAGATTGTTTGCTCCCCGACAAGGCTTCTCTTTCTTGAACAATACTTGGTTCATACCTCCATCTCCTTCCCCCCCGGCAAACTTGTGCGCGAGGAATACTCCTTCTGCTTAAGAGGGAAAGAAAAAAGAGGAGGAAAAAGCAAGTATGGTGCCTTACGGCTTGCTTGTGCTTACCGGGGATGTGCATTGTACAAAGTGTCAGATAATGCATGCAGATGACAAAGAAAAGCATGGAAATGACAAGTAGTGCGAAGCACAAAAGCTTTACTGATGCACGGGGTCTGCGCCCGGCTTTGTACAAAGGTTTACATGCAACAGGGGCAAGACTTGTACAAAAGGTGGTTGCCGGAGCGGATCACGGCAACCGCGCCTTATGGGTGAAACTTGCGAAGATGCTCTATGTTCCAGGAGTTGCTCACCGATAAGCCTTCTTCGGTCTCAAGGCGGACAGCGCCGGGCCTTGTGACTTGTCTCACCCGATAAAGGCCTTCCCACTTCGGCGTCAACTTGTTGGAATTCTTGGCGGACTGAACACGCCAAAGAACAAGGTCGCCTTCCTCGAGACTCCTGGCCTTGACCTTGCGGCAATGATAGCGACGCAAGGCTTGCTGGTATCGAGCAGCTCGTACAGCAGCCTGGAGACGTTCCTCCTCGAGGAGCAATGCATCATCTTGTCGCAGTTGCTCTTGCTCGAGCTCATCGTAAGCGAGCACTCGAGGAGATCCGTATACGAGTTCCGTGGGGAGAACTGCCTCTGCTCCATAGATAAGAGCAAAGGGTGTCTGTCCGGTGGCTCGACTTGGTGTCGTCCTGATTGACCAAAGAGCCGCCGGCAACTCCTCTATCCAGTTTCTTCCGCACTTGTGCAGCCTGTCGAAGGTTCTTGTCTTGAGTCCGCGCAGCACTTCAGCATTGGCCCTCTCCGCTTGACCATTGCTCCTCGGGTGAGCAACAGAAGCGAAACAGACCTTGGCGCCAAGGTCTTGGACGTACTGCATGAAGGTGCGACTTGTAAACTGTGTGCCGTTGTCGGTGATGATCCTGTTAGGGATTCCGAAACGGCAAACAATTGATCTGAAGAACCTGACTGCTGACTGTGCTGTCACCTTTCTCACCGGTTCCACTTCTGGCCACTTTGTGAACTTGTCGATTGATACGTACAAGTACTCAAAGCCCCCGACTGCGCGGGGAAAGGGGCCGAGGATATCGAGCCCCCAGACCGAGAAGGGCCAGGACAAAGGGATCGTCTGGAGAGCTTGAGCTGGCTGGTGAATTTGCTTGGCATGGAACTGGCACGCTTGACACTTGGTTACTTGTGCAGTTGCATCTTGGAGGGCTTCTGGCCAGAAGAACCCTTGCCGGAACGCCTTACCGGCAAGTGCCCTTGCGCCAATGTGGTGGCCACATATGCCTCCATGTATCTCTGCCAACAGCTTCTGTCCATCTTCCCTGGAAATACACTTCAACCTGACACCATTGAGTCTTCTTCTGTACAGTTCATTGCCAACGAACTGGTACATACTTAACTGCCTGGTTATTTTCTCTATCTCTTCTGGGTCGTCGGGAAGTTCTCCAGTTTGCAGAAAACGAACGATTTGTTGTGCCCATGCTGGAGCCTGAGGCTCAACAACAAGGACTAAAGGCATGAGGATTGCTGTGGGAACCTCAGCTTCTACGGCAAGAACCTGCGGTTCTGCCGGAGCTGATGGTCCCCCGGCAAGCCTGCCGGGGCAAGGCTCGTCGGGAACGCTTGCTTCAACTATACAGACCCTTGGATCTGCAGGAGCAAACTGTTCCTCAACATCTTGGCTGTTGGTCTTGGGGATCTTGGCGGCGGCTTCGGGAAGATCCGCCGGCAAGTAGTCGCGGGAGACCAACTTTCTCTTCTTGTTTTGCCCAACTGATGGTGTAACGGATGGCTGAGTTAACTTGAGCACGAAGGTCCCTGGTTCCACAGGTAACTTCATTGCAGCACACTTTGAGAGGCCATCTGCAATATCATTCTGAGCTCTTGGGACGTGCTCCATTTGCAGGCCCTCAAAGTGTTCTTCAAACTTTCTCACTTCATCAACATAAGCTTTCATCAAAGGGCTCTGGTAACTCTTATTCACTTGCCGGACCACCAACTGTGAGTCTCCCCGTATAATCAACTTCTTGATCCCAAGCTCGGCCTCAATTCTGAGGCCGGCAAGCAAACCTTCATACTCAGCAGTATTGTTTGTCGCTTGCTCCTTGGGAAAGTGCATCTGGACAACATACTTGAGGTGCTCTCCGGTGGGCGCTATGAGTACTACGCCGGCACCGGCGCCTTGCAGCGAGAAAGCACCATCAAAGTACATTATCCATTCGTTGCTTGCTTCTTGGACGGGGACGCTTGTCTCCGGGACCTCTTCATCTCGCGTTGGGGTCCATTCTGCTATGAATTCTGCCAAAGCTCTGCTCTGTATGGTTGAAGTACTCTCAAACTTGAGACCAAAGCTTGACAGCTCCAGTGCCCACTCGACGATCCTGCCTGTTGCTTCGGGATTCTGCAATATCCTCTTCAACGGAAAGCGAGTGACCACCGTTATCTCATGTGCTTGGAAGTAATGGCGCAGCTTTCTTGAGGCCATGAGGAGGCCGAAAAGCAACTTCTGCACCCCAGAGTATCTTGACCTAGCCCCCTGCAAGAGGGAACTTACAAAATACACTGGGCGCTGCACCATCTTCCTTCGCACTTCACCTTGATCCTGCGCAGACTTGTCCTTGTCGGGGCCAGAGCTTGTCGGGGAACCCCCTGCTTGTCGCTGGAAGTACTTGCCGGAGCTGCGGGTTCTTCCTCTGCCTCCCTTTCCGCTACCAACGCAGCACTAACCACTTGATTGGTTGCCGCTAAGTACAGCAGCAACTTCTCTTGTGGTCTAGGTGCGACAAGTATTGGAGTGGAGGACAGGTATCCTTTCAAGTCTTGCAGCGCTGCCTCCGCTTCCGGAGTCCATTTCATAGGACCTGCCTTTTTCAAAATTTTGAAGAAAGGCAGGGCGCGTTCTGCAGACTTTGAAATGAACCTGTTGAGGGCAGCCACACAACCAGCAAGTCTCCTTACGTCCTTGACGTGCTTCGGGGCTTCAATCTGCTTGATGGCTTTTATCTTGTCGGGATTGGCTTCAATCCCCCTCTGGGACACAAAGAACCCGAGAAGCTTGCCGGAGGGGACTCCGAAGACGCACTTCTCGGGGTTCAGCTTGAGTTGGATCTTGCGCAGATTCTCAAAGGTTTCTTCTAAGTTCTGGATCAGGGTATCTTTGCTCTTACTCTTGACCACTATATCATCCATGTAGGCTTCTATATTCCTGTGGATCTGTGGCTCAAAAGCAGCGTGCACCACCCTCGCAAATGTGGAGCCTGCATTCTTCAATCCAAAGGGCATGCGTATGAAGCAATATGTGTCGCATGGAGTAATGAATGCAGTCTTCTCTTCATCTTCCTTGGCCATGAATATCTGGTGATAACCTGAGTATGCATCAAGGAATGAGAGCAACTCACATCCAGCAGTGGAGTCAACAATCTGGTCGATGCGTGGCAAGGGAAAGGGATCCTTGGGACAAGCTTTGTTCACGTCGGTGAAGTCTATACAAAGTCTCCACTTTCCATTAGCCTTTCGCACGACAACTGGATTGGCCAACCACGTGGGATGTATCACGCCTCTAACCAGGCCTGCTGCTTCTAGCTTCTTTATCTCTTCGGCTATGAACTCTTGGCGCTCCACGGCTTGCTTCCTGACAATCTGCTTGACGGGCCGCGCGTGAGGACAAACAGCAAGCTTGTGCTCCATTACCTCCCTGGGAACGCCGGGGATGTCGGACGGTTGCCATGCAAACACGTCGACATTCGCCCGCAGGAAGGCAACGAGCGCGCTTTCCTATTTGTGGTCGAGTGTAGCACTGATGGTGAAGGTACCACCAGTGCCGTCCTCCTTGGCGGACACCTTCTTGGTCGCCGGTGGAGCGGCCATTCCTTTCTTGCACTTGCCGGTGGAGCTCGATGGTGCGTCCTCGACGGCAGCGCAGCACTCCGAAGAGGTGCGTTTGCCGGAGTGGGCCCCAGAGCTCTTGCCGGACTTGGTCTTGGTCTTCCCCCCCGGAACTTCAGCGGCAAGTGTGTTGCTTTCTGCTGCGGCTGCTGCATCCCGGTAGATCTTGTCGGCGCAGATAAGCGCGTCCTTCTTGTCGCCGGGGACAGAGATGACACTTATCGGCCCCGGCATCTTGAGTACGTTGTACGCAAAGTGGGAAGCTGCCATGAACTTGGCGAGGGCAGGACGGCCAAGTATCCCATTGTATGGTAATGGGATATCAGCAACATCAAACGTGACCCGCTCCGTCCTGAAGTTGAGCTCCCCGCCAAAGGTCACTGGCAGCGTAATCTTCCCCTTCGGCTTGCTCCTCCCCGGGTTGATTCCTTGGAACGACCCGGTTTCCTCGAGCTCGCTATCGGGGATCTGTAACTTCTTGATCACAGCTGAGGAGATCAAGTTCAGGCCGGCCCCGCCGTCAACCAACATCTTGGTGTCCTTGAGGTTGCGGATAGTTGGCGAGACCAACATCAGCAAGCACCCGACCGCAGTTGTGCGGTCAGGGTGGTCCTCAAGGTCAAAGATGATGGGCGTGCCGGACCACTTCAGCAGCCTGCGTGACTCGACGGGCGGCTCAGCTGCGTTCACTTCCCGCACCCACTGCTTGAGTTGGCGGTGGGAAGTGTGCAGAGAGGCGCCTCCATCGACACACAGAACTTCTGTGGCCTTCTGGAACTCCTGCTCGCTGTTATCTCCTTCTTCCATGTCATCTTCGTCGTCTTCTTCCTCATCCTTGTCGCGGCCCCGGGGAGGTCGATCACCTTGCCGCTGCTTGGCCTTGCCGCGGCGTCCTCCCCGGCCATTGAACGGCCGCTTCTTGCTGGGCTCTCCTCCGCCTCCTTGGGCCTTCTCCTTGTCGCGACGCTCGTATTCAGCCTTCTGCTGCTCTACGAGGTACTCGACTCTCTTGCAGTTCTGAAGATCATGGCCCTTGGTGCGGTGGATCTTACAGTACTGCTTGTCGGAGCCGTCCTGCTTGTCGGCTGCCGCTACAGGGGCGGGTTCCTTGCCGGAACCGCCAACCTGTGACTTCTTGGCGGGAGCCTCCTTGCCGGACTGCTCGACGACTAGCACCTCCTTGCTCTTCTTCTTTCTGTTATTCCGCCGCCGGCTTCTCTTTGCCGGGGCGGCGTCCTCACTGTCGCTTCCTCCTGCGCCGGTATCCTCTCCGGCGAGTCTCTTCCCCTCTTCAGCACGCGCACACTTGTCAGCCAGAGCGTAGAGCTCGCTGACATCCCGGATCTTGGTCATGGCCATCTCTTCCCTCATCCGGCGGTTACGCACGTTCTGATGGAACGCGCTGATAACCGCGGCGGGGTGGACGTCGGGAATGTTGTGCTGGACGCGGCTAAATCTTTGGATATATTTGCGCAGGGACTCTCCCTCCTTCTGGGCGAGGATGTGGAGATCACTCTCCTGGCCGTGGGGTTTGTGGCCGCCCGTAAAGGCGCCAACAAACTGGTGGCACAGATCCGCCCACAAAGAGATGGAGTTCTCCGGCAAGTGCATAAGCCAAGACCGGACGTTTGGCTTAAGCACTAGCGGGAAGTAGTTGGCTAGGATCTTCTCGTCGCGTCCCCCGGCAGCCTGCACCACGATGGTGTAGATGCTGAGGAACTCCGAGGGGTGTGTCTTGCCGTCGTACTTCTCGGGTACGTCGGGCTTGAAATTCTTCATGCTGGGCCACTAGACTCGCCGCAGCTCACGGGTGAACGCAGGGCAACCTGCCGCGTACGGCAAGTCACCTGGTTCACCGGGCGCGTGCGTGTCGACAGCGGTCCCAGCGCGCTGATCTGATTGTCGTCTGGCTTCTCTTCGACGCTCGATGCGGGTTCGAGCGTCTTCTTGCCGCCTGTCGTCGAGGACCTGGCGCTGGTCACGACGAGCCCGCGGATCCGACGACGCCGTGGAATCGTCGTCGACGTTGATCCGGCGGGGTGGCGTCTTCTGCTTCCGCGGCGGGGAGGGCACGGTAGTTGCACCCCCGGCGGTCTTGTCGCCATCGGCCTTCGTCTGGTCGACTTGCCGCGGCCGCGACGTTGCCGGCTGCTGCGGCGTGTCGTTGTTGGCGAAGGCGATGAGACTCTGGATCATCGCCCTCCAGTCTTAGGCTTTATCTGCCGCTGGAGGGAAATCGAGGAGCAGCTGTGCTCTTGCTAGAGCTTCTGCTGGAGAGGAGGGGAGCGGCGGCGAGCGGTGCGAGGAGCGAGATATGCTCGGACTTCTAACAGGGTTAGAAGGAGCAATTTCTCGCCTCGGCGACCGCGCCTTGCTCGTACCAGGACGATGGCCTTGAGCATCCCGCGATCCTCCGGTTTGTCCTTGTCCCAGCAAGCGTATGGTACCTCCTGTACCACGGCGCTGCTGGCCTGGCACCTCCTGAGAGGGATGTGGTGCGTGCACGGACGCCGAGGCTTTGGAGTTCGCCCGGTCGTCCGTCTTGTCCTTGGATTTAGTGGCGCCGTGAGTTTCCTCGCCGGCGACCACCCTTCCGCCGGCGTCTCCTCCACCAACCGTTGGTTCTGGTGGCGGTGGGATCGACGCAGATGGGCCTCCGACCTCCGAAGCCTTCTTCTTCGGAGGCATGTTGATGCTGTCGATGTGGTTGATGAAGCTGATGAGGTTGCTGAAGGTTGCGCCCGCGTGAGCGCCGGATCAGGTTCGCACAACCTCGACGCCCCCTACCTGGCGCGCCAAAGATGTCGGGGGAAACTGTCCTCCCACGAGCACCTATGGGACCGGAGCCCCTTCTACGTTGCGGTAAGGGAGCGGAGGGAGCACGAAGAGCAGATCGAGGGGCACACGCGGGCAGTTTACCCAGGTTCGGGCCGCGCGGACGCGTAAAACCCTACTCCTGCTTAGGTTGTATTGAGTCTTGGGCTCGGGAGCTTGGAGATCTACAGTGCTAGCTACACCGAGCGAGAGAGTTGTCTAGGTTTCGAGCCGAACTGAACCTTCTCTACGTTGTGCATGGGCCTCCTTTTATAGCTCAAAGGGGTCACCGACAGGTGTCAACATAGAGGAGGGTAAAAGTGTAAATTTGGTGGTAGTTGTAACAGTGCGTGAATAGTGCATGAACAGTGGATGAACAGTGGTCTTCACCTAACTTTGATAGTGGGGGACAAGGGCATTAAATGCCCGTCGCCGTCGCCCCCAAAAGCGTCCGTCCATGCTTCTCCGTTCGCCACGGCGGTAGCCTCGTCACCGTGGCTTGCCACCGTGTGCCCCAGGCTGCACAGCCGTCCGCCACGCGTCCCTGGAAGGGCCCCAGGGCGACGCGTGGGCAGATGAGCTGGAGCGCGGGCACACAACGTAAGTTTCCCCGGCAAGCACCTTGCCGGGGTCATGATCTTGCCGGGCCCGGAAGCTTGTCGCTCTCCGGGTCCTGCCGGGGCGCATGATGCGCCGAGGCATCTCTTGAGGTATGTACTCCTTGGCCTTCCTGGCAAGCTCCTCTTGCCAGGGTCTTGTGCTAAAGTGATAACCTTGAGCCTGGTGCGGCCTTCCCGGCAAGCTCCTCTTGCCGGGGCCTTGATCTTCTGACTTGTATACTTTGTTCTTGAATGGCTTCATAGGGACCAGAAAGGTTCTTGGCGAGCACGTGGTAAGCCCTGCCACGGGAAGCTGCTACTGCCCGTGCACAAGTTGGGGTACTAAGGTACCCCTATCTTAGTACACCGACACATATGATCCTCTCTCAAAATTTTTTCCAGTAGCATCATGAATGAATTCAACAATACAACTATCACATAAAGCATTCTTTTCATGATCCCCAAGCATATAAATTTTATTACTCTCCACATAAGCATAATTCTTCTCATTCATAGTAGTGGGAGCAAACTCAACAAAATAACTATCATGTGAGGCAGAATCCAATTGAAAACTAAAATCATGATGACGAGTTTCATGGTTATCATTATTCTTTGTAGCATACAAATCATCACAATAATCATCATAGATATCAACTTTGTTCTCGTAATCAATTGGAACCTCTTCTGAAATAGTGGATTCATCACTAAATAAATTCATGACCTCTCCAAATCCAATTTCATCAATATAATCATCATAAATAGGATGCATGCTTTCATCATAATAAATATTATCATCAAAACTTGGGGGACTAAAAATATCATCTTCATCAAACATAGCATCCCCAAGCTTGTGGCTTTGCATATCATTAGCATCATGGGTATTCAAAGAATTCATACTAACAACATTGCAATCATGATCATCATTCAAATACTCTATGCCAAGCATTCTATGTAATTCTTCTTCTAGTAATTGAGCACAATTTTCCTTTCCATCATTTTCACGAAAGATATTAAAAAGACGAAGCATATGACGTAACCTTAATTCCATTTTTTGTAGTTTTCTTTTATAAAATAAACTAGTGATAAAAAAGAAACTAAAAAATTCGATTGCAAGATCTAAGATATACCTTCAAGCACTAACCTCCCCGGCAACAGCGCCAGAAAAGAGCTTGATGTCTACTATGCAACCTTCTTCTTTTAGACGTTGTTGGGCCTCCAAGTGCAGAGGTTTGTAGGACAGTAGCAAATTTCCCTCAAGTGGATGACCTAAGGTTTATCAATCCGTGGGAGGCATAGGATGAAGATGGTCTCTCTCAAACAACCCTGCAACCAAATAACAAAGAGTCTCTTGTGTCCCCAACACACCCAATACAATGGCAAATTGTATAGGTGCACTAGTTCGGCGAAGAGATGGTGATACAAGTGCAATATGGATAGTAGATATAAGTTTTTGTAATACGAAAATATAAAAACAGCAAGGTAGCAAGTGGTAAAAGTGAGCATAAATGGTGTTGCAATGATAGGAAACAAGTCCTAGGGTTCATACTTTCACCAGTGCAAATTCTCCCAACATGGATAACATAATTGGATCATATTACTAGCCCTCAACATGCAACAAAGAGTCACTCCAAAGTCACTAATAGCGGAGAACAAACGAAGAGATTATGGTAGGGTACGAAACCACCTCAAAGTTATTCTTTCTGATCGATCTATTCAAGAGTCCGTAGTAAAATAACACGAAGCTATTCTTTCCGTTCGATCTATCATAGAGTTCGTACTAGAATAACACATTAAGACACAAATCAACCAAAACCCTAATGTTACCTAGATACTCCATTGTCACCTCAAGTATCCATGGGCACGATTATACGATATGCATTACACAATCTCAGATTCATCTATTCAACCAACACAAAGAACTTCAATGAGTGCCCCAAAGTTTCTACCGGAGAGTCAAGACGAAAACATGTGCCAACCCCTATGCATAGATTCCCAAGGTCACGGAACCTGCAAGTTGATCACCAAAACATACATCAAGTAGATCACGTGATATCCCATTGTCACCACAGATAAGCACATGCAAGAAATACATCAAGTGTTCTCAAATCCTTAAAGACTCAATCCGATAAGATAACTTCAAAGGGAAAACTCAATCCATTAAAAGAGAGTAGAGGGGGAGAAACATCATAAGATCCAACTATAATAGCAAAGCTCGCGATACATCAAGATCGTGACATCTCGAGAACACGAGAGAGAGAGAGAGAGAGAGAGAGAGAGAGAGAGAGAGATCAAACACATGGCTACTGGTACATACCCTCAGCCCCGAGGGTGGAGTACTCCCTCCTCGTCATGGAGAGTGCCGGGATGATGAAGATATCCACCGGAGAGGGATTCCCCCTCCGGCAGGGTGCCAGAATAGGGTCTAGATTGGTTTTTGGTGGCAACAGAGGCTTTCGGCGATGGAACTCCCAATCTAGGTTAATTTCCGGACGTTTCAGTACACATAGGAGGTGTTGGAGTCGGGGCCAAGCAAAGGGGGTCTATGGGCTGTCCATGAGGTAGGGGGGCGCGCCCCCCACCCTCGTGGACAGCCTGTGGGTCTTCTCGTCCCCCTCCTGCACTTCCTGGGCTTCTTTTGGTCCAAAAACGTCATCCGTTGAGTTTCAGGTCAATTGGGCTCCGTTTGATATTCCTTTTCTGCGAAACCCTAAAACAGGAGAAAAACAGCAATCTGTAATGGGGCTTTGGGTTAATAGGTTAGTCCCAAAAATAATATAAAAGTGTAAAACAAAGCCCATTAAACATCCAAAACATCATAAATAATAGCATGGAACAATAAAAAATTATAGATACGTTGGAGACGTATCACTCGTGTCCTGCGATCCATTGCCGTGGCGACATCATCCACGCCCTGCACGTGCCCCTGCAGGAACCCTAGCCGCCATGGTTTGCTAGCGCAGTTGCCACATCTCTTCTCGTGTTTGCCCACTACCCCGCGTATCCGCGCACGCGGCTGCAGGCTCGGGCTCGACCGTGTTGTTCCACATCGAGTCCTCGACTACCTCGACCGATGGCAGACTGTTTAGTAAGGCCTTCCTCCTTCGAATAATGTTTGTTCAATGTCGAGATAATGGGGACTGTCCTGGATCAAAAAATGATTCTGAAGTAGCATACATCATTTAGACTAATTGATGGATTCTTTTATTTTCTGCTAGATTTATTCATCATATTTTTGGGAAATTTACCATGTTTCCTAAAGATTATAACATAGTAAGTTCCATGTAGGAATTTCAAATCACAATGGATTTATTTGCAGGCTGCAGAGACAACACCGCTTTTGTGGTCACAAGCTCAAAATTACCGACTATAAGATCCCTTGTGTTATTACTATATCTGCTACCTTTATGTTGTACCAGATATCTTCTCTAATAGCGGACAATTACAATAATTTGCAATAAGTCATTAGTGTAACACCTAGAAGCATATTGTCACCCCGGTTCTAGATGTTCAGGGGTGGACTTTTTTCTTCTGTGGTTGAGCGATTCACCACTTGTCTGTATTCTGTACCTGTTGATTCGGGAATATTTCTTGTAGCATTTCAGCAATAGTTCTTTCTTGTGATGCATTACGCTCTAATTTCTTGATTCTAGGTGCGTGGATAATTAATCAATATCTTTATGAGGATGATCATAGTAGATTAGTTAAATAAGTCGATAGTACCTCCAGATATCCTAGTTAATAGCCTATATATGACCATGTCATCAAAGTACATTTCTTCAAGTATCAGTTAATAGGCGAGCACTATTATCTATAACATCATGATTATTTTCAAGAGACCAAAAAAACCTCCTTATTAGTGTTATGAATCCATACCGATTTCTGTCACACGCTTGTGTAGTACTATAGGAATAAGCCCACATGCATCTATCTGTCCTAATATTTCTTTTTATTGTATAATCTTTAGTTTCATCTTCCCTCACAGGTTCTGAAGTTAACTACGTGCTTCAGCCAACATGTGTTTGTTTGTGCTTTCTCTTAACAGGTATATCTTCCGGACTTGTGCGTACTGCAATTAGGAGGTACAAAAATTCGCATTTATATAAAGAGGCCCTAAAAAGAATTTGAAGCCTCTGGAAAATTTAACTATTGAACTATGTATGTATAATCAAGATTATTGGTTACCTACTACCATTTAGTTGGTTCCAGAATTCATATAATTTATAATATATATAATGTTTGGATAATCAGTACTGTAGTAAATACAAGCTGATGGTTCAAAATGAATAGCCCCATCCAATTGTTCAAACATCCCAGTCTTTTAATATGCAGTTTATGATCTGAACGAGTTCAGAACTTGTGCAAGTCGCAGCTAAGAGAATAGAATCTTATCAGTTTACAGTAATGTTCAAAACATGAAGTATCAGTGTTTGTACTTCATAGCATGGTGATGTCCCTTCTGCTAGTGTTTATTATGATGATTCATATAGTAAGTTGATGCACGATGCGGAATTTATTTAGTACACTGTACACATATATAGGTTGCATCTACATTTTTATTAATAAACTCATATTGATTTTTTTGGTATTCACATTATTAGCTAGCTCCACATCTATATGTAAATCAATGTGCAAGTCATATTTGTGAGCATGTATCACAATACCTAATTCAGACACACCCAAATTTAGCTGGGTGCGAATTATTTTCTTTTAACTACAGTAGCTACATGGTTTTTTAAGGGGGTACCTTGTGTCTTACTTAGTACTCCCTCCGTCCGGAAATACTTGTCATCAAAATGAATAGAAAGGAATGTATCTAGATGTATTTAGTTCTAGATACATCCCCTTTTGTCCATTTTGATGACAAGTATTTTCGGACGGAGGGAGTATGTTCTTTTGAGGTTTATGTTACTCAATGGACATATAGCATTTTGTTCATAGGAAAACAAGGATCAAAAGTGATTGTCATATGTAGGCTAGTACTCTCCCTTTCTACATACAGAGCTAGTAATGTCATGACCCTCAGCCTTTCTTCGCCTCCTCCATAACTTTCTGCTCTATTGATATTCTCTATCATAAGTTACTAATCTCATTCCTTTGTTGTTCTAGATTGCCAAGATAAATTCAAGATGCATGGATGTTGATTGCAATGTCAAGAATGGCTATTTCACCAGATAATTAGAATGTCATTTTCAAGTGTAATGGTTCAAACACTATAGTTGATTGAATGATCAAGAATTAGGCTAGTACTAGATGGTTTCACATATGTAATATTTGTATCATGTTCTCTGTAATGCAATACATTCTTTTTAATATATTATGAGGATTCCTGCTTATTGTATTGTCGCTGCTATCCATCTGCATTGGGCTAATAGTTTAGGGTCATAGTATATAAAATACCAATAAATTGTTCATATATGCCAGAGCATCTAGTTGTTGCAATGATATGGTATGTCCATTTGAAACTCGCTTTTGTGGGGTAGCCACCAACGCATATGAAACGTTGCTAAGCTTCAGCTCTATACGTTGCTGTCTTGCAACGCTTCTGCACGTGATTTACCAGCAGATGTATATATGTTGTTGTAGACCATTGCAACGCTACCAATGGCAATGCATACTAATCTGTTGGGGTAGACCACAGCAACGCATATATGGACATACGGCAACACATGGATGCGTTGCTGAAGGGGGGTTCCTGTTATAGTGACATGACCGAGAAACCTCGCCGGCCAATAACCAATAGCGGGACCTAGATAACCAGTTACATTGTGACATTTGATGCACCCAAAGCATTCCTACGGTATCCGGGAGTTGCACAATCTCATGGTCTAAGGAAATGATACTTGACATTAGAAAAGCTCTAGCAAACGAACTACATGATCTTGTGTTATGCTTAGGATTGGGTCTTGTCCATCACATCATTCTCCTAATTATGTGATCCCGTTATCAACGTCATCCAATGTCCATGGCCATGGTGTTTTTTTGTGCAGAAATAAAAAAGTTCTCGGAATGACCTGAAAATTCACGGAGAATTACTTTGGAAAATTTAAAAAATACCTGCGGAAAGATCTAGACCAGGGGGCCCACACCCTGTCCACGAGGGTGGGGGGCGCGCCCCCTGCCTCGTGGGCCCCCTGATGCTCCACCGGCATACCCCCTGACTCCATATATTCACTATCGGGGAGAAAAAAATCAGAGAGAAAGAATTATCGTGTTTTACGATACGGAGCCGCCGCCAAGCCCTAATCTCTCTCGGGAGGGCTGATCTGGAGTCCGTTCGGGGCTCCGGAGAGTGGAGATCGTCGCCATCGTCATCATCAACCTTTCTCCATCACCAATTCCATGATGCTCGCCGCCGTGCGTGAGTAATTCCATCGTAGGCTTGCTGGACGGTGATGGTTTGGATGAGATCTATCATGTAATCGAGTTAGTTTTGTTATGGTTTGATCCCTAGTATCCACTATGTTCTGAGATTGATGTTGCTATGACTTTGCTATGCTTAATGCTTATCACTAGGGCCCGAGTGCCATGATTTCAGATCTGAACCTATTATGTTTTCATGAATATATGTGTGTTCTTGATCCTATCTTGCAAGTCTATAGCCACCTACTATGTGTTATGATCCGGCAACCCCGAAGTGACAATAATCGGGACCACTCCTGGTGATGACCGTAGTTTGAGGAGTTCATGTATTCACCATGTGTTAATGCTTTGGTCTGGTACTCTATTAAAAGGAGGCCTTAATATCCCTTAGTTTCCAATAGGACCCCGCTGCCACGGGAGGGTAGGACAAAATATGTAATGCAAGTTCTTTTCCATAAGCACGTATGACTATATTCGGAATACATGCCTACATTACATTGATGAACTGGAGCTAGTTCTATGTCACCCTAGGTTATAACTTCTACATGATGAACTGCATCCTACATAATTCCCCATCACCAATCCAATGCCTACGAGATTTTCACATATTGCTTGTTGCTTATTTACTTTTCTGCTGCTACTATTACAATAACTACAAAAACATTATCGTTACATTTGTTACCGTTACTACTACTATCATATTACTTTGCTACTAAACTACCTTTCAGATATTATGTTTCCAGGTGTGGTTGAATTGACAACCCAGCTGCTAATACTTAAGAGTATTCTTTGGCTCCCCTTGTGTCGAATCAATAAATATGGGTTGAATACTTTACCCTCAAAAACTGTTGCGATCCCCTACACTTGTGGGTTATCATACCTCTCCGTCATACGGAGTGACAAATCCCAGTCTCGATTCGTGCCAACCCAACAGACACTTCCGGAGATACCTGTAGTGCACCTTTATAGTCCCCTAGTTACGTTGTGACATTTGATACACCGGAAGCATTCCTAGGGTGTCCGAGAGTTGCACAATCTCTTGGTCTAAGGAAATGATACTTGACATTAGAAAAGCTCTAGCAAACGAACTACATGATCTTGTGCTATGCTTAGGATTGGGTCTTGTAAATCACATCATTCTCCTAATGATGTGATCCCGTTATCAACGACATCCAATGTCCATGGTCAGGAAACCACAACCATCTATTGACCAACGAGCTAGTCAACTAGAGGCTCACTAGGGACATGTTGTGGTCTATGTATTCACACATGTATTACAGTTTCCGGTTAATACAATTATAGCATGAACAATAGACAATTATCATGAACAAGAAAATATAATAATAACCATTTTATTATTGCCTCTAGGGCATATTTCTAACAACCCCAACATACCTGAAGTGGTCAAAGACTCCTATCACCTTCCATAAATCGGACTACCTAGGGCATGTTGTTACCCATGGGTGGCAGGCTTTGCTGGTCGACCCAGTTGTTGGAGGCACATGGTTGCGTAAAGTTCTCATGGACGGTGGTAGTGGTTTGAACATTCTTTATGCTGGGACCCTCCAGGGGATGGGCATTCCGATGTCCCGACTCAGTGAAAGAGGCATGACATTCCGCGGAGTCATCCCATGGAAAAAGCCTAAATCAATCGGCCAAATTGCTTTGGATGTGGTATTTGGTGACTCGAAGAATTTTTGAAAGGAAAAATTGACATTGGAAGTGCAGATTGCCTATCATGCTATTCTGGGTAGACCGGCATACGCTCGTTTCATGGCCCGTCCATGTTACGTATACCTCAAGTCGAAGATGCCTGGACCCAGAGGTGTGATTAAGATAACTGGGAATAGGCAGAGAGCGGAGGAGTGCCTCCAAAAGGGACCAAGATTGCTGATGAGCAGATGGCGATGGTGGAACTGGAAGAGTACAAGAAGAATGCTGATCCGAGTGACTTGCTCCGTGCTAAGAAGCCCGCTTCAGAATCTGCATTTCAGTCAGCTGGCGAGACGAAGCCAGTTCACATCGACCAGAAGATCCCATGGCTGACAGCAAATAGGAAGCCACGCTCATCCAGTTCCACCGTGAGAACTGGCACATCTTCGCATGGAAACCACCAAACATGCCGGGTGTACCCAAGGGACTGGCTGAGCACCGTTTGTGTGTCGACTCAAAGGCCAAACCTGTCAAAGAGCACCTTCAATGTTCTGCCGTGGAGAAGAGGAAGGCGATTGGCGAGGAAGTGGCTCGGCTCCTAGCGGCTGAGTTCATACGCGAGATATACCACTCCGAGTGGCTCGCCAACGTCGTCATGGCCCCCAAGAAGGATAAGCCACTCCGCTTGTGTATTGATTTCAAGCAAATCAATCGGGCCTGCCTAAAAGATCATTTCCTGCTCCCTCGCCTCAGCCAGATCCTCGACTCGACTTTGGGGTGCGAGCATTTGTCTTTTCCCGAAGCGTATTCCGGATACCATGAGATCCGACTGTATGGGCCAGGTGAACCAAAAACGGCCTTCATAACCCCATTCGGGTGCTTTTGCTATATGCTACTTCTCGAGCTTGCGTTGTATTCCCTCGAAGAGGAAAGGGTGATGCATCACATCAGCGTAAGTATTTCCCTCTATGTTTGAGAACCAAGGTATCAATCCAGTAGGAGACCACGCGCGAGTCCCTCGCACCTACACAAACAAATAAGAACTTCGCAACCAACGCGATAAGGGGTTGTCAATCCCTTTACATTCACTTACGAAAGTGAGATCTGATAGATAGGATAGTTTGATATTTTCTGTATTTTTGGATATGAGAATAGCAAGTAAAAAAACAGCAAAATAAAGTAGATTGTAGATTGATATGTTGAAAATAGACCCGGGGGCCATAGGTTTCACTAGTGGCTTCTCTCATGATAGTAGAATTCTACGGTGGGTGAACAAATTACTATCGAGCAATTGATAGAAAAGCGAATAATTATGAGAATATCTAGGAATGATCATTATATATAGGCATCACGTCCGAGACAAGTAGACCGAAACGATTCTGCATCTACTACTATTACTCCACACATCGACCGCTATCCAGCATGCATCTAGAGTATTAAGTTCATAAGAACGGAGTATTGCTTTAAGCAAGATGACATGATGTAGAGGGATAAACTCAAGCAATATGATATAAACCCCATCTTTTTATCCTCGATGGCAACAATACAATATGTGCCTTGCTGCCCCTGCTGTCACTAGGAAAGGACACCGCAAGATTGAACCCAAAGCTAAGCACTTCTCCCATTGCAAGAACTATAGATCTAGTAGGCCAATCCAAACCGATAATTCGAAGAGACTTGCAAGGATATTATAATCAGACATAAAAGAATTCAGAAAAGAACCAAATATTTCTCAAAGATAATCTTGATCATAAACTCACAATTCATCGGATCTTGGCAAATACACCACAAAAAGATTACATCGAATAGATCTCCTCGAAGACAGAGGAGAACTTGGTATTGAGATCCAAAAAGAGAGAAGAAGCCATCTAGGTACTAACTATGGACCCGAAGGTCTGTGGTAATGTAACATCCCAAAATTCTAAATTTTGGAATATTATAATAAATAGATAGATTTGATTGCTTGTTTGGTGTGCTGAGTGAAATTGAGTGAAATTCGAAACTTTTGAATGTTAAATGAGAGGGAATAAAATGACTTTCCCAAAACTTTCACTTTGCCTTTTTGATCTCCGGGGAAGTCAATTTCTTTTCAACACAAAACCCTAGAGTGAAGATAATATGACTTCTTCCATTTATTTCAAATGATAAAGGGCTTTGAAAGGATTTTGAATTACATTCTCGAAATATTTTAAATTCAGAAACTTTATGCAACTCAATGATTTTCCCGAGAGAATATAAAATGACTTCTTCAAATTATAGGAAATATGAGTTGGAAGTTTTTCTGAAATTTTCTTTAAACTCATTTTTAAAAATTGAGTTATATGGGTTTTATTCAAATTATTTTTCCCCAAAAATAAAATATATGGAAAATAGGGTAACATGATTCTCTACAGCATAAAATTGGAGAGAAATAAATTTGAAATATTTTTGGTATTTTTAAAATGATTTCTACTGGATTTTATTGCAACAGTAGCACTATTTGATTTATATAAATTTGTGAGCAATTTATTTGACTGTAGCAAAATGTTCATATTGTAGATATTCATTTTCTGAAAATTTTGATATATAATATTCCTATATAAAAGTTTTCTCTATTTTCGTTTTTTTGTTTTTTTGTTCTGTTTCTATTAAAAAAAGAAAACTGTGCGTGCGCCTCTATTTATCCGTCGCCCATGTGTGCAGCTTAGTAGCAGCGGGCGCCTCATTTTTTCCCCTTTCCTCCTAACGGGCCAGACCTAGTCAGCCTTTTGTTTTTCTTTTCTTTCCAGTTTTTTTTCTCTTCTGCCGAAATTAAAAAAAAAGTGCAGCGGTGCGTGCGTGCGGCTGGCCGGCCCATTAGCTTTTTAGCCCGTGCGATTCCCTTCTATTTTAATTGTACGTGTACGTTTAGTTCCACATTGCCTAGCCTTTGACTTTTAAGTCTTTATTCGACCTATAAATATAGAACCATAGAGGCTCCAAAAATCATCCGATTCGGGTTAAATCAATATTTTTGTTTGACTAGATTCACTTAAAAAATATTTCTTCTCTCCGGCGGAAATTCTAGAAGATCTCCTCCTCTCTCCAAAGTTATCTTTTCTCTCCCTATAAAGGTATCTTTCTTCGTTTTTTTATATACTCCCGTAGATTTTTTTACTAGTACAATAGAATAATTAGATTTATAAACTAGTCCTGTATTTACAATTTGGATCTAGAATTCTTTTAGCCTTAGCTATTTTTTCGTGCGTAAAACAGCTTGGCCCTGATTTTTCAAATAGCCATAACTTTTTACTCGTTCGTCCAAATTAGATGAAACCAACGCCCACAGTTTCGTTTTGACTTCACTTATTCTTTGAACCTATCAAATAAACTTTTTACAACTTTCCAAATTTTAAAATTTGCTCAAAATCATTTTCAAACTTCTTTTGATCATATCTTTCTAACCGTAACTCCGATTTAGTTGATTCTTTTTGCAAATCGAAGCTCTTGACCTAAACTTTCTGATATGGCCAAATTCACCTAATTTTGGTACTGTTAGAAATTGTTTTCTGTTTCAAGAGTCATTCTTTTGTTTTCGAAATTTTCCGAAGTGTTTTATTCGTTTTTTCCAATCTTCTAAGTGATTGCTTATGTGTGGTTATTATTCCTTGCTTACGATAGATTGATCGGAGTGTGACGAGTATATCAAACACGAGTTATGAGTGCAAATCTTCTACATCGTCAGTACAAGGCAAGTTCACACTTTGATCATATTTTCCAATACCCAGTTTAATTGCATTAGTTATATCCTCAAACACTTGCATGGTTAGGACTGGTTACATAATATGATGCTTTGTAGTTCATGAGGTAGGAACCCAATGACCTGAGATCAACCAAGGGGGGTATACGTTTTGTTACTTATTGCTTAGCCATGCTTGTAGACGTGGATTGGTATGAGAGTTCCACGAAAGATGTGAGAGTGATGTTTAAGGGAAATTTAAGGTGGTAATTTAATACACATCTGGGTGGATTGGTTGCAGGACACCTGGGGTTGCCAGTGTTGTCCTAGGAAATCCCGGGGTTTCCGTGTGATTGTCCTATGGAATGCCACCCAGGCTCAAAGGGATCATATAATATTTTCATGCCTAGAAACTTCCATGTGCAGCCACAAGCCATTATGGGCTCTGGCATAGTATGAGTAAGTTGTGTGACCTCTTTCAGTGGTAGACTAGCAGATGTGGCGAATGTAGGTGTACTGGTCTACCCGGAGTAAAGAGTTAATCCTTCTGAAAGACTGTGTCTCGGTCATCCGTTTCTCAAACACCATGCAGTGCGAGAAATTAAACGGAGGCTATCGAGTCTTGTGGGGAAAAGTGCACAAACCGCTGCAGAGTGTACACACTATTCATGAGTAGCCGTGTCCCCGGTTATGGACATCTTTGAGTATCTAGAAGTGGATTATTTGTTGATCTCAACACTCTATTTAACTTGTTGGGTTAATAATGACTTTGGTTTGGGATTGAGATGGGGTTACTATTCTCAATTGTTCATGATTTAAATTTAACAAAGTAGTTAAATAAAATGCATTCCTTTGTGGTAGGGAAAAATCACCTTTATGCAAAAACAGCCTTACAGCCTCCACCAGCCAAATATGCATGTAGTTGTAGGACTTGTTCATCATTACTCATTAAATTGTGAATTTGCCAGTACATTCAATGTACTGACCTACATGGCTGCAATGTCTCATGTTGCAGGAATTATTCGACGAGTAAGTGTTACGTTAGGATTGCGCTGTCTACACTCAACCTTGCCGTTGGTGTTGATGGGAATCCACAACCTTTGTTACTTCCGCTATATATGGATTTGAGGTAATAGTATTTACGTTACTTTATACATGTGATTTACCTCTGTTATAAATCCTCGAGTACTATGTGTGTCAGCATACCGATCCAGGGATGACACTTAAGCACAGAGACTTGATCCATTCGGGTCGGGTCGCTACAGGTAAACTACTCACAACTCATGGTGAGGCGATGGTGTTGATGTAGAAGCACTCCGTGGAAGATCCCCCCTCCGGCAGAGCTCCGAAACAGGCCCCAAGATGGGATCTCACGGGAACAAAAGGTTGCGGTGGTGGAATTAGGGTTTTCTCTGTTGCTTCGATGTTTTCAGGGTACATGGGTATATATAGGAGGAAGGAGTACGTCGGTGGAGCAACGTGGGGCCCACGAGGGTGGGGGCGTGCCCAGGAGGAGGGGGCGCGCCCTAGACCCTCGTGGCACCACATGTCCCCTGTGCCTTGGTTCTCAAGTCTCTCGTGAAGATATCGTTCCAAAAATAACTCTCCTGAAGGTTTCATTCCGTTTGGACTCCGTTTGATATTCCTTTTCTGCGAAACCCTGAAATAGGCAAAAAAAAAACAACAATTTGGACTGGGCCTTTGGGTTAATAGGTTAGTCCCAAAAATAATATAAAAGTGTTTAATAAAGCCCATTAAACATCCAAAACATCATATGTAGTAGCATGGAACAATAAAAAATTATAGATACATTGGAGACGTATGAAGCATCCCCAAGCTTAATTCATGCTCGTCCTCGAGTAGGTAAATGATAAAAACAGAATTTTTGATGTGGAATGCTAACCAACATAACTTTCAATGTAATTTCTTTATTGTGGCATGAATGTTCAGATCCGAAAGATTCAAGACAAAAGTCTATATTGACATAAGAAATAATAATACTTCAAGCATACTAACACAACAATCATGTCTTCTCAAAATAACATGGCCAAAGAAAGTTATCCCTACAAAATCATATAGTCTGGCTATGCTCCCTCTTCATCACACAAAATATTCATATCATCCACAACCCCGGTTTCATCCAAGCAATTGTTTTCATACTCAATTTTTTCAAACCTTTAAACTTTCATGCAATACATGAGCGTGAGCCATGGATATAGCACTATGGGTGGAATAGAGTGGTGGTTGTGGAGAAGACAAATTGAGGAAGATAGTGTCACATCGACTAGCCGTATCAACGGGCTATGGAGATGCCCATCAATAGATATCAATGTGAGTGAGTAGGGATTGCCATACAACGGATGCACTAGAGCTAAAAACGTATGCAAGCTCAACAAAAGAAACTAAGTGGGTGTGCATCCAACTTGCTTGCTCACAAAAACCTAGGGCATTTGAGGAAGCCCATCGTTGGAATATACAAGCCAAGTTCTATAATGAAAATTCCCACTAGTATATGAAAGTGACTAAACATGAGACTCTCTATCATGAAGAACATGGTGCTACTTTGAAGCACAAGTGTGAAAAAAAAGACAGTAGCATTGTCCCTTTCTCTTTTCTTTTCGTTTTTCTTTCTTTTTCCTTTTTTTCCTTTTTTGGGCCTTTCTTTTTCTTGGCCTTTCCTTCTTTTTTCTTCTTCTTTTTTCTTTGGGACAATGCTCTAATAATTATGATCATCACACATATATTGATTTACAACTCGATACTAGAAAAAAATATTGACTCTATATGAATGCCTCCGGCAGTGTACCGGCATGTGCAATGAATCAAGAGTGACATGTATGGAAAAATATGCATGGTGGCTTTGCCACAAATATGATGCCAACTACATGACCATGCATGGTAGTATGACAATATGAAGCGTGTCATATGAACGGAACGGTGGAAAGTTGCATGGCAATATATCTCGGAATGGCTATGGAAATGCCATGATAGGTAGGTATGGTGGTTGTTTTGAGGAAGGTATATGGTGACTTTTTTGAGGAAGGTATATAGTGGGTGTATGGTACCGGCGAAAGTTGCGCTGTACAAGAGAGGCTAGCAATGGTGGAAGGGTGAGAGTGCGCATAATCCATGGACTCATCATTAGTCATAAAGAACTCATATACTTATTGCAAAAATTTACGAGTCATCAAAACAAAGCAATCAACGCATGCTCCTAGGGGGGAGGTTGGTAGGAGTTAACCATCGCGCGCCCACAACCTTCACACAAAGGATGACACTCTACAAATACCTCATGCTCTAACTTCGTCACATAGCGGTTCACCATACGTGCATGCTATGGGAATCACAAACTTTAACACAAGTATTTCTCAAATTCATAATAACTCCAGTAGCATGAATCTAATATCACTATGCTCATATCTCAAAACAATCATCAAGTATCAAACTTCTTATCATATTCAATGCACTTTGTATGAAAGTTATTACTACATTCATCTTGGATGCCAATCATATTAGGACTAGTTTTATAACCAAAGCACATTACCATGCTGTTCTAAAAGACTCTCAAAAGGATATAAGTGAAGCAAGAGAGATCAACAATTTCTACAAAATAAAATCACCACCGTGCTCTAAAAGATACAAGTGAAGCGCCAGAGCAAAACTATTTAGCTCAAAAGATATAAGTGAAGCACATAGAGTGTTCTAACAAATTCTAGACCATAATTATCTCTCTCAAAAAGGTGTGTCCAGCAAGCATGATTGTGGCAAACTAACAAGCAAAGACTCAAATCATACATGACGCTCCAAGCAAAACACATATCATGTGGTGAATAAAAATATAGCCCCGAGTATAGTTACCGATAGATGAAGACGAAAGAGGGGATGCCATCCTGGGGCATCCCCAAGCTTACGCTTTTGGTTGTCCTTGAATTTTACCTTGGGGTGCCTTGGGCATCCCCAATCTTTGGCTCTTGCCACTCTTTGTTCCATAGTCCATCAAAGCCATACTCAAAACTTGAAAACTTCACAACACAAAACTTAGCCAAAAATCTCGTGAGCTCCGTTAGTATAAGAAAACAAACCACCACTCAAAGGTACTGTAATGAACTCTTTCTTTGTTTATATTGGTGTTAAACCTACCATATTCCAACTTCTCTATGATTCATATCCTCCAATACTACTCATAGATTCATCAAAATAAGCAAACAACACACGAAAAACAGAATCTGTCAAAAATAGAATATTCTGTAGTAATCTGTAACTTTCGCATACTTCTGTAACTCCAAAAAATTGAAATAAATTGGTAAACGTGAGGAATTTGTCTATTAATCATCTGCAAAAGAAATCAACTAAATATCACTCTCTAGTAAAATCTGGTGACTATTCTAGTGAGCGCTAACGTTCTTGTTTTTTACAGCAAGATCATATAAACTTCACGCAAGTCTTCCCAAAGATTCTACTTGGCACAAACACTAATTAAAACAATAAACAGAAGCTAGATGCAATATTTATTCCTAAACAGAAGCAAAAACAAAGAATATAAAATTGGGTTGCCTCCCAACAGGCGCTATCTTTTAAGGTCCCTAGCTAGGCACGATACAAGGATAGATCTAGGTATTGCCATCTTTGGAAAGTAATCCATAAGTGGCTCTCATAATGGATTCATATGGTAATTTAATTTTTTCTAGCAAAGTGTTCCATGCCTTTCCTTAATGGAAATTGGAATCTAATATTTCCTTCCTTCATATCAATAATTGCACCAATCGTTCAATGGAAAGGTCTACCAAGAATAATAGGACATGAAGGATTGCAATCTATATCAAGAACAATGAAATCTAAGGGCACATAATTCCTATTGGCAACAATAAGAACATCATTCATCCTTCCCATAGGTTTCTTAATAGTGGAATCTGCAAGATGCAAATTTGAAGAACAATCATCAAGGTCATGGAAACCTAACAAATCACACAAAGTTTTTGGGATAGTGGAAACGCCTTGCACCCAAATCACACAAAGAAAAGCACTCATGATCCTTAATTTTAATAGTAGGTTCCCATTCATCATAAATCTCTCTAGGGATAGAAACTTCTAGTTCAAGTTTTTCTACATAAGACTGCATCAAAGCATCAACTATGTGTTTGGTAAAAGCTTTATTTTGACTATAAGCATGCGGAGAATTTAGTACGGATTGCAACAAGGAAATACAATCAATCAAAGAGCAATTATCATAATTGAATCCCTTGAAATCCAAGGTAGTGGGTTCATCACTATGCAAAGTTTTAATCTCTTCAATCCCACTTTTAACAATTTTAGCATCAAGATCTAAAAACTTTGAATCATTGGGACGCCTTTTAATTAAAGTAGACTCATCTCTAGTCCCATCTTTATCAAGATTCATACTAGAAAACAAGGATCAAATAGGAGATATATCAATAACTTTCAGATCTTCATCTTTATTTTTATGATAACTAGAAGAACACGCTTTTATAAAGCACTATTTTTTAGCACACATCCTAGCGGTTCTTTCTTTGCATTCATCAATGGAAATTGTCATGGCTTTGAGAGACTCATTGATATCATGCTTAGGTGGAATAGATCTAAGTTTCAAGGAATCAACATCAAGAGTAATTCTATCCACGCTTCTAGCCAATTCATCAATCTTAAGCAATTTTTCTTCAAGCAAAGCATTGAAATTCTTTTGCGAATTCATAAACTCTTTAACACTAGTTTCAAATTCAGAAGGCATCTTTCCATAAGAGTTATTGTAGGAATTACCATAATTATTAGAGGAATTACTAGGAAAAGGCCTAGGATTAAAGTTTCCTCTATAAGCATTGTTACCAAAATTATTCATACCAACAAAATTCACATCCAAAGATTCATTATTATTCTCAATCAACGTGGATAAAGGCATATCATTAGGATCAGAATAAGCACTCTTAGTAGCAAATAATTTCATAAGTTCATCCATCTTTCCACTCAAAACACTAATCTCTTCGATAGCATGCATTTTTTTGCTAGTAGATCTTTCGGTGTGCCATTGAGAATAATTAACCATGATATTATCTAGGAGTTTGGTAGCTTCTCCTAAGGTAGTTTCCATATCAGTGCCTCCTGCGGCTGAATCTAAAAGATTTCTAGAAGCAAAATTCAAGCCATCATAAATTTTTTGTATAATCATCCATAAGTTCAAACCATGTGTAGGGCAATTACGTATCATTAATTTCATTCTCTCCCAATCTTGTGCAACATGCTCATGATCTAGTTGCTTAAAATTCATAATATCGTTTCTAAGAGAGATAATCTTAGCAGGAGGAAAATACTTAGAGATAAAAGCATCTTTGCACTTATTCCACGAATCAATACTATTTCTAGGCAAAGAGGAAAACCAAGTTTTAGCATGATCTCTAAGTGAAAACGGAAATAACTTCAATTTAACAATATCGTTATCAGTATCCATCTTCTTTTGCATATCACACAAATCAACAAAGTTGTTTAGATGGGTAGCGACATCTTCACTAGGAAGGCCGGAAAACTAATATTTCATGACAAGATTCAGCAAAGCAGCATTGATCTCACAAGATTCAGCATCGGTAATAGGAGCAATCGAAGTGCTAATAAAATCATTATTGTTGGTATTGGAGAAGTCACACAATTTGGTATTGTTTTGAGCCATAATGACAAGCAAGCAATCCAACACAAAAGCAAACAAGAAGCAAGCGAATGATAAACACACGGCAAAAGAAGGGCAAATAAAACAGCAAGGGTGAAGTGGGGGAGAGGAAAACGAGAGGCAAATAAATGTAATGCGAAGGATAAGGGTTTGTGATAGGTACTTGGTATATGACTTTTGCGTAAGCCTCCCCGGCAACGGTGCCATAAATCCTTCTTGCTACTTCTCGAGCTTGCGTTGTATTCCCTCGAAGACGAAAGGGTGATGCAGCACAGTAGCGTAAGTATTTCCCTTAGTTTTTTAGAACCAACGTATCAATCTAGTAGGAGACCACGCGCGAGTCCCTCGCAACTACACAAACAAATAAGAACTTCGCAGCCAACGCGATAAGGGGTTGTCAATCCCTTTACGATCACTTACGAAAGTGAGATATGATAGATAGGATAGGTTGATATTTTTGGTATTTTTGGATATAAGAACATAAAGTAAAAAACAGCAAAGTAAAGTAGATTGTAGATTGATATGTTAGTGGCTTCTCTCATGATAGCAGAATTCTATGGTGGGTGAACAAATTACTGTCGAGCAATTGATAGAAAAGCGAATAATTATGAGAATATCTAGGCATGATCATTATATATAGGCATCACGTCCGAGACAAGTAGACCGAAACGATTCTACATCTACTACTATTACTCCACACATCAACCGCTATCCAGCATGCATCTAGAGTATTAAGTTCATAAGAACAGAGTAATACTTTAAGCAAGATGACATGATGTAGAGGGATAAACTCAAGCAATATGATATAAACCTCATATTTTATCCTTCATGGCAACAATACAATACGTGCCTTGCTGCCCCTGCTGTCACTGGGAAAGGACATCGCAAGATTGAACCCAAAGCCAAGCACTTCTCCCCTTGCAAGAACTATAGATCTAGTAGGCCAAACCAAACCTATAATTTGAAGAGACTTGCAAGGATATTATAATGATACATAAAAGAATTCAGAAAGGAACCAAATATTTCTCAAAGATAATATTGATCATAAACCCACAATTCATCGGATCTCGACAAACACACCGCAAAAAGATTACATCGAATAGATCTCCTCGAAGACCGAGGAGAACTTGGTATTGAGATCCAAAAAGAGAGAAGAAGCCATCTAGGTTCTAACTATGGACCAGAAGGTCTGTGGTAAACTACTCACAACTCATGGTGAGGCGATGGTGTTGATGTAGAAGCACTCCATGGAAGATCCCCCTCCGGGGGAGCTCCGGAACATGCCCCAAGTTGGGATCTCACGGGAATAGAAGGTTGCGGCAGTGGAATTAGAGTTTTCTCTGTTGCTTCGATATTTTCAGGGTACATGGGTATATATAGGAGGAAGGAGTACGTCGATGGAGCAACCTGGGGCCCACGATGGTGGGGGTGCGCCCAGGGGGAGGGGGCGCCCTAGACCCTTGTGGGCACCACGTGTCCCCTCTGCCTTGGTTCTCAAGTCTCTCGTGAAGATATCGTTCCAAAAATAACTCTCCCGAAGGTTTCATTTCGTTTGGACTCCGTTTGATATTCCTTTTCCGCGAAACGCTGAAATAGGCAAAAAAAACAACAATCTGGACTGGGCCTTTGGGTTAATTGGTTAGTCCCAAAAATAATATATAAAAGTGTATAATAAAGCCCATTAAACATCCAAAACATCATATATAATAGCATGGAAAAATAAAAAATTATAGATACGTTGGAGACGTATCACTATATCACCATGCCATTCGGTCTTAAAAATGCAGGTGTCACATTCATGCACATGATCGAGAAGTGCCTGCTCACTCAGAATAGTCGGAATGTGGATGATATTGTGGTCAAGTAACGTCAAGGTTCCGACCTACTGACTGACCTCGCTGAAACCTTTGCCAATTTGAGAAGGTATGACATTAAGTTGAATCCTTCCAAGTGTACATTTGGAGTACCTGGAGTCAAATTACTCAGTTTTCTCATTTCCGAACAAGGGTTAGACATTAGTCCCGAGAAGATCAGCGCAATTCTCCGAGTGAAATGCCCTGTGCGTGTGCACGATGTTGAGAAGCTTACTGGCTATCTCGCCGCACTGAGTCAGTTCATTTCTCATCTCGATGAAAAGGCACTTCCTCTTTACCGATTGATGAAGAAGTCCGATAAATTCGAGTGGACTCCCAAAGCCAAAGCACAATATGTGGATCTCAAAGCCATGCTCTCTACCCAGTCGGTGCTTGCTGCTCCGAACAAGAAATAACCTCAACTCTTATACATTGCAGCTACTGGTCAAGTTGTCAGCACATTACTCACAGTCGAGAGAGAAGAAGAAGGCAAAGCTTACAAAGTTCAATGCCCAATGTACTACGTCTCTAAAGTCTTGACTCCGTCCAAACCGAGGTATTCACATTACTAGAAGCTAGTTTATGGAATTTACTTGACTATGAAGAAAGTTGCACATTATTTCCAAGATCACTTGGTCTCAGTCGTCAGTGATGCTCCACTATCTGAGAGCATGAACAATCGAGATGCAACTGGTCGAGTGGCTAAGTGGGTGATCGAACTTCTCCCTTTCGATGTCAAGTTCGAAGCGAAGAAGGCGATCAAATCTCAAGCTCTCGCATATTTCTTGGCCGAGTGGATTGAACAGCAACAACCGACTCAGGTCCACTCGGAACACTGGGCTATGTTCTTCGATGGGTCTAAAATGCTTAATGGGTCAGGTGCCGGGGTGGTCCTGGTGTCTCTAAGGGGCGACCGACTCATCTATGCCCTCGAGATTCCTCCAAAAACGAGGTTGAGTATGAGGCACTCCTCTATGGGTTGCGCATGGCATCTCACTCGGCGTCCATCGCCTGATGGTTTATGGTGACTCGGATTTGGTGTTCAATCAGGTGATAAAGGAGTGGGATGTCAGGAGCCCTGCCATGACAGGATATTGCAACACAATAAGGAAGCTAGAGAAAAAGTTTGAAGGTTTGGAGCTCCACCACGTCCCCCGAGCCAAAAACCAAGAGGGCGATGATTTGGCAAAGATAGGTTCCACCAGGAAGCCTGTTCCCAACAACGTGTTTCTCGAACACCTCCATTCTCCGTCATTACAGGAGGACCCTTTCACCGAAAAACCTCCCCAAGCGATAAGTCCTGCTGATCCAACTAAGATCGAGGTCCCAGCAGTCATTGACCTAGTTATGGAAGTTCAGGTAATCACCCTAACTGGACAGTGCCATATGTTGCGTATCTTCTAAGGCAGGACCTTCCAAAAGACAAGGTTGAGGCAAGACAGATTGTTCGTAGATCTAAAGCATTCACAGTGATAAATGGACAACTCTACTAGGAGAGTGTCACTGGAGTGGCCCAGCGATGCATTTCTCCAGAACAAGGTCGACTGATTCCAAATGAGATTCACCCGGGAACTTGTGGCCACCACGCGTCCTCCCAAACCATTGTTGCCAAGGCATTTCAAGCCGGTTTCTACTGGCCACACGCCAATGAAGCTACCAAAGAGATATTCAAGCACTGCAACGACCGTCAGCTCTATGACACCATGTCACACAAGCTTGCGTCCGCTTTGAAGACTATTCCACTTGTCTGGCCATTCGCCGTGGGGGCTTGGACATGGTTGGACCACTACGTACAAGCAGGAGCAGTTTCACTCATTTGCTTGTGGCCGTTGACAAGTTCACCAAGTGGATTGAGTCCAAGCCCATCAAGAAGTTAGATTCACACACAACCATCTATTTCATGAGACAAGTGTTTTTCAGACTCGGAGTTCCAAACAACATCTTCACGGACAACAGTCCAACTTTGACTCAGAAGAATTCAGAAACTTCTGCACCTCCCAGGGCACTCGGGTAGATTATGTATCTATTGCACACCCGCAGTCGAATGGACAAGCTGAGAGAGCAAATGGCCTTATCCTTCAATGATTGAAGCCCTAGCTCATGCGCGATCTCGAACATGCAGCTAGTGCATGGGTAACTGAGCTACCATCTGTTCTATGGGGCTTAAGGATGACCCCGAATCGGTCCACCAAGCACTCACCTTTCTTCATGGTTTATGGAGATGAAGCCGTGATGCCCAGTGATCTCCTTCATAATGCCCCTCAAGTAGAACTGTACTCAAAAGCGGAGGCAGAGCAGGCGCGGCAAGACGCTATTGATCTCTTAGAAGAAGAGCGCGAGATGGCACTGACCCGGTCGACTGTTTACCAGCAAGATCTTCATCGATTCCAAGCCAGAAACGTCAGGGGTCGAGCATTTCAAGAGGGAGATCTTGTTCTCCGAGTTGACGAACAGCGGCCTCACAAACTAGCCCCCGCATGGGAAGGCCCTTTCATCATCACCAAGGTGCTACACAATGGGGCCTACCACCTCTACAACTTCGAGAAAAGGATTAATGATCCACGTTCCTGGAATGCGGATCTCCTTCGTCGTTTTTATACTTGACAATCAGACTGTCAAGATGTAATAAGAAGTACTCTTTAGATTGTTTATCGAGACACGACTCGTGCAGTCCCGTAATGATTGTTCTCGCATAAACATGTGTTCAAATCTCCCAAGTGGGTGACTTAGCCGCGAAATTTGTTTTCGCCTAAGTTAAAAAAATCTACTCAGAGTGAGAGCACCCCTCCACCAGGGGGCTTAGCCTCGAGCCCGTTCTCGCCTAAGTTAAAAAACTACTCCGAGTGAGAGCATCCCTCCACTCGGGGGTTTAGCGGCGAGTCCTCTCTCGCCAAAGTTTAAAAACTACTCTGAGTGAGAGCATCCCTCCACTCGAGGGCTTAGCCGCGAGCCTGCTCTCGCCTAAGTTAAAAAACTACTCCGAGCGAGAGCATCCCTCCACTCGAGGGCTTAGCCGCGAGCCCGCTCTCGCTTAAGTTAAAAAACTGCTCCAAGTGAGAGCATCCCTCCACTCGGGGGCTTAGCCGCTAGACCGCTCT
>LR738713.1:785250692-785278607 GCA_902687465.1 Secale cereale | reverse complement strand
CTTAGCCGCCAGCCCGTTCTCGCCTAAGTTAAAAACTACTCAAAGTGAGAGAATCCCTCCAATTGGGGGCTTAGCCGCAAGCCCGCTCTCGCCTATGGTAAAAAAACTACTCCGAGTGAGAGCATCCCTCCACTCGGGGCTTAGCCGCGAGCCCGTTCTCGCCTAAGTTAAAAAACTACTCCGAGTGAGAGCATCCCTACGCTCTGGGGCTTAGACGCGAGCCCGTTCTCGCCTAAGTTAAAAAAACTACTCCGAGTGAGAGCATCCCTCCACTCGGAGGCTTAGCCACAAGCCTATTCTTGCCTAAGTTATAAAACAACTTCGAGAGAACAGCTACTCCGCCCAAAGCATATCAAAGGTCAACCAAACGAGCAGATGGAAAACAAATATTTAGATAAATCCTTCAAGTTCGAAAAGGAAGGAAAAAGTACTCGGGTGACAGACCCGAAGGAGTTTAACGCTTACAAGATCACTCGGCATCCCGAGGAAAATAAAGGTCGAATCACAAAGTTTTTCACTCGGTAGGAGGACTGGCGGGCTCGATGAAGGTGTCCTGATCAATGCCGTCTGCGATCCGAGTATCTGCAAAAATGAAGGTCTCCATGAAGCTTTCAAATGGGAGCTTCTTCGTGTTAGCCACTTGAAGATCCTTCAGCTTGTCTTCCTTGACATCCTTGCAGTGGACCAGAACAAGTGAAAGCGTTACGTTGGCTCCGCAACGGGCAGCTGATTTCTTCCACGCCTGCACTCGACTAGGAATCTCATTGAGCCGAGTCATTAGTGACGCGAGGTCATTTCAAAGGTTATGATCTGACAACAACTCTTAATCTATCCTTGTCAGTGCTACCATCAGCCGAGCAATATACCCCAAGACACTCTCAAAGCAAGCTTCAAGTCGCAGCACATTCATGTCAGCAACATCACCGACGAGAGATTTGGTGGGATCCAGGGCCGTCTCAATCCGATATGTCGCTTGCTCAAAGTTCTAGCAGAATTCTGCACAAAATGGAAAATATGAGTCACCAGCATTGCGTAGAAGTTTATTGTGTGTTCACTCAAACGAAGAAGGATACCTTCGAGCATGATGTACATCTTTTGAGCAAGACCTCCCACATACTCCTCCAGCTCACCCCTCTTTCGAGTGAGTTCATCCACCTTGTCAGTCAAGGCGATCTTCTCTCCTCTCAGCTGAGAAGCCTCCTTCTTCGGCTCAACGACAACAGTCTTCAGGGTCGCAGTCTACTCTTCGAGTTTACCGACTGAAGCCAGTTTTCTCTTAGCTGCCTCGGTCTTCTCCCTGGCCATTTATGTGCTGCAGCAAGATTGTTGTCCTTCGCCTCCAAGGCCTGCTTCACGGTGTCTAAAGAAACAACAGTCCTGAGTCGAGCTTGCAGCCGATGGTTTTCACTACGCACATCTGTTCGAGTGGAATTACTAAATTCAAGGAACGGAATGAAAAAGTAACAATGCTCCCAGTTGCCGAAAGTTACCTCCCATGGTCTTCACCTCAGTCTGGGCACGCTCCAACTTCTTATTGGTGGCCTCTAACTCCAGTTGGAGCAAGATCTTTTCCTTCTCCAGAGCAACAAACTGGGCCTCAAGTTCAAATTATTTTTGAGATTGATAGAAAGACAAATCAATCGACCAGGAACAAGATTTCTCACGTTTTTTCAAACAAGTATTACCTCTACTTCCGAGTAGAGAAGAGCAAACACAGTCCGTTGCTACCAGAAGAATTCTCAAACCCCCGCCGAATCAAACATTCGACGACAGTCTCGGGGACTACACCAAGTGGGTGCACTCAGCGTGCCCCCACTTGTCGGTGTACTAAGGTAGGGGTACCTCAGTACCCCAACTTGTGCACGGGCCGTTGCAGCTTCCCGCGGCAGGGTTTACCACGTGCTCGCCGGAGACCTTTCCTGCTCCATGTCGAACCATTCAAAAACAAAGTGTACAAGACAGAAGATCGAGACCCCGGCAAACAGAGCTTGCCGGGAAGGCCGTTCCAGGCTCAAGGTTACCTCGCCCACGCAAGGCCCTGGCAAGAGGAGCTTGCCAGGAAGACTAGAAGATTACATCATAGAAGACACGCCTCGGCGCTATATGTGTCCCGGCGAGGGCCCGGGGAGCGGCAAGCTTCAGAGCCCGATAAGCTCCCGGGCCCGGCAAGGTCAAGACCCCGGCAAGGTGCTTGCCGGGAGAGTTGCGCTGTGTGCCCATGCTCCAGCTCATCGGCCCACGCGTCGCCCTGAGGCCTTTCCAGGGACGCGTGGCGGATGGCTGTGCAGCCTGGGGGACACGGTGGCACTCCACGGTGGTGAAGCCATCGCCGTGGCAAACGGAGACGCAAGGGCGGGCGCTTTTGGGGTCGACGGCGACGGGCATTAAATGCTCTTGTCCCCCACTGTCAAAGTAGGTAGCAACCACTGTTCATACACTGTAGCTCCACTATTCCCGCACTGTTACAACTACCACCACATTTACATTTTTACCCCTTTCTCCTACGTTGACACCTGTCGGTGACCCCTTGCACTATAAAAGGAGGCCCATGCACAACGTGGAGGGGGTTCGGAACCTAGATCGCTCAGACGCTCGGTGTAGCTAGTTCTTCAAGCTCCCGAGCTCTCCAACTCAATACAAACTAAGCAGGAGTAGGGTTTTACGCATCCATTGCGGCCCGAACCTGGGTAAACTGCCTGCGTGTTCATCTCGATCTGCTCTTTGTGCTCCCTCCGCCCTCTTACCGCACGAACAAGGGGCTCCGGTCCCATAGGTGCTCGTGGTGGATAGTTTCCCCCGACATCTTTGGCGCGCCAGGTAGGGGGGCGTCGAGGTTGTGCGAACCTGATCCGGCGTTCACGCGGGCGCACTCTTCATCAACCTCTCCGAATTCATCAGCTTCATCAACAACAGCACCATGGCCCCGAAGAAGAAGGCTTCGGAGGTCGGAGGCCCGTCTGCGTCTCACCCGCCGCCACCGGAACCAACGGTGGGCGGGGGAGACGCCGTCGGAAGGGTGGTCGCCGGCGAGGACACTCGCGGCGCCACCAAGTCCAAGGACAGGACGGACGACCGAGCCTCGGTCTCCGTGGACGCGCCGCGTCCATCTCAGCATACGACAACCCAGCAGCGCGATACCACAGGAGGTGGTATCCGCTTGCTGGGACAAGGACAAACCGGAGGCTCGCGGGACGCTCCGGACCGCCGTCCGGGCACAAGCAAGGCGCGGACGCCGGGGAGGGACCCTGCTCCTTCTAACGCTGTTAGGAGTCCGAGCATATCCCGCTCCTCGCACCGCTCGCCCCCGCTCCCCTCCACTCCAGCAGAAGCGCTCGCAAGGGCGCAACTGCTCCTCGATTTCCCTCCAGCGGCAGACAAGGCCGAAGACTGGAGGGCAACCATCCAGAGCCTGATCGCCTTCGCCAACAACGACTCTCCACAGCAGCCGGCGACCTCGCGGCCGCGGCAAGCTGAGAAGACGAAGGCCGACGGCGACAAGACTGCCAGGGGTGCAACCACCGTGCACTCCCCGCCGCAGAAGCAGAAGACGCCGCCCCGCCGGAACAACGCCGACGACGGCTCCACGGCGTCGTCGGACCCGCGGGCCCGTCGGGACCAGCGCCAGGTCCTCGACGACCGGCGACAAGAAGACGCTCGGACAACAATCGAGCGCCGCCGAGAAGCTCGGCGACAATCAGACCAGAGAGCTGGGAACGCTGTCGACGCGCGCGCGCCCGGTGAACCAGGCGACTTGCCGTACGCGGCAGGCTGCCCTGCGTTCACCCGCGAGCTGCGGCGCGTCCAGTGGCCCAGCATGAAGAATTTCAAGCCCGACGTACCGGAAAAGTACGACGGCAAGACGCACCCCTCAGAATTCCTCAGCATCTACACCATCGTGGTGCAGGCTGCCGGGGGGCGCGACGAGAAGATCCTGGCGAATTACTTCCCGCTCGTGCTTAAGCCGAACGTTCGTTCCTGGCTTATGCACTTGCCGGAAGGTTCCATTTCTTCTTGGGCAGACCTTTGCCACCAGTTTGTTGGTGCCTTCACCGGCGGCCACAAACCCCACGGCCAGGAGAGCGATCTCCACATTCTGGCCCAGAAGGAAGGAGAATCCCTACGCAAGTACATCCAACGCTTCAGCCGTGTACAGCACAACATCCCTGACGTCCACCCTGCCGCGGTTATCAGCGCGTTCCACCAGAACGTGCGTAACCGCCGCATGCGTGAAGAAATGGCGATGACCAAAATTCGGGATGTCAGCGAGCTCTACGCTCTAGCTGATAAGTGCGCACGCGCAGAAGAGGGGAGGAGACTCCCCGGGGAGGATGCTGGCGCAGGAGGAAGCGACAGCAATGACGCCGCCCCGGCAAAGAAGAGCCGGCGGCGGAACAACAGAAGGAAGAATAAGAAAGAAGTGCTTGCCGTCGAGAAGTCCGGCAAGGAGGCTCCCGCCAAGCAAACACAGGCTGGCTGCTCCGGCAAGGAGCCTGCCCCTGTAGCGGCAGCCGACAAGCAGGACGGCTCCGACAAGCAATACTGTAAGATCCATCGCACCAAGGGCCACGACCTCTCCAACTGCAAACGCGTCGAGTACCTCGTCGAGCAGCAGAAAGCTGAGTATGAGAGGCGCGACAAGGAGAAGGCCCAAGGTGGCGGAGGAGAACCAAGCAAGAAGCGGCCATTCAATGGCCGGGGAGGACGCCGCGGCAAGGCCAAGCAGCGGCAAGGTGATCGACCTCCCCGGGGCCGCGACAAAGAAGAAGAGGACGACGACGAAGACATGGAGGATGAAGATAACAGCGAGCAGGAGTTCCAGAAGGCCACGGAGGTCCTGTGCGTCGATGGTGGCGCCTCTCTGCACACCTCCCACCGCCAGCTCAAGCAGTGGGTGCGTGAGGTGAATGCAGCAGAGCCGCCCATGGAGTCGCGCAGGCTCCTCAAATGGTCCAGCACGCCCATCATTTTTGATCTTGAGGATCACCCTGACCGCACCACCGCGGTCGGGTGCTTGCCGATGCTGGTCTCACCCACCATCCGCAACCTCAAGGTCACCAAAATGTTGGTTGACGGCGGGGCCGGGCTGAACTTGATCTCCTCTGCTGTGATCAAGAAACTCCAAATCCCAGATGGCGAGCTCGAAGAAACCGGTTCTTTCCAAGGAATCAACCCGGGAAGGAGCAAGCCCAAGGGGAAGATCACACTGCCGGTGACCTTTGGCGGGGAGCTCAACTTCAGAACTGAGCGCATCACTTTCGACGTCGCTGATATTCCATTGCCATACAATGGAATACTCGGCCGTCCCGCCCTCGCCAAGTTCATGGCAGCTTCCCACCACGCCTACAACGTACTCAAGATGCCGGGGCCGATAAGCGTCATCACTATCCACGGCGACAAGAAAGATGCGCTTGTCTGCGCCGACAAGATCTACCGGGATGCAGCAGCTGCGGCCGAGAGGGATACACTTGCCGCTGAAGCTCCCGGGGGGAAGAAGACGAAGACCAAGTCCGGCAAGTGCTCTGGGGCCCACTCCGGCAACCGCACCTCTTCGGAGTGCTGCGCTGCCGTCGAGGACGTTCCATCGAGCTCCACCGGCAAGTGCAAGAAAGGGATGGCCGCTCCTCCGGCAACCAAGAAGGTGTCCGCCAAGGAGGACGGCACTGGTGGTACCTTCACCATCAGTGCCACGCTTGACAGCAAATAGGAAAGCGCGCTCGTTGCCTTCCTGCGGGCGAATGTCGATGTGTTTGCCTGGCAACCATCTGACATCCCCGGTGTTCCCAGGAAGGTAATTGAGCACAAGCTTGCTGTCTGTCCTCATGCGCGGCCCATCAAGCAGAAAGTAAGGAAGCAAGCCGTGGAGCGCCAAGAATTCATCAACGAAGAAATCAAGAAGCTAGAGGCAGCAGGCCTAGTTAGGGGTGTGATCCATCCGACGTGGTTAGCAAACCCAGTCGTCGTGCGCAAGGCCAACGGGAAGTGGAGACTGTGTATAGACTTCACCGATGTGAATAAAGCATGTCCCAAGGATCCATTCCCCTTGCCGCGCATTGACCAGATCGTTGACTCCACTGCCGGATGTGAGCTACTCTCTTATCTTGATGCATATTCAGGCTACCATCAGATTTTCATGGCCAAGGAAGATGAAGAGAAGACTGCATTTATCACTCCATGTGGCACGTATTGCTTCATACGCATGCCATTTGGACTGAAGAATGCAGGCTCAACCTTTGCAAGGGTAGTATACACTGCTTTTGAGCCACAGATCCACAGAAATGTAGAGGCTTACATGGATGATATCGTGGTGAAAAGCAAGAGCAAAGAGACCTTGGTCCAAGATTTGGAAGAGACATTTCAGAACCTGCGTAAGATCCAGCTCAAGTTGAACCCCGAGAAGTGCGTCTTTGGAGTCCCCTCCGGCAAGCTTCTCGGGTTCTTTGTGTCACAGAGGGGGATTGAAGCCAACCCCGACAAGATTAAGGCCATCGAGCAGATAGAAGCCCCGAAGCGCGTCAAGGATGTCAGAAGGCTTGCAGGTTGTGTGGCTGCCCTCAGTAGGTTCATTTCGAAGTCTGCAGAACGCGCCCTACCTTTCTTCAAAATTTTGAAGAAGGCAGGTCCCATGAAGTGGACTCCGGAAGCGGAGGCAGCGCTGCAAGATTTGAAGCGATACCTATCCTCCACTCCAATACTTGTCGCACCTAGACCACAGGAAAAGTTGTTGCTATACCTAGCGGCAACCAACCAGGTGGTTAGTGTTGCGTTAGTAGCGAAGAGGGAGGCCGACGAGGAGTCTACACCACCGGCAAGCGAATCCAGCGACAAGCAGGGGGCTGCTCCGACAAGCTCTGGCCCCGACAAGGATGGCTCTGCGCAGGAACAGGAAGGAGTGCGGAAGAAGATGGTGTAGCTCCCAGTGTATTTTGTAAGTTCCCTTCTCCAGGGGGCTAGATCAAGATACTCTGGTGTGCAAAAGTTGCTTTTCGGCCTCCTCATGGCCTCGAGAAAGCTGCGCCATTACTTCCAAGCACATGAGATAACAGTGGTCACTCGCTTTCCGCTGAAGAGGATATTGCACAATCCAGAAGCAACAGGCATGATCGTTGAGTGGGCACTGGAGCTGTCGAGCTTTGGACTCAAGTTTGAAAGTACTTCAACCATACAGAGCCGAGCTTTGGCAGAATTCATAGCTGAGTGGACCCCAACGCCCGATGAAGAATTCCAAGAAACAAGTGCACCCGTACAAGAAGCGACAAGTGAATGGGTAATGTATTTTGATGGTGCCTTCTCGCTGCAAGGCGCCGGTGCTGGCGTGGTACTCATCGCGCCCACCGGGGAGCACCTCAAATATGTTATCCAGATGCACTTCCCAAGAGAGCAAGCGACAAACAACACCGCTGAATATGAAGGCTTGCTTGCCGGCCTCAGGATTGCGGCCGAACTTGGGATCAGGAAGCTGATTGTGCGGGGAGATTCTCAGTTGGTGGTCCGGCAAGTTAACAAGAGTTACCAGAGCCCATTGATGGAAGCTTATGTAGATGAAGTGAGGAAGCTTGAGGAGCACTTTGAAGGTCTGCAAATGGAGCACGTCCCGAGAGCTCAGAATGAAATAGCAGATGGCCTTTCAAAGTGTGCCTCGATGAAGTTACCTGTGGAACCAGGGACCTTCTTGCTCAAGCTGACTCAACCATCCGTTACACCATCAATTGGGCAGTCCAAGAAAAGAAAGTTGGTCTCCGGCGACTACTTGCTGGCGGATCTTCCTGAAACCGCCGCCAAGGTCCCCAAGATCAACAATCATGACGTTGAGGAACGGTTTGCTCCTGCAGATCCTCGGATCTGTGCAGTTGAAGCAAGTGTTCCCGACAAGCCTCGCTCCGGCGAGCTTGCCGGGGGATCATCAGCTCCGGCAGAACCAGAAGTTCTTGCCGTGGAAGCTGAGGTTCCCGCAGCGGCCCTCGAGCCTTTGGTCCTTGCCGTCGAGCCTCAGGCTCCGGCATGGGCGCAGCAGATCGTCCGTTTTCTGCTAACTGGAGAACTTCCCGACGACCCTCAAGAGATAGAGAAGATAACCAGGCAGTCAAGTATGTACCAGTTCGTGGATAACGAGCTATACAGAAGAAGACTCAATGGTGTCAGGTTGAAGTGCATCTCCAGAGAAGATGGACAGAAGCTGTTGGCAGAAATCCATGGAGGCATATGCGGCCACCATATTGGCGCAAGGGCACTTGCCGGGAAAGCTTTCCGGCAAGGGTTCTTTTGGCAAGAAGCCCTCCAAGATGCAACTGCACTAGTAACCAAGTGTGAAGCGTGCCAGTTCCATGCAAAGCAAATCTATCAGCCAGCTCAAGCTCTCCAAACAATACCTTTGTCCTGGCCCTTCTCGGTCTGGGGGCTCGATATTCTCGGCCCCTTCCCCCGCGCTGTCGGGGGCTTTGAGTACTTGTACGTTGCAATCGACAAGTTCACAAAGTGGCCAGAAGTAGGACCAGTGAGAAAGGTGACAGCACAGTCAGCGGTCAGGTTCTTCAGGTCGATTGTTTGCCATTTCGGAATCCCTAACAGGATCATCACCGACAACGGTACGCAATTTACTAGTCGCACCTTCATGCAGTACGTCCAAGACCTTGGCGCCAAGGTCTGTTTCGCTTCTGTTGCTCACCCGAGGAGCAACGGTCAAGCGGAGAGGGCCAATGCTGAAGTGCTGCGCGGACTCAAGACAAGGACCTTTGACAGGCTGCGCAAGTGCGGAAGAAATTGGATAGAGGAGCTACCGGCGGCTCTTTGGTCAATCAGAACGACACCAAGTCGAGCCACCGGACAGACACCCTTTGCTCTAGTCTATGGAGCAGAGGCAGTTCTCCCCACGGAACTCGTATACGGATCTCCTCGAGTGCTCGCTTATGATGAGCTCGAGCAAGAGCAACTGCGGCAAGATGACGCATTGCTCCTCGAGGAGGGACGTCTCCAGGCTGCTGTACGAGCTGCTCGATACCAGCAAGCCTTGCGTCGCTACCATAGCCGCAAGGTCAAGGCCAGGAGTCTCGAGGAAGGCGACCTTGTTCTTCGGCGTGTTCAGTCCGCCAAGAATTCCAACAAGTTGACGCCGAAGTGGGAAGGCCCTTATCGGGTGAGACAAGTCACGAGGCCCGGCGCTGTCCGCCTCGAGACCGAAGAAGGCTTACCGGTGAGCAACTCCTGGAACATAGAGCATCTTCGCAAGTTTCACCCATAAGGCGCGGTTGCCGCGATCCGCTCCGGCAACCACCTTTTGTACAAGCTTTGCCGCTGTTGCATGTAACCCTTTGTACAAAGCCGGGCGCAGACCCCGTGCATCAGTAAAGTTTTCCATGTTTTGCGGTATTTGCCTTTTGCATGCTTTTCTTTGCTACTTGCATGTGTTCTTTGGCATCTTGTGCAACATACAAGTCCGGTAAGCATTAGCACGCCGAAAGGCCATATACTTGTTTCCCTCTTCTTTTTCCTTGCCTCTTAAGCAGAAGGAATGTTCCTCGCGCACAAGTTTGCCGGGGGGGAAGGAGATGGAAGGTGAATCAAGTGCTGTTCAAGAAAAAGAAGCTTGCCGGAGAACGCACTGATCATGAAAGCTAAGTTACCAAAATTTGAGCAGTTCAAATTTTTAAATTTTAAGTTGTCTTCCTTGAACAATCACACTTTGTATGGAAAACCTGTGCGCGGAGGAACCTACCCGTGGCTAGCCGCACCCTTATCTCGTTTTCGAGTACGCTCAACGACTTAAGTGAGCTGCGACAAGTGTCGCGCCCTTGCTTCGTTTCCAAGTTCGCTCAGCGAGCTAAGTGCGTCGCGACTAGTTGCGGCAAGGTTGCTTGCCGGTGAGACCTTGGCCAGCAGGCTGCTCAGAGTCCAGCACTCAGCGCTCGTGGCAAAGGCCCCTTGCCGGCAAGCTCCCCGGGAGCGTAGGGTGAAAAACGTACAAAGTAGATGATCAAGACAAGGAAGATAACATTGCACTGATTGATCAAAATGAGATAAATATCTTACAAAGGATAACTTGTCACAATAGCTAATGAGTTCATAACACCCTATGCAGCAACAGAAAGAGATAAAGGAGGCCTAATCTACGCGGTCGCCCTCGATCCTGGAGAGCTTGCTCACTTTGGCGATGATATGGGCGACCTGCTCCTTCAACGCCTCCATGTTTGCGTCGGCCGGCAAGCTGCGGAGAACGTTGGTGAGGTTTATGCCGGGATTGCGGTATACAATCTTCGTCAGCACACGCTCCAAGGTTCCCGCGCAGAGCAGGCGCGACTCCTCGGCCAGTTGCGCGGGGATCTTCTTCCGAAGACCTGCAAGAGCCGGCGCAATTCCCCTGAAGAAAAGGCTGAGCTTGGCGCTGTGAGGGAGGTTTGGGTCCGGAGAGTAGATGAGATGCTCCAGCTTCAGCGCCAGCAACGCCTGGTCGATGTTGGATGCAGAAGACACCAGATCGTCGGTCCACACCTCGACGGTCTGGCGGAAGTTCTCGGCCGCTATGTTGGCGCTCTCCACCAAGCCTCGCTCCTTGCGGAGCTCTTCCTTCAGCGTGGTTTCCCGGGCTTGGGCGGCGTCAAGCGAGTCCTTCAGCGTGGAAACCTTCAGCTCCAGATCCTCGATGGAGTCCTTGGCGGCCTTCAGCTCGTCGCCTTTCTCAGAAAGACGCACCTGGAGTTCTGAGTTGGTGTGGGCGTCCTTCTCGCGCTCCGTGTTGAGCGCGGCGACCTTCTCCACGCTCGCCTTCAGCGACTCCTCCAGCTGCGCGACCTTGGCGGCAAGCTCCTCCTTGGCGGTCTCCGCGGTAGCCGCGGCAGCTCTCGCCTCCTTCAGCTCCCCGCCAAGGGCCTGCTCCCGGGCGGCAAGGTCTTCCTCGTGGGAGTCGAGGTTGACTTTCCGCTGGGCGAGCTCTCCTTCTCGCCGGGACAGCTCCACCCCGGTGAGCCGCTGCTGCTCTTCGGCCTCGGCCTTCTCCAGCAACCACTCTTGATACTCCCCGGCGAGTCGCTCGCGCTCCTCCGCCACCTCGCGGAGGGCAGCCTGGTTGGCGGCGCTGAGCTCCGCCGCGCGCTTCTCCATCTCCGCGGCGGCCTTGGCGGCAAGGGCCTCCCGAGAAGCAAGCTTCGCCTGCCTGGCCCGGTAAAGGGCCAGGAGCTGGTGAAGCAGCTTCTCCTCCTCGGGCCCGTCGCTTCCGCCGGGCGCCTCGACGATCTTCAAGCCCGCGGAGGCGAGGACCTCCCCATCAAAGGCCTTGCCCTCCGCGGGGGCTCGCGACGAAGAACCCCACGGCACCTGGATGAAGACGCCGTTGGGAGCTTCAAGGTAGTAGCCGGCCTGCTCCTTTCCGGCGGAGGGGTCGGCGGCCGGTGCAGCACTTGATGCTCCTGCCGCCTCCGGGTCGGCAGTGCGGTCGCCGTCCCCCTCCCCGGCCGCTGCATCCGCAGCCGGAGCGGTCTCTTGCGCAGCCGGCTCGGCGGCTTCCGCCGTGTCCTCGGCGACAGGGGCGTCACTGCCGCCGCCCTGCGCGCCCTCCTCCTGGATGACGATGACTTCCGTCTCCATCTGCTCGGGGGGAGGAGGATCTAGAAGAAGAAGAAGAAGCAAAAGAAGTTCAAGCAAATATCCAAAAAGAGACAACGCCAAGAAGACAAAGTCACGGAACTCACCTTGGCGGACGTCATCAGCGGCGGGCTCCCTCGCCGGGGAGCTCTGCCTTGGCGGAGTGGCCACCCTCGCCGGGCTGCTCGCCCTTGGCGGGGTACTCGCCCTTGGCGGAGTACCCGCCCTTGGCGGAGCGCTCTCCCTTGCCGGGGAGTTCGGCCTTGGCGGGGACGGCGGGGCCTGCGGCTCCTCGGGGGCGACCTCTGGACGCTCCTGCGGCTGTGGCTCCACCTCTGCACAAGTCAAGACAAAAGCATCAAGATATTAGAACAAGACAAAATCTCCAAGCGCGCCCAACAAGCGAAAGTACAAAATCCAGACTTACGCTGGGGGCTGCGCTGGGGGCTGCTCCTCGGAGCAGCGCTCGGGTCCGGCAGGCTTGGCTCCGGCACGTCCCCAGTCGCCGCGGCGGGCGAGTCGTCCGTGACTTCGACCACGGGCACCTTGGCCTTCTTCGCCACTCGCTCCGCCAAGGTCCTGAAGATTGAAGCAAAAGCGAGATCAACATCAACAAGAATCAAGACAATGTTGAAGAAAGATGCGAAGCTTCAAATACTTACTCCTGTTCCTCCTCGTCGTCGTTGTCACTCAGGGCGGAGAAGTCAAACTCCACCTGAGGCGCGTCCGCACGGGGAGCAGGAGGCGAAGACTCCCTCGGGCGCTTGGCGGTCCCCGGGGCTGGGGGCTGCGAAGACCCAGCCCCTGTGGTAGCCGGAGCCCGGGGAGTGGACGGAGCCGCCGCTCCGCTCTGCGAAGACTCCCTTCCGCTCGGCACTGACTTGCGGGGCGCTTCGGCTGTGGCCTGCTTGCGGGGCGCCTCTGCCGTGGCCTGCGTGCGGGCCGCCTCCGCCGCGGCTTGTGCGCCGGGCGCCCCCGTCGCAGCTTGACTCCCCCGGGAAGCTCGCGCTGCCCGGCGAGTTGGCTGTTGCCGGGGCGCCTGTGCCCTTGTCCCTGTCGTCGCCTTGCGGAGACGTTTCATCGGAGAACGCCTAGGGCTTGCCCGGGGCGGGGAGGTCTCCGACGACGAGGAGAGGTCGTCGGCGTAGAGCTCCGTAGACCCGCCGGAGTCCTCGTCGGCCTCGGCGTCCTCCTCCTCCTCCTCCCCGGCTGGCTTGCTGGGCCCAGCACCCTGCGCTGCGGCCTCCTTCCCTCCGGCGCCTTCGCTCCTTCCGGCGCCTCCGCTCCCTGCGGCGCCTCTGTTTCCTCCGGCGGCGTTGCCACTCGCCGCGGCCTCAGTCAAGATCCCGGGGATCCCAGAGTGCCTCAAGGAAGGGACCCCGGCGAGCTCGTCGGGAGGCAATTGCAGTAGCCTGCGGATCTCCGCCTCCTCCGCTTGGCAGGACGTTTCCGCAGCCTCTGCCTCCTCGGGCGTGTAGCCGAACTCTCCTGCCGCTGCGGCTGCAGCGGCCTCTTCAACCCGAGAAGCTATGTACGCTATCTCCTGGTCGGTGGTGTCCCGTGTCAGCTCCCGGGTCTCGTTCTTGTTCTTCGCCACCTCCACAAGGTTGTCGAAGAAGCTGAGAACGTCTATTGGCTTGGGCGGAATCCATGTGCGGTCCACGCCGTGCGAATCACACAAGGGCATCATGGCGCGAAGAGGATCACAGGCTGTACTATTGCAAAGGGGCACCACTCCTCGGGGCCCCCTGAACCATTCCGGGTGGGCCGGGTCGTGCTTAAACAGCTCCCAGACCATCCCCTTCAGCTCCAGCGACGTGAAGTTAAAGTTGAGCCCGGGTCGCAGCCTCATGATATCCGCCGAGTTGCCGTACTCCCAGGCCGGCCTTTTCCTGTCTTGGAGAGGGGCGATGCGGCGGCGGAGGAAGTCTGTGCCTACTTCTGTGACAGACAACCTTGCTACCCGGAGACGCAGAATCCTGATGAGGGCGACGTCGAGCTTGCTGTCGTCCGAATCCAGCTCGCTCCAGTCCCTGCCACGCACGATAGGAGTTGTGCGCGGCGCGGTGAAGGGCTGCGGCTCGTCCTCGACAATCCAACACCAGTCAGCACGCCACTCCTCCCATTTGCCGCGGAGCTCTCCCGGCAAGTAGGACTCCTTCTTGTTCAGACGAAAAACCCAAGATATACCTCCGGAGAGGGGGGCGCCGGCCTCTGCTCTAGGGGTGAAGAAGTGCCTAAACAGCGCTACGTTTGGGTGTACTCCTATATAGTTTTCGCACATATGTGCGAAAACCGCCATTGTGAGAATGGCGTTGGGGGTGAAGTCAAGAAGATGGAGGCCGTAGGTGTGCATTATGTCACAGAAGAATTCAGAAAAAGGAGGGCAAAGACCGCAGTGGAAGAAGGCTGCGAAGAAATAGTACCCGCCGGGGTAGTTGTCCTTGGCGGCGGCTGGATAAGCTCGAGTGCGGGGGTGCGCCTTGGTTCCCTTGGACCAGAACAAGTAATACTTGTTCCAGAGCTCCCGCGCGCTAAGCCTCGGCGGGAAGACGAGGTTCCGCTTCCGATACGCGATAAGCCTCGCCGCTTGCTCCGATTTCTCCTTCTTGGCCTTCTCCGCCTTCGCCTTCTCGGTCTTCGGGGCCATGGCGGAGGCGGCGGAGGAAGGGGGACGAAGAGCCCGGCGGCGCCGGAGATGCAGACGGCGGCGGCGGAGGTATGGAGGCGGAGCGCAAAGGGGATCTCTGGAGGAGGAAGAAGATGCAATGAAGACGCAGGAGGGGAACCGCTCCTGCTTCCTCTGCTTTTATGGGGAAGTGGGGGGCGTTTCGCTCTTTCCATTAAAAGAACGTGGGCACGTCCCATCCCACGACGCCGCAATCGACGCGTGCCGTTACAGGGGGATGCAGCGGATGCGGAAGTGGATTCGGCGCGCCGTGGGCCGCGTGTGCCCGTGCACTGTTTTGGGCCTAGCCCAACAGCTCTCGGCACCGTGTGTGGCCCAGGCCCGGGGGCTCCTGTCGGTGTACTAAGGTAGGGGTACCTCAGTACCCCAACTTGTGCACGGGCCGTTGCAGCTTCCCGCGGCAGGGTTTACCACGTGCTCGCCGGAGACCTTTCCTGCTCCATGTCGAACCATTCAAAAACAAAGTATACAAGACAGAAGATCGAGACCCCGACAAACAGAGCTTGCCGGGAAGGCCGTTCCAGGCTCAAGGTTACCTCGCCCACGCAAGGCCCTGGCAAGAGGAGCTTGCCAGGAAGACTAGAAGATTACATCATAGAAGACACGCCTCGGCGCTATGTGCGTCCCGGCGAGGGCCCGGGGAGCGGCAAGCTTCAGAGCCCGATAAGCTCCCGGGCCCGGCAAGGTCAAGACCCCGGCAAGGTGCTTGCCGGGAGAGTTGCGCTGTGTGCCCACGCTCCAGCTCATCGGCCCACGCGTCGCCCTGAGGCCTTTCCAGGGACGCGTGGCGGATGGCTGTGCAGCCTGGGGGACACGGTGGCACTCCACGGTGGTGAAGCCATCGCCGTGGCAAACGGAGACGCAAGGGCGGGCGCTTTTGGGGTCGACGGCGACGGGCATTAAATGCTCTTGTCCCCCACTGTCAAAGTAGGTAGCGACCACTGTTCATACACTGTAGCTCCACTATTCCCGCACTGTTACAACTACCACCACATTTACATTTTTACCCCTTTCTCCTACGTTGACACCTGTCGGTGACCCCTTGCACTATAAAAGGAGGCCCATGCACAACGTGGAGGGGGTTCGGAACCTAGATCGCTCAGACGCTCGGTGTAGCTAGTTCTTCAAGCTCCCGAGCTCTCCAACTCAATACAAACTAAGCAGGAGTAGGGTTTTACGCATCCATTGCGGCCCGAACCTGGGTAAACTGCCTGCATGTTCATCTCGATCTGCTCTTTTTGCTCCCTCCGCCCTCTTACCGCACGAACAAGGGGCTCCGGTCCCATAGGTGCTCGTGGTGGATAGTTTCCCCCGACACCACTGGACAAGTTCTCATTCGGTACGGTCTGACCTGCCCGAGTGGAAGAAAAAAAACCTGTTCTAAGACCCCCGCCCAATCAAACATTCGACGGCGTTCTCGGGGACTACACCCAGTGGGTGGAATCGGCGTGCCCCCATTGGATAAGTTGTCACTCGGTCCGGTCTGCCTTGCCCGAGTGGAAGAATTCAAGCAAAACAAATTTTTTTCTACGACCCCCACCGAATCAAACATTCGATGGCGGTCTTGGGGACTAAACCCAATGGGTGCACTCGCGTACCCCCACTGGACCTATTCCCCACTCGACGCGGCCCGACCTTTTTGAGTGGATGGAATACAAAGCAACAAAGATAAACACCCGGTGGGTGCACAGATTCAATGAAATCAAGATGGAGAAAATACAATCGGAAATCAACTTACTATCGCACTTACTCGGACATTCACTTGAAGGGTGCTTCCTCGCTACTTTCCCGATGTGCGTTGGTGTTTCCCTTAAAGAGGAAAGGGGATGAAGCAAGAGTGAAGTAAGTATTTCCCACATTTTTGAGAACCAAGGTATCAATCCAGTAGGAGATCACACACAAGTCGCCAAATACCTGCACAAAACAATCAAACAACTTGCACCCAACGCTATAAAGGGGTTGTCAATCCCTTCTAGTTTATTTGCAAAAAGTGAGATCTGATAGAGATAGATAAACAAGTAAAGTAATTTTTTTTGGGTTTTTGGTTTATAGATTGAAAAATAAAAGTTTGTTGAATAGTAGATCGGAAACTTATAAGATGTAAAAGAGACACGGGGGCCATAGGTTTCACTAGAGGCTTCTCTCATGATAGCAAGTATTACATTGGGTGAACAAATTACTGTCAAGCAATTGATAGAAAAGCGAATAATCATAACGATATCTATGGCAATGATCATGAATATAGGCATCACATCCGTGACAAGTAGACCGACTCCTGCCTGCATCTACTACTATTACTCCACACATCGACCGCTATCCAGCATGCATCTAGTGTATTAAGTTCATAAAAATAGAGTAACGCATTAAGTAAGATGACATGAAGTAGAGGAATTAACTCAAGCAATATGATGAAAATCCCATATTTTTATCCTCGATGGCAACAATACAATACGTGTCATGTCCCTTTCTGTCACTAGGATTGAGCACCGCAAGATTGCACCCAAAGCAAAGCACTTCTCCCATTGCAAGAAAAACCAATCTAGTTGGCCAAACCAAACCGATAGTTCGAAGAGAATTACTAAGATATCAAATCATGCATATAAGAATTCAGAGAAGACTCAAACATTATTCATAGATAATCTGATCATAAACCCACAATTCATCGGATCTTGACAAACACACCGCAAAATAAGATTACATCAGATAGATCTCCAAGAACAATGAGTAGAACATGTTATTGAAGAAAAACGAGAGAAGAAGCCATCTAGCTAGCTACTAGCTATGGACCCGTAGGTCTGTGGTAAACTACTCACACTTCATCGGAAGCGCAATGGTGTTGATGTAGATGCCCTCCGTGGTTGATTCCCCCTCTGGCAGAGTACCGAAAAGGCCTCCAAATGGGATCTCGCGAGAACAGAGAGTTGCAGCGGCGGAAAAGTGGTTTTGATCGCCCGTTAAGGGTTTTTGGAATATTTGGGAATTTATATGCGAAGGAGGTCGGTTAGAGGAGGCTCGAGGGGCCCATAAGGTAGTGGGTGCGCCCTACCCCCTGGGCGCGCCCTCCACCCTTGTGGGCCCCTCGCAGACCCCCTGGCGTGTACTCCAAGTCCATTTGATGTCTTCTGGTCCAAGAAAAATCTCCGTAAAGTTTCGTTCCGTTTAGACTCCATTTGATATTCCTTTTCTGCTAAACTCAAACGAAAAAATAGAAACTGGCACCGGGCTCTAGGTTAATAGGTTTAGTCCCAAGAATCATACTCCCTCTGTTCCTAAATGTAAGTCTGTTTAGACATTTCAAATGGAATACAACATACGGATGTATGTAGACATATTTTAGAGTGTAGATTCACTCATTTTGCTCCGTATGTAGTCACTTGTTGAAATCTCTAGAAAGACTTATATTTTCAAACGGAGGGAGTATAAAATAGCATATTAATGCATATAAAACATTCAAGACAGGTAATATAATAGCATGGAACAATAAAAATTTATAGATACGTTGGAGACGTATCAAGCATCCCCAAGCTTAATTCATGCTCGTCATCGAGTAGGTAAATGATAAAAAACAACATTTTTGATGTGGAATGCTACCCAACATATTTATCAATGCAATTCTTCTTTAAAGTGGTATGAAAGTTCAGATCCATAAGTTTCAAGCAAATGTTTATGTTTACATGAGAACAATAATATTTTAAGCATACTAGATAGTGAATCATCAAGCTTCAAAAATAACATAAATGTATAGCCTTACAAAATAACATGGCTAAAGAAAGTTATCCCAACAAAATAATATATAGCCTTATTATGCTCCCTCTTTTCAACACAAGGTGATCATGCCCACCCCGGTGTCAGCCAAGCATTTGGTTCATACTTTTTAATGCGCTTCAGCCTTTTCAATATTTCACGCAATATATGAGCGTGAGCCATGGATATAGCACTACGGGTGGAATAGAAGGTGGTAATAAACAAAGGTGGGGAGAAAGTCTCACATCAACTCGGCAAATCAATGGACTATGGAGATGTCCATCAATCTTATATTTACTAATTGGAGGCACCATACGAGTTACCACGTTAATCCTTAGAACTAAGTAATTTAAGCCATTTGATCAATAAATAATGTTTTTGCAGCCGTTGGATGAAACAAGAGACTTGCTCCCCTATCCCACCTACGCCAATCTTCCTCCCCTTGGCCTCTTTTGGGTTTCCCTAAAAAAACTGAGTATCATCACCTCATACGCAAGGGTCCTCCTCTTCATCTTTCTCTATTCAACTTGAAAAGAAAATCTGTGAGTGATAACCCACAAGTGTAGGGGATCGCAACAGTTTTCGAGGGTAAAGTATTCAACCCAAATTTGTTGATTCGACAAAAGGGGACCCAAATTAGCAGCTGAGTTGTCAATTCAACCACACTTGGAAACTTAGTATCTGCAGCAAGGTGGTTTAGTAGCAAAGTAATGTGGAAATAGTAATAAAACTAACACTAGTGTTTTTGTAGTTTTTGTAACAGTAGCAGCGGAAAAGTAAATAAGCAACAAGCAATATGTGAAAAGCTCGTAGGCATTGGATCGGTGATGGGGAATTATGTCGGATGCAATTCATCATGTAAAAGTTATAACCTAGGGTGACACAGAACTAGCTCTAGTTCATCAATGTAATGTAGGCATGTATTCCGAATATAGTCATACATGCTTATGGAAAAGAACTTGCATGACATCTTTTGTCCTACCCTCCCGTGGCAGCGGGGTCCTAGTGGAAACTAAGGGATATTAAGGCATCCTTTTAATAGAGTACCGGACCAAAGCATTAACACATAGTGAATACATGAACTCCTCAAACTACGGTCATCATCGGGAGTGGTCCCGATTGTTGTCACTTCGGGGTTGCCGGAACATAACACATAGTAGGTGACTAATGACTTGCAAGATAGGATCAAGAACACACATATATTCATGAAAACATAATAGGTTCAGATCTGAAATCATGGCACTCGGGCCCTAGTGACAAGCATTAAGCATGGCAAAGTCATAGCAACATCAATCTTAGAACATAGTGAATACTAGGGATCAAACCCTAACAAAACTAACTCGATTACATGGTAAATCTCATCCAACCCATCACCGTCCAGCAAGCCTACTATGGAATTACTCACGCACGGCGGTGAACATCACGGAATCGGTGATGGAGGAAGGTTGATGATGACGATGGCGACGATCTCCACTCTCCGGAGCCCCGAACGGACTCCAGATCAGCCCTCCCGAGAGAGATTAGGGCTTGGCGGCGGCTTCGTATCGTAAAACGTGATAATTCTTTCTCCCTGATTTTTTTCTCCCCAAAAGTGAATATATGGAGTCCGGGGGTACGTCGGTGGAGCATCAGGGGGTCCACGAGGCAGGGGGCGCGCCCAGGGGGAGGGGGCGCGCCCCCCACCCTCGTGGACAGGGTGTGTGGCCCCTGACGTGGATCTTTCCACATATATTTTTTATATTTTCGAAAACAGTTCTTAGTGAATTTTCAGGCCATTCCGAGAACTTTTTATTTCTGCACAAAAACAACACCATGGCAATTCCGCTGAAAACAGCGTCAGTCCGGGTTAGTTCCATTTAAATCATGCAAGTTAGAGTCCAAAACAAGGGCAAAAGTGTTTGGAAAAGTAGATACGTTGGAGACGTATCAACTCCCCCAAGCTTAAATCTTTGCTTGTCCTCAAGCAATTCAGTTGATAAACTGAAAGTGATAAAGAAAAACTTTGACAAACTCTGTTTGCTCTTGTTGTTGTAAATATGTAAAGCCAGCATTCAAGTTTTCAGCAAGATCATGAACTAACCACATTCATAATAAATTTTAGGTCTGATGTCTACTCATAACAATGGCATAATAACCTAGCGAGCAATAATACTAAACCTCAGATGAGAACACTTTCTCAAAACAATCATAATATGATATAATAAGATGGTATCTCGCTAGCCCTTTCTGAGACCGCAAAACATAAATGCAGAGCACCTTTAAAGATCAAGGACTGACTAGACATTGTAATTCATGGTAAAAGAGATTCAGTCATGATCATACTCAATGCAAATTAAAAGCAATACATGCAAATGAAAGAGGTGCTCTCCAACTGGTGCTTTTTAATAAGAGGACGATGACTCAGGATAAAAGTAAATAGATAGGCCCTTCGCAGAGGGAAGCAGGGATTTGTAGAGTTGTCAGAGCTCGATTTTTAAATAGAGATGAATAATATTTTGAGCGGTATACTCTCATTGTCAACATAGCAACCAAGAATCTCGATATCTTCCATGCTACGCACATTATATACGGTTCCCAAACAGAATGGTAAAGTTTATACTCCCCCAACCACCAACAAGCACACTCCACAGCTAGCCCAAAACAACGGGTACCGTCCAAACCAGCAACAACCCTGGGGGAGTTTTGTTTAATTATTATGATTTTGAGCATGGGACTGGGCATCCCGGTTACCAGCCATTTTCTCATGAATGATGAGCAGAGTCCACTCATCGTGAGAATAACCCACCTAGCATGGAAGATATAGACAACCCTAGTTGATACATGAGCTATTCGAGCATACAAAACAAAATTTCATTTGAAGGTTTAGAGTTAGGCACATACAAATTTACTTGGAATGGCAGGTAAATACCGCATATAGGAAGGTATGGTGGACTCATTCAAATAACTTTGGGGTTTATTGAAGTGGATGCACAAGCAGTATTCCCGCTTAGTATAGGTGAAGGCTAGAAAGAGACTGGGAAGCGACCAGCTAGAGAGCGACAACAGTCATGAATATAGATTAAAATTAATCAACAGTGAATGCAAGCATGAGTAGGATATAAATCACCATGAACATAAATATCGTGGAGGCTATGCTGATTTGTTTCAACTACATGCGTGAACATGTGCCAAGTCAGGCCACTTGAATCGTTCAAAGGAGGATACCACCCTATCATACCACATCACAACCATTTTAATATCATGTTGGCACGCAAGATAGACCATTATAAACTCTCAGCTAATTAAGCATGTCATAAGCATCTATGATCTCTAATTGTCATTGCAAGCATGTTTCATTCATAACAAGCTGAATCAGGAACGATGAACTTATCATATTTACAAAAATAAGATAGGTCGAGCTCATACCAGCTTTTCTCATCTCAATTAGTTCATCATATATCATCCTTATTGCCTTTCACTCGCATGACTGAATGGTGTGGATAATAATAATAGTGCACGTGCATTGGACTATGCTGGAATCTGCGAGCATTTTAATACAAGAGAGAAGACAAGGTAATATGGCTCAAGGTTAAATCAACAGTAAAGCATATGACAGCCATTAAGCATTTTCAATCATGGTCTTCTACTCTTGACCCCCAAAGAAAAGAAAAGAAACAATTTACACGGGAAAGCTCCCAACAAGCAAAAGAAGAACGAGAAATCTTTTTGGGTTTTCTTTTTAATTACTACTACTATAGGCAAGGAAAGTAAACTAGCTAAAAGCTACAACTAATATTTTTTTTGTTTTTCTTAAGGTTTTTCTAACACACAAGAAAAAGAATAAGAAAGAGAAATGAAGCTATCATGGATAGTAAAATGAAAGAGTGTGAGTATCGACGACTAGAATAAGTGTGTGAACATGAATGTAATGTCGGTGAGAAACACGTACTCCCCCAAGCTTAGGCTTTTGGCCTAAGTTGGTCTATGGCCAGTATTGGCCTGACGGATATCCAAAGTTGTAGTTGGGGTTGTACTGAGATGCAGCAGCTACTGCCTGCTGAGCTGCAGCTTAGAGACGGGCTACTTCCATCATATCATTACAAGGCCATTCACACGGCCGAACTTCCGCCATGCGGGGAACATTATATTTGGGCTTCTTATTTTCTTCTTTTTTTCTTATCGTCTGAACTTTTACTGGAGGAGCCTCTCAACAATATCTTTATCATTTTCCTCTGAAAATTTCTGAAATTTTTAGTAACTCAAAATAAAAGTTAACCAAACTTAACAAGATTGATAGCAACAACTCCTACAAGTGCCTAGAGACTATATCATGCATTAGAACTACTTGGGACCAAAGAAATTTGACATGCAAGCTCAAGAACAAGGTCACCACAGCAGCAAAAATTTGCAATAAATAAAGAACTATAACAAAAACTAATTGGACCAATGGAGGAGTCACATACCAAGGGACAATCTCCCCAAACAGTTTTGTGAATGGAGCTTTGAGCAAGGAGATCGAAAATGACAGGAAGATGAGCTAGAACTCATGCTTGAGCTGGATGGTGATTTTTTTGGGAGGAAGAAGAAGTGTGTGGGTGCAGGAATAAGTGGAGGGGGGCCACGTGGGGCCTACGAGGCAGGGGGTGTGCCCTGGACCCTCGTGGCCAGGTGCTGGCTCCCCTCGCTCTGTTTTATGTGCCATATATTCTCAAATATTCTAGAAAAAATCTTATTTCATTTTCAGGGCATTTGGAGAACATTTATTTTTGGGGTATTTTTTATTGCACGGATAAGTCTGGAAACAGACATAAAATACTATTTTTGCTTTATTTAATCTAATTAACAGAAAGTAAAAGGAGGGTACAGAAGGTTGTGCTATCTAGATTCACCCATCTCGTGCTCATCAAAAGGAATCCATTAACATGGTTGATCAGGTCTTGTTAATAAACTCATCTGAATATCATGAAACCGGAGAATTTTCGAATAACACAGGTTACCTAAATGGGGATATGTATGTCCCCACAATAAGCATATCATATGTCTTCTTGATAGTAGGAAGAGGAAATTCAAAGCCTCCAATAGTGATAGTTGAAAATTTTCCAATAGAATTAATACTATGGACCTGAGGTTATTTCCTCAGAAAGTGTACCGTATGCTCATTACCATTGACATGAAAAGTGACATTGCCTTTGTTGCAATCAATAACAGCCCTTGCAGTATACAAAAAGGGTCTACCAAGGATAATAGACATACTATGGTCCTCGGGAATATCAAGGATAACAAAGTCCGTTAGAATAGTAACATTTGCAACCACAACAGGCAGATCCTCACAGATACCGACAGGTATGGCAGTTGATTTATCGACCATTTGCAAAGATATTTCAGTAGGTCTCAACTTACTCAAGTCAAGTCTACGATATAAAGAGAGAGGCATAACACTAACACCAGCTCCAAGATCACATAGAGCAGTTTTAACATAGTTTCCTTTAATGGAGCAAGGTATAGTAGGTACTCCTCGATCTCCTAGTTTCTTGGGTATTCCACCTTTAAAAGTGTAATTGCCAAGCATGGTGGAAATTTCTACTCCAGGTATCTTTCTTTTTTTGGTAATAATATCTTTCATATACTTAGCATAAGGATTTGTTTTAAGCATATCAGTCAAATGCATACGCAAAAAGATAGGTCTAATCATTTCAGCGAAGCGCTCAAAATCTTCATCATCCTTTTTCTTGGATGGTTTAGGAGGAAAATGCATGGGTTTCTGAACCCATGGTTCTCTTTCCTTACCGTGCTTTCTAGCAAGAAAGTCTCTCTTATCATAACGTTGATTCTTTGATTGTGGGTTATCAAGATCAATAGCAGGTTCAATCTCTACATCATTATCATTGCTAGGTTGAGCATCATCATGAACATCATCATTAATATTATCACTAGGTTCATGTTCATTACTAGATTGTGTCTCAGCATGAGAAACAGAGATATCATTGGGATTCTCAGGTGTCTCAGCATGCAAAGTCCTATCATTTCCCTTTTTCTTCTTCTTAAAAGAACTAGGTGCATCTAAATTAGCTCTCTGAGAATATTGCTCAATTCTCTTAGGATAGGCCCCGGGATACAAAGGTTCCCGAGTCATTTTACCACCTCTAGTTGCAACTCTAACAGCATAGTCATTATTCTTACTATTTAATTCATTGAGCAAATCATTCTCATCCTTAAGTACTTGTTCTACTTGAGTGGTAACCATAGAAGCATGTTTACTAATGAGTTTCAATTCACCTTTAACTCTAGACATATAATCACTCAAGCGTTCAATCATATAAGCATTTCGTTGCAATTGTCTACCAACATAAACATTGAAGTTTTCTTGTTTCACAATAAAATTGTCAAACTCATATAAGCATTGGCTAGCAGACTTATAACGAGGAATATCACCTTCATAAAATCTATAAAGAGAAATTACCTTTAGTACCTGTGTCGGGTTATCAAGACCATGTATTTCTTCAATAGGCGGTAAATTCTTAACATCTTCAGCTTTAATACGTTTTTCTTTCATAGATTTCTTTGCCTCTTGCATATCTTCAGGACTGAGAAATAGAAAACCCCTTTTCTTCGGAGTTGGCTTAGGGGCTGGTTCAGGAAGTGTCCAATTATTTTCATTAGCCAGCATATTATTCAATAGGAATTCAGCATGATCAACTGTTCTTTCCCTGAACACACAACCAACAAAACTATCCAGGTGGTCTCTGGAAGCATCGGTTAATCCATTATAAAAGACATCAAGTATATCGTTCCTCTTAAGAGGATGATCAGGCAAAACATTAAGTAACTGGAGAAGCCTCCCCAAAGCTTGTGGGAGACTCTCTTCTTCAATTTGCACAAAGTTTTATATTTCCCACAAGGCAGCTTGTTTCTTATGTGCGGGAAAATATTTAGCAGAGAAGTAATACATCATATCCTGGGGACTACGCACACAACCAGGATCAAGAGAATTAAACCAAGTCTTAGCATCTCCCTTTAACGAGAAAAGAAATAACTTAAGGATATAGTAATAACGAATCTTTTCATCGTTGGTAAACAGGGTGGCTATGTCATTCAACTTAGTAAGATGTGCCACAACAGTTTCAGATTCATAGCCATGGAAAGGATCAGATTCATAGCCATGGAAAGGATCAGATTCAACCAAAGTAATTAACTCAGGATCAACAGAGAAATCATAATCCTTATCAGTAACAAAGATAGGTGAAGTAGCACAAGCAGGGTCATGTTTCATTCTAGCATTCAAAGACTTTTCGTTCAACTTAGCTAATAATTTCTTAAGATCATATCTATCATTGCAAGCAAGAAAGTCTCTAGCAATTTCTTCATCCATAACATAACCTTCAGGAATAACAGGCAATTCTTATCTAGCGGGAGAAGCTTCATCATCACTTCCATAAATATTATCAGTTTCAATATTTGCATTCTCCCTAACCTTAGCAATATGTTCATCTAGAAATTCACCTAGTGGCACATTATTATCAGACATAGAAGTAGTTTCATCATACATAGTAGAAGTGGCATCATCAAGAACATAAGACATATCAGATTCAATAGCAGGAGTATGTGTCGCAAATTTACTCATAACAGATGGTGAATCAAGTGCAGAGCTAGATGTCAGTTCCTTACCTCCCCTCGTAGTTGAGGGAAAGATCTTGGTTTTTGAGTCCTTCAAATTCTTCATAGTGATCAACAGATATAAATCCCAAGTTACTTAAAGAATATAGCTATGCTCCCCGGCAACGGTGCCAGAAAATAGTCTTGATAACCCACAAGTGTAGGCGATCGCAACGGTTTTCGAGGGTAAAGTATTCAACCCAAATTTGTTGATTCGACACAAGGGGAGCCAAAGAATACTCTTAAGTATTAGCAGCTGAGTGGTTAATTCAACCACACCTGGAAACTTAGTATCTGCAGCAAGGTAGTTTAGTAGCAAAGTAATATGGAAATAGTAATAAAAGTAACGGTCGTGTTTTTGTAGTTTTTGTAACAGTAGCAGTGGAAAAGTAAATAAGCAACAAGCAATATGTGAAATGCTCGTAAGCATTGGATCGGTGATGGGGAATTATGTCTGATGCAATTCATCATGTAAAAGTTATAACCTAGGGTGACACAGAACTAGCTCCAGTTCATCAATGTAATGTAGGCATGTATTCCGAATATAGTCATACATGCTTATGGAAAAGAGTTGCATGTCGGTGTATTGCGAACGACACCTATGGGATCACAAGAATCCCTACTATGGTTGCGGGGCGCGGGGTTGAGAGAAAAGCGGATCAAACAGATAGCACACGGTTCGTTTATCCAGGTTCGGGCCGCGAGGATGCGTAAAACCCTACTCCTGCTTTGGTGGATTGTATGTTTGTGTTCTTCAGCTAGCTATGGCGCGTGAGGAGCTCCAAAAAGCCGAATCCTCCTCCTGGTCGCCTCGGGCCTCCTTTTATAGAAAAAGGGGTTGCCACAGTGGCACACAAGAGGTGGAAAGGGTACAGTGATGCAAGTTTATCCCTCGCATTACATGACAAGGCGCATTTAATGCGTCTTGCTTAGGTGTCCTTGCTTTATTGGGGACGGGGGAGATATCCTTCTTGTCCATCGCCGCTCCTTCTTGTGTCGACACGCACCCTGGCCAGTGATGCCTGAGATGCCATGTAGGTAGGCAGGCAGCTGAGGTGGCGCAATGGTGGGTCTTCACGAAGATCTGCATGCCGCCACGCAGGTACCTGCCCAGCTGGTTGTGTCGGCAGCTGCATAAGGCGGTGGAAGTTTTAGTTGGTGTGGGCCTAATGGTGGCCCTGCGGATGTCCTCGGCACGGGCCTTGCCTGGGCCCTGGCAAGGGTCTTGCCGCGGAGCCAACTGCCATCCCCGGCAAGGTGCTTGCCAGAGGTCTTGTGGTCCTCCTTGGCTGGGATCCCGCCAAGGGTCGTCGTCTTCTTAGAGTGTATCTGATCTTGAATGTCTTCACAAAGATCTGCATGCCACTATGGGGATGTCTCCTGAATCCTTGCCCCATGGGGGCAGCGGACTCAAGGGTGATTTGCTCCGTAGGCGTGGGGCGAGTTACCGCGGCAAGGGTCTTGCCGGGGTTGCTAAAGCCGGCCCCGGCAAGGATCTTGCCGGGGCTGCTAAAACTGGCTCCCGGCAAGGATCTTGCCGGGGGAATCTGCTTCGTCCCTTTGCTCGTTGTGGTCTTGGCTTTGGTGTTGCTTCAGTTCCATCGAGCTTCGGTCATACCCTGGCTTACCTCCCTTGCCTTGCTTGGTGTGGCGGTGCCCGTGGCTCAGACTGCCCGCGCACAGTCATAGGGGTACAAAAAGTGTACCCCCCTTTTTGTACACCGACAGGAGCCCTCGGGCCTGGGCCACACATAAGCGCGACGCTTTGTTGGGCTAGGCCCAGAAAGGTGCGCGGGCAAAAGGTGCGCGGGCAGGCGGGACGGTTTTCACCGTGGTAAGACTTTTCGCGCGCTGCACCTCCCGCGATCGGCGCGCGTGGCGCGGTGTGGAGGGTTGTGCGTGACGTGGGCAGCATGAGTGGGGTTGGTTCCTGCACGCATGCGTCACGTCGTAGTAAAGGGGCGGTTCGCGCCTTCCTCATAAACGGAGGGAGGCATGGAGGCGCGGTCCATTTACTGAATGGGTCCGAGGCACGGTCCTCAAGGCGTCCACTCCCCATGATCACGGGGTGGGGAGAGGTCGCCTCACCCGTCCCCTCGGTTCTGCACGTCTACCACATGTCTCCCATGCGCTTGGGGTGTCAAACGGTGGAGGCGGGAAACCGGGCCGTCGCTGGTTGGGGCGGCGGGTCGGTCCTAGCTCCCTGCGCCTTCCGTGTCTTGATTGGCCGAGCGGGGCGGTCAAACCCCAACCCGGTTCCTTTATAAAGAGCGGGGGGG
>LR738713.1:785207936-785250501 GCA_902687465.1 Secale cereale | reverse complement strand
CGGCGTCTCGCAATCTTCCATCTTCTTTCTCCTTCAGCTTCTGCTCCCCTCTGCCATTTGTCATGGAGAGAGGAAATCCCGACCCTTCAACGGTGGCGGCGAGGGTCGCCGCTCGACAATGCGTCCCTCCTTCTCCTGCGCCTGCGGTGGCAGAGCCGGCCGCGAGGGGAAGGGGGAGGGGGCGAGGCCGTGGGCGAGGCCGGGGCGCTCGGGGAAGAGGAGGACGGGATGCCCCGCCGGCCTCGCCCCCGCCAGCAGCTCCTCCTCCAATGGAGGGCCATGTTGGGGATGACCCTTGTGGGTTCTTCGTCAGGTTGCGCCAGCCGCCGCGCCATTGTCTTCGTCTCCTGACTCCATTTGCGCGGGAGATGGAGCTGGATCCGCCGAAGTCGTTGCGGCTGCACATGAGGGGCTGCGTGATCAGTGGCACGCGGGTCCGCGTCGACTTCCCTGCTCCTCATGTGATGTATCTTCGTCGGGGATGGAAGACATTTGCTCGTATCCACAGCTTGACGGATGGTCTCACTCTCCACTTTAAGTTGATGGAGGGTGGCCTTCTTTCCGTCAAGGTCTTTGGGCACTTCGGGACTCGTGCAAGGTGCTGCATTGAGAGCTCTTCTGATGACGGAGATTCCTCCTCGAGCGAGAGTGACGAGGAGGACAGCGGAAACAACGACGAGGGCAGTAGGCGGCAGGATGACGGGTCCGACTAGGTGTCGGGCGCCGCTCCTTGTGGCACCGGCGACCCCATCATCCGTGTCGCCGGCTCCTTGAACTTCTCGGGGCCGTCCCCTTGGGCGGCTTGCGTTGGGGGGCTGCGGAAGAGGAAGAGGGCGGGCAGCAAGGTCGTCATGTCGGAGTACGCAGGCACCGATTCCTTTGACGCGTACTAACGTCCTGCCGCCTCGTCTTTGAGCTCTGCTTCCGTCGCCGCCATCACCATCCAGCCTTTGGGCGGCCACCAAGATGTTCTCTTGGTGTCTTCTGCCACCCGTAGCTCGCATAGGCGCTCCTTTTGCCCTTCTCACCTCCTTGACCTGCCTCTTGAGGAGAGGGACAAGAAAGGGATTACGGGCATCTTATCTCTTTTTAGTTTGTAAGCCTTCGGCCGTCTGTTAAATTTAAAACTTGTAATCCCTTGTTCATGTTTTTCATTCCCTATGGACTGTACCCGTGTGGAATGTTTTTAATGAAAAAGGGATGTTTGCCGGGTCATTTGTTCACAGGTAGAACCCACAACAGGCAACAAATCCCTGATATCTCTAAGATAAACATTTTCTCGCCCGGCAACAGGCCTCGCCATCCCCCACTTCGCTCGACCTTTCTCACGCCTTTGGTGGAGGTAGGGATGAAGTGGGTTTAGGCTCCTTGTTTCATCCTTTCGCTGCCGCGACTACGACCAAACTTGGTCCCAGGAACGAGCCCTAGGGCCTAGAGTTATGGGAGCACGGTAGTTTAAGGAAAGAAACGAGGTTTCACATACCTCAGTCCATAATGGAATGCATGATAAGGGATGAAGAACTTATCTGAAGCTGCTGCCCCCGGCAACCCTGGTTTGCCGTGGGTGAATCTTTGCTCTTGCAGCCCCCGGCAATACTGACTTGCCGGGGGCCTAGATGCTGGTCTGTTCCTTTTTCTTCTCCCAAAGTGGTTTCAGCAAGGATATCTGTGTGTCCTGTGAACCAAAGAAGATAAAAGAAAGACAAAGGGATGCAAAATCGACCTCTAAGCTAGGGGTTAGCCGCCACTAAGCACTATCAACCCTAACCAAGGATGAGACTCGACCTAGCATGCATGCTACAACTTAGGGCGCCAGCGCTTCATTTATTTATGCTCAGGGTCTGCGCCTGGCTTTGTACAAAGGGTTACAAGCCTTGTCGGCAAGGCTTGTACAAAAGGTGGCTTGCCGGGGGGCCCGGCAAGCCGCGCCTCACGGGTAAAACTTGCAAAGATGCTCAATGTTCCAGGAGTTGCTCACCGGAACGGCATTTTCGATCTCTAGGTGGACTACGCCAGGCCTGGTGACTCGTATTACCCGAAAAGGGCCTTCCCACTTCGGCGTCAACTTGTTGGTATTCTTGGCCGATTAAACGCGCCGAACAACAAGGTCACCTTCCTCAAAGCTTTGGGCACGGACCTTGCGGCTATGGTAGCGGCGCAAGGCTTGCTAGTAGCGTGCTGCTCTCACAGCCGCCCGAAGACGATCTTCCTCAAGGAGCGTTGTGTCATCTTGCCGCAGTTGCTCTTGCACAAGCTCATCATAAGCTAGCACTCGAGGTGACCCGTATATGAGTTCAGTGGGGAGAACTGCTTCTGCCCCGTATACTAGGGCAAAGGGTGTCTGGCCGGTGGCTCGATTTGGCATCGTTCTGATCGACCAAAGAACCGTCGGCAACTCATCAATCCAGCGCCTTCCACTCTTGCGCAGCCTGTCAAAGGTCTTTGTCCTTAAGCCTCGCAGTACTTCAGCGTTTGCTCTCTCAGTTTGACCATTGCTTCGTGAGTGAGCAACGGAAGCGAAACAGACTTTGCTGCCGAGGTCTTGGGTATATTGCATGAAGGTGCGGCTTGTGAACTGCGTGCCATTGTCGGTGATGACCCTGTTGGGTACACCAAAAAGACACACTAGTCCCTTGAAGAACTTGACGGCTGACAGAGCTGTGACCTTCCTGACTGCCTCCACCTCCGGCCACTTTGTGAACTTGTCGATTGCGACGTACAAGTACTCAAAGCCCCCGACAGAGCGGGGGAAAGGGCCAGTATGTCGAGCCCCCAGACCGAGAAGGGCCAGGAGAGAGGAATGGTTTGAAGGGCTTGAGCTGGTTGATGAAGTTTCTTTGAATGGAACTGACACGCTTAACACCTGGTGACCAGTGTCGTCGCATCCTGGAGGGCGGTGGGCCAGAAGAGGCCTTGCCGAAATGCCTTGCCGGCAAGGGCTCTTGACCCTATGTGGGATCCACATATGCCTCCGTGTATCTCTGCCAACAGCCCCAGTCCTTCCTCTCGAGGGATACACTTCAATTTCACGTCGTTCGGTCTCTTTCTGTATAGGATGTCATCGACGAACTGGTACATAGCAGACCGACGGGCTACTTTTTCCGCTTCTTCCTGCCCCTCAGGAAGTTCCCTAGTTTGGAGGAATTGGACGGTATGCTGTGCCCATGCTGGAGCCTGAGGCTCGACGGCGAGGACTAAAGGAATTTCCTTCGCTATAGGAGCGGCTGTCTCGACGGCAAGAGCTCGATGCTCCACCGGAGCTAGCCGTCCCGTGGCGGGCTCAGTGTCCCCGGCAACATCCTTGCCGGCGGCTCCGGGGAGCTCGGCGGGAAAGTACTTGCCGGGCCCTAATTTCCTCCTCTTGTTTTGCTCTGTTGATGGATCAACGGATGGCTGAGAAAGCCGAAGCACAAAGGTACCTGGTTCCATAGGTAACTTGAGGGCAGCGCGCTTTGACAGGTAATCGGCGATGTCGTTCTCTACTCGGGGAACGTGCTCCGCCTGTATACCATCAAAACGCTCTTCCAGCTTTCTCACTTCATCGACGTAGGCCTTCATCAACGAGCTCTGGTAATCTTTGTTGACTTGTTGGACGACAAGGTACGAATCGCCCCTGACAATGAGTTTCTTGATTCCGAGGTCTGCCGCGATCCTAAGACCAACAAGCAGCCCCTCATATTCGGCAGTGTTGTTTGTTGACACCTCCTTGGGGAAGTGCATCTGGACCACGTACTTGAGGTGCTCTCCGGTGGAAGCGACAAGCAGTACGCCAGCCCCGGCGCCCTGTAAGGAGAGAGCTCCATCAAAGAACATGATCCAGTTGCAACTCGCCTCCTTGCCGGGGAGAGCAGTTTCCTGGGCTTCTTCATCAGGCGTCGCGGTCCATTCTGCAACGAACTCCGCCAGGACTCGGCTTTGAATCATCGAGGTACTTTCAAACTTGAGGCCAAAGCTGGACAGCTCCAGTGCCCACTCTACAATTTTTCCCGTTGCATCTGGATTGTGCAATATCCGTTGCAGAGGGAGGCGAGTGACGACAGTGATCTCGTGCGCCTAGAAGTAGTGACGCAGCTTCCTTGAGGCCATAAGAAGGCCGAAGAGCAATTTCTGCACACCGGAGTACCTTGATCTAGCCCCCTGCAAGAGGGAGCTAACAAAGTATACCGGGTGCTGCATCATTTTCGTCCTTGGCAGCACTCCAACCGGCCGTGTCGACTCTGCACCAACGGCATCAGGCTCTATCGCTGCTATCACCTCGTCATCAATTTCTCTCTACGCCACTAGTGCGGCACTGACCACCTGGTTCGTTGCCGCCAGGTATAGCAGCAACGGTTCTTGTGGCCTAGGCGCAACTAGTACTGGCGTGGAGGAAAGATACCTCTTCAAATCTAGCAATGCTGCCTCGGCTTCTAGCGTCCACTCCATTGGGCCCGCCTTTTTCAAAATCTTGAAAAAGGGGAGGGCGCGCTCGTCAGACTTGGAAATGAATCTGCTCATGGCGGCAACACAGCCAGGAAGCCGACGCACATCCTTGACCCGTTTGGGTGCTTCAATCTGTTCTATAGCTTTGATCTTGTCCAGATTGGCCTCTATCCCACGCTGTGACACAAAGAATCCGAGAAGCTTGCCGGACGGGACGCCGAAGAAGCACTTCTCAGGGTTCAGCTTGAGATTGATCTTGCGTATGTTTGCAAACGTCTCTTGTAGATACGGTATGAGGGTTGCCCTGTTCTCGGTTTTGACCACTATATCATCCATATAAGCCTCCATATTTCTATGGAGCTGGGGTTCAAAATCAATCTGGACTGCCCTTGCAAACGTCGAGCCAGCACTCTTCAACCCGAAAGGCATTCGTACGAAACAATACGTACCACATGGGGTGATGAATGCTGTCTTCTCTTCGTCTTATCTTGTCATGAAGATCTGGTGGTAGCCGGAGTAGGCATCGAGAAATGACAACAGGTCACACCCAGCCGTGGAGTCAACAATCTGGTCGATGCGCGGCAACGGGAAGGGGTCTTTGGGACAAGCCTTATTGATATCTGTGTAATCAATACACAGCCTCCACTTCCCATTTGCCTTGCGCACTACCACCGGATTGGCCAACCACGTTGGATGGAGCACTCCTCTTACCAAACCCGCTGCTTCCAGTTTCCGGATCTCCTCTGTGATGAACTCTTGTCGTTCCAAAGCTTGCTTCCTGACCTTCTACTTGACGGGCCGCGCATGAGGACAAACAACAAGGTGGTGCTCAATCACCTCCCTGGGAACGCGGGGGATGTCGGATGCTTGCCATGCAAACACATCTACATTTTCCCGCAGGAAGGTGACGAGCGCGTCTTCCTATTTGTCGTCAAGGGTGGAGCCTATGGTGAAAGCCCCTCCTGTGCCGTCCTCCTTGATAGAAACCTTCTTGGTTCCCGGCGGTGTGGCCCTGGACTTCTTGTTTCTGCCGATGGAGCTCTCTGGCACGTCCTCGACGGGAGCGCGACACTCCGAAGAGGTGCGCTTGCCGGAGTGTGTGTCCGAGGTCTCACCGGTCTTCTTCTATTGGGGGGCCCCAGTAGCAGGAGCAAGTGCCCTAGTGGTGGCAGCTGCTGCAACTGCTTGTTGGTATAGTTGGTCAGCACAAATCAGCACATCTTTCTTATCGGAGGGGATGGTGATGATCGTCACAGGTCCTGGCATCTTCAGGGTGTTGTAGGCATAGTGTGACGCCGCCATGAACTTGGCCAGCGCTGGGCGGCCAAGGATCCCGTTGTAGGGCAAAGGGATCTTGGCGACATCCAAAATTCACGGGCAGCGTGACCTTCCCCTTTGGTTAACTTCTCCCCGGGCTGACCCCCTGAAACGTGCCCGTCTCTTCGAGGTCTCCGTCAGGAATCTGCAGCTTCTCGATCATGGTGGGCGAGAGTAAGTTCAGACCGGCCCCGCCATTGACTAGCATATTTGTCACCTTGAGGTTGCGTATTGTCGGTGAAACCAACAATGGCAAGCACCCAACCGCAGTAGTGCGATCAGGGTGATCCTCAGTGTCAAAAATGATAGGCGTGCTGGACCATTTCAGCGGCTTTTGGGCACCAGACGACGGCTCCGCCGCTGTAATCTCACGTGCACATGGCCTCCGTGGCTTTCTGAAGTTCTTGGTCGCCGGACTCGTCGTCCTATTCGTGATCGTCGTCTTCTTGCTTTCTGTCACGGCCCCGGGCGGGCCTCTCCTGCTGTTTATCCTTGTCGCGACAGCCTGCTTGGCTGTCACGCTTCTTGCCGAACCCTTCAGCACCGTCCTAGCCCTTCTCCTTGTCTCGCCTCTCATATTCAGCCCTCTGCTTCTCAGCAAGGAGATCAACCTGTTGGCAGTCCTGGAGATCATGGCCTTTGGTGCTATGGATCTTGCAGTATCGCTTGCCGGAGTTTCCTGGCTTCTCGGCAGCCGCCAAGGCCCAGCAGGCAACACACCCAGCAATTTCCTTGCCGAGGTCATCCGCCTTGGTTTTCTTGGCGGAGCCGCATCATCAGATCCCTCGACGACAAGCACGGCTTTACCTTTGCGCTTCCTGTTGTGGTGCCGGCCTTTCTTCGTCGGGGCGGCAGTATCCTCATCTGAAGAGTCGGTTTCCGTGCCGGCATCTTCGCCGGGGTACTTCCTTCCCTCTTCAGCCCGGGCACATCTGTCAGCAAGAACATAGAGTTCCGCCACATCTTTCACCTTGGTCATCACCAATTCTTCACGCATCTTGCGGTTACGCACGTTCTGATGGAACGCGCTGATAATGGCAGCAGGGTGAACATCAGGGATATTGTACTGTACCTGGCTGAACCTCTATATATACTTGCGCATACTCTCGCCTTCCTTCTGGGGGATGACGTGCAGGGCACTTGCTTGGCCATGGGCTTGGTGACCTCCAGTAAAGGCGCCAACAAACTCATGGCACAAATCCGACTAGGAGGAAATATAGTCTACCGGCAAGTGCATCAACCACGACATGGCGTTGGGTTTAAGAGCCAATGGAAAGTAATACGCAAGCACCTTATCACCGCGGGCTCCGGCAGCTTGCATCGCGATGGTGTAGATGCTAAGGAACTTCGACGGGTGGGTCTTGCCATTGTACTTCTCGCCAACGTCAGGCTTGAAGGTGCGGTGAGTGGGCCACTGGAACTGCCGCAACTCACGGGTAAAAGCCGGACAGCCTACCTTGTAAGGTAGACCTCCAGGGCTCTCCGGTGCTGGGCGGTTCATAGCAGGCCCTGCTCGCCTGTCAGACTGGTGGCGCGCTCCGCGCCGGGGCTCGATGGTGGTTCGAGCGTCTTCATGAGCTCGCTCCTGAAGAACTTGACGCTGATCGCTGTGGGTCCATGGGTCGGATGACGCTATAGAGATGTCGTCACCCGCGACGTCTCGACGAGTCGACACGCGCGGTACCGGGCGAGGAGGAGGCGAATGCATAGTGGCCACAGTGCTGCCGGTCCTCCTACCACCGGTGCATGGGACGCCATCGGAGCGCCGACCCGGGGGCCTCGCTGGACTTGGTTCATCCTTGTTGGCGACCGCGACAAGGCTTGGGATGGTGGCTCTCCATTCGTCGAGTTTCCCCGTAATGGGAGGAAAGTCGAGGAGCAACTGCGCACGCGGCAGGGCTTCTGCTGCTGTTAGTGGTAGCGAAACCTACACGGACCACGACGCGCTTCGACCCCCGACCATGTCAGGAGGAGGTCCATCATGATCCCGCGGTCGCATGCCGTTTTCACCAGCGTTTCGGCGGGCGGGCAGGTCTTCTACGTCTCAGGAGTGTGAAAGTGCAACTAATCCCCGGGTGGTTTTGGCAATTAATAACAACATATATATCATTGAACTAATAGTTACTTGAGAATCATTTCAGAGAAGTTCAGTGATATGGGTATGGCAATGACTGAAGAAGTGGACCCCTCAAAATGCTAAGGCAAGCATTGGCAAAAGCTCAAGACTCCATTTTTGGTTTAGTGATCCAAGATCACATTGAGTCCATAGGAAAAGCCAATACTATTAAAAGGGGATGAGGTTATGTTGATGATCTGGTTGCTCAAGTGCTTAGTGATATATCTCCTTTAACTATCAGCAACTCTCACTGCCAAATACACTCACAAGTAATCTCGGTCCCACCGATTATCCAAACTCAGTCACACCGAGATGAACCACCTCAGCCATAAGCCAAACCCTAGAAAAATCGGATATTCCGAGTTCGAAATCGGTTTCACCGAAACATGGGCTGCCAAGCTTTTGTAACCTTCTGTCATCAAATCGGTGTCACCGAGATGATGAAGTCGGTCCCACCGAAACTGGCATGCTCTTGTCTTTGCTCAAATCGGAATAACCGAGATGGTATTTTCGGTCCCACCGAAAACCCCAACGTTCACATTATTTGAACTTTCGGTCTCACCGAGTTGTCCACTTCGGTCCCACCGAGATTGCTCAAATATGTGTGTAACGGTTGGATTTTGTGTGGAGGCTATATATACCCCTCTACCCCCTCTTCATTCGTGGAGAGAGCCATCAGAAAGAACTACCACTCCTACCTTACATTTCTGAGAAGAGAACTACCTACACTTGTGTTGAGATCAAGTTGCTCCACTCCCAACATATGAAACTTGATCTCTAGCCTTCCCAAGTTGCTTTCCACTCAATCCTTTCTTCCACCACAGCCAAATCAGTGAGGAGAGTTGAGTGTTGGGGAGATTATCATTTGAAGCACAAGAGCAAGGAGTTCATCATCATCTACAACATCTATTACCTTTTGGAGGGTGGTGCCTCCTAGATTGGTTAGGTGTCGCTTGGGAGCCTCCGTCATCGAGATGTGGAGTTGAACCAAGAAGTTTGTAAGGGCAAGGAGATCGCCTACTTCGTGAAGATCTACCCCGAGTAAGGCTAGCCCTCCGTGGGCGTAGGCCATGATGGAATAGACAAGGTTGCTTCTTCGTGGACCCTTCGTGGGTGGAGCCCTCCGTGGACTCGCGCAGCCGTTACCCTCCGTGGGTTGAAGTCTCCATCAACGTGGATGTACGATAGCACCACCTATCGGAACCACGGGAAAAATCACCGCGTCTCCAAATTGCGTTTGCTCTTCTCCACCTCTCTTTACTACATGTGCAATTTACTTTCCGCTGCCTATACTCTAGAATTGCATGTGTAGGGTGATGCTTGACTTGATCATAATTGTGAATCTACCAAAAACTGTTCTTGATCAAAAGGCAGAATTTTTATATTTACAAGTAGTCTAATCACCCCCCCTCTAGACATACTTTCGATCCTACAAGTGGTATCAGAGCTTTGGTCTCCATTGTATTGGTTTCCATTGCATTGGACTCCATAAGCTTGGTTTCACAACCTAGGAGAGTATGGCGTCTAGTGAGGGTAATTTTCGTAGAGGTCCTTACTTTGATGGTACAAACTTTGCTAGTTGGAAGCATAAAATGAAAATGCATATTCTTGGTCATAACCCAGCCGCATGGGGCATTATTTGTGTTGGTATGCAAGGTGAATTCTTCGAGGAAGGAAAAGTTCCGGATCGCGAAGCTACACCGGAAGAATTACGGATGTTGCAAAACAATGCTCAAGCTTGTGACATTCTCTTCAATGCCTTGTGTCCCGAGGAGTTCAACAAAATCAGCCGTCTTGAGAATGCTAAAGAGATTTGGGATACTTTGGTTGAAATGCACGAAGGTACCGAGTCTGTGAAGGAATCAAAGCTAGATATTCTTCAAGGTCAACTTGACAAGTTCAAGATGAAGGATGGTGAAGGAGTCGCTGAAATGTACTCTAGGCTTGCTCTCATCACAAATGAGATTGCCGGCTTAGGAAGCGAAGAAATGACCGACCGATTCATCATCAAGAAGATTCTAAGAGCTTTGGATGGAAAGTATGACACCGTGTGCACTTTGATCCAAATGATGCCAAACTACAAGACTCTCAAGCCTACCGAAGTCATTGGAAGAATCGTTGCTCATGAGATGACACTTAAGGATAAGGAAGAGCTTCACAACAAGTCGAGTGGTGCTTACAAAGCTACAAGTGATGCTCCCACAACCTCAAGTGACAAGTTAGTTTCCAATGAAGAGATAAGCCTAATGGTTAAGAACTTCAACAAATTCTACAAGAATAGAGGCAAAGAGAGAAGCTCAAAGTCTAGATCATATGATGAAAAGAGATCTTCTAGTCGTGATCGAAACTGCTACAATTGTGGAAGACCCGGACACTACTCAAATGAGTGTACGGTTCCCCACAAGAGAAGAGAAGAATCTCCAAGAAGAAAAAGTTCAAGAGATGAGTCACCTCGGAAAGAGAGAAGGAGTAGAGATGATCGTTATGAACGAAGACCCTCTCGGAGAAGCAAGGATTCGGAGAGGAAAGACAAGTCATCAAGGAGCTACACAAGAAGAAGACATCAAGCTCATGTAGGTGAATGGGTCTCCGGCTCCGACTCCGACAATCAATCCGATGGAAGCTATCACTCCGACTCCGACTACAGTCAAGATGAAGGTGTTGCCGGTCTTGCTCTCGTATCCTCCAACTCCAACTCCTACGACTTATTTGATTCACCAAATGAGGGAATTGGAAGATGCTTCATGGCTAAAGGCCCCAAGGTATCACACCCTAAATTCATTGACTTCAATAGTGATGAGGATGACTTGCTTAGTGAAGATGAGCTCTTGCATGATAAATCTAGTGAGCCTAATAACGATGAAAATGCTAGTAGTCTTTATAGTCAAGAAGAGTCGAATGACAATGCTATGAAGGAGATTGAGCGTCTAACTAAAGAACTAAACACTCTTAAGTTAGCTCATGAAACAACTCAAGAAGATCATAGAGAGCTCCTAAGATCTCATGAGAAGCTACGCTTCGAGAAGCTCACTCTAGAGCAAGAACATGAGTTTCTAAAAGCGATCAATGATGATCTTCGAAAGAAGAGTTCTTCATATCTTGCCAAACGACTTCTCTTGTCTAATTTCTTGCCACCCATTAAGACTAAGCATGACAAGCATAAGAAAAATTATTCCTCTAGCAGTAACAATAACCATGTTAAATCTAATATTGTTGCTTCTAGTAGTTCTCTTGATTCCACTAACAATGTTTCAAGCCAAGTTACACTTGAGCAAGAAAATAGTTTATTGAAAGGGTTCATAGAGAAAGGTGTCTACAAGAGCCTTGCCGGAAGCAAGAACTTTGAGGAAATTGTTCGCAAGCAAGGGAGGCACCGGAAGAATCAAGGGATTGGTTTTGAGCGAAAGTTCAACGCCGAAGGTGTTGAGTGGGAAGAAGGTCAATACCCTACTCCACAGTTTGTTTCTCAAAAGGAGAAGTATGATCCTACTTCTTCCAATGTGGAACAAGCTCAAGATGACCTTCCACCACAAGACCACAAGCTAAAAGCCAAGGACAAGCTTCAAGAGGAGATTGATGCATTCATTGAAGCACCTCAAGTCATGGTCAAGTGGGTTCCCAAGGAAACGTCAAGTTCTACTTCGTCAAGCTCAACTACAACCCCAAGGATTCCCATCAAGATGATGTGGATCCCGAAGAAGAAGAACTAGAAAGTTCTTGAGGGTGACTCCGCCAACATACTTCACTTACATTCATTTTGGCAACTTGTGCAATCAACTTCCATTTCATGCACTAGTTCATGGAGTCACAAACCCTCTTGTTGGTAAGTCAATGGACAAGGTAATCATTGCTTTCATGGACATCATCTATTGTGAACTTCAATCTATGTCCATGGATATCTTTGTTTGTTGCTTGTGGGACTAACCCATGTAGGTATTGAAAGTGCCGTAATCCAAAGGATAGCTCCCAACTCTTGATGATCTCCATCAACATTGAGCATCCACATCTTCAACATCTACATGAAGTCTTCTACGACAACCCAAGGTTAGTTTGACCCTTTAAAAGGGGTTCTCACATCTAGGGGGAGCTTTACTCTAAAAATTGAGCTAAAGCATCTTCAAATGTGTGAACACATCAATGCTTTATGTAAAAGTGGTAACCCCACTTGTGCTTAAACGATGAGTATGACCTATGATCAAATGTTCTCATTTGGCTCCTAAGTCAAAATACTCATATAAAGATGACCTAGTCATCGACAAATTGTGTGTTAAGTGCTAGAGTTTTGGTTGTGCATGTTTGACACATATTTCATTTGCTATCTTATTGTGTGAGCATGTTGAATGCATGATTTTATCCATTCGAGGACATCCATTTGTTGTTTTGGTTGTTTTGATTTTCTGACCAAATGGATGGACAAGAATGCCTAAGTACCTCCCCTAGCTATCTATGCTTTCTTTTCTCAAATTCTATTCATGCTTAAATCACAAACTTTGAACAAGTCATTTTCGGACCCTCCAAGTGAGGAGCACTCGGAGCCACCGATCCGTCAAGGGCTAACCTCCAAAACCTTCTAAGTGATTTCGGTCAGACCAACTCATTCAAACTCGGTCAAACCGAAAGCATTTAGACTGATCTAGGTTTCATCTCGGTGAAACCGAGTTGTAATTTTCGGCGTGACCGAAATGCATAACTGCCTGGCAGTTATCCATCTCGGTGCCACCGAGTTTTTCAACTCGGTCCCACCGACAGCAAAGGGATATATATACCAAGGGCCGCGCGCGTTGATTACTCCTTCAAACGTTTTCGGCCCACATCCCCTGCTGCCGTCGCCTTGATCTCCGGATCGTCGCCGTCGTCGCCTGTGCGCCCTCGCCGCAGGTCTCCATCGCCGTCAACGGACATCTCCTCCGCGCCGTTGCCGCCGTAGAGAGACTCCACCAAGTTAGGGTGAGTCTTGATCCCACTCGTGCTCCCATCTCCGATTCAATGCATGTTTGGTTTGCCCAATATCTTGCCATGATTGAAATCTTCCTTTACACCAGATTGGTTCGTTTGAACTAGATTCGAGTAAAATTTTTAGGGTTAGGTTTCCACGGAAGACATCTCGGTAAAACCGATTTTAGAATTTCGGTGTGACCGATTTGGCCTCTGGCCATTGCACTGCACCCTTCGGTCCAACCGAGTTGTGCAAATCGGTGTGACCAAAATGTAATTTCTGTGAAACCCTAGTGTTATCGGCAGGACCGAAACCCACTTCGGTCAAACCGAAAGTGGTGTGTAAAGCTTCTGTTTAACACTTCGGAATCACCGAAACTGGAACTCGGTCTGACCGAAATGTCTTCTGTGAAAACTTAAAACTAAAATTTGAACTCATTTTTTTGCAAAAACTTCTGCAGTTTGTGATAACTCTTCTTCTCTGCCTATACCTTATCTATTCACAGGTTGTCAGCCATGTCAGATGCCAGTGACAGTCAGAACAGGTCAGAGTCACCTATTGCAGACATTCCTGAGGCAGACACTACTCCTGAGACTAGTAGCCCATTTGATGATGGTGAGAGGAGTACACCGAGTGGCATGCCTCCTGCAGCCACTAGAGCCAGAAAGGAGAAGAATTCCGATGATGAGGATTCTGATTTCGTTGCTGAGGAAGAGGTGACCTCAAAGCCTAAGAGGAAGGTTGTTGCCAAAGAGCAACAAGGTCAGCAGTCTAAGAAGGGCACCAGCAAAGTCAAGCAATCAACTGTTGCTAAGAAGCTAAATTTGGGAGAGCCAGCTCCAAGCAAAGAGAAGAAAACCTCCAAGAGAAAGAGGGTAGTGTATAGTGATTCTCATGCAGATGCAGCAGTCGAGGATGAAGAAGAAGAAGCACCCCAGCCTGCTCCTCAGAAGCAGAAGCTCATGGGTGATGCCATTAAGGCCGGAGCCACTTCAAAGCCCAAGAAATCTGCTCAAGCTAAGGCAGCTCCAGCAAAGCCTGCTGCCAAGCCCAAGAGGACTACCAGAAATATTCCAGCATCTGAGAAGAACAAGGGTGATGTGCCACCAGCTGAGTCTGATGAGGAAGGACAAGTGTTGCTGAAACTCCGTCCAAAACTGCCACTTCACAATGATGCTCATCCTCAAGCCGAGGATATGAAGGCAAGGAAAGATAGAGGTCTCAGGCTATGGAGACAAGCTGATCCATATGCCGTGAGGAGAAGAACTGCTGTAGATCCCAGATTTCACACCAGAGAGCAGCAGGACTTCTATGAGACCGTGCTGATGGACAAGAAGCCAATAGTCGCAGACACCTGATACGTTGACTGGGAATACATTGACAGCGAAGAGCACAGAGACTTCTTTCCACATGGGCATGAAAGCTTCACTGCATGTGGAGTTGCAGAGTTTGTGGGTCAGAAGTTGACCAGTTGGAACGATGAGATGATTATGCAATTCTATGCCACAACTCACTTCTATCCTGATGGGAAGATCACATGGATGACTGAAGGTCAAAGGTATTCTTCTTTTGTTGAAGAATGGGCAGAAATTCTGAATGCTCCAGTGCAGCGAGAAGATGATATTGATGTCTATGGGATTCCAAAGAAGAATCATGATTCCATGAAGAACATGTACAAGGAGATCCCCGCAGCAGATTTGGAAGTATGGAAGCTCGGCTCAGTCTACCATCTCCAGGCAGGCTTACCTACCACTAATACTATTCTGAGGCATACCTTGATGCCCAAGTCTGGAGATCATCGCATGATCAGAGGATATTCTATCAACATGCTGCATATACTTGATAAGAAGGCACCTTTCAAGGTGATGGACTTAATGGTAGAGACCATTAAGAGGACTGCAGCTGACCAGAAAAGGTCATGTGGATTTGCCCCACAGATTCAGATGCTTATCAATGCCAAGTTTGGCACGGGCAAATTCTTGTTGGATAGGAAACACTTACCACTGCAGCCAGAGCATGAAGACAATGTTGTTGTGATGGATGAGGAGGATCCGACATCTGTTGAAGGTCAAGCCTAGATAGAAGCTGCTAGGAAAGCCAAAGCTGACAAAGAAGCAGCAGCAGCAGCTAAACCAAAGAGTTTCGGAGAGCAGATTCTTGAAGCTACCCAAAGGATTGAACAACGCCTGGCCAGCATTGAACAGTCTCAGGAGAGCTTAGAGAGGATTGTTGACGAGAAGATCCACGCTCTGGACGTGAAGCTGACTGAAATTCAAGTGACCGTCAACAAGCTTGAGGCAGACATGGAGGAAGCAAAGCAGGACAAGGCAGAGCTTATGCAGGATGACTTAGTCCAGGATTCTCAGCGACAGACTGCTTCGGTTCCCAAAGGATCCCGATCAGCTGCTATTCCAGTGACTGACACCAGGACTACAATTTCAGCACCTCCCACAGCTCCAGCAGTTACTCCAGCTACAGCTCCAGTGTCCACTCCTCCAGCACAGACATCAGCTGAAGTCTTCGCCGATGCCGTCATATCTACTCCGACATCAACCCAGACGGGAGCCGCCAGCAGAGTCCCCAGTGACGTTTAGCTCTATGCTTTTTCGAACTTTTTGGTAACTTGTTGCCAAAGGGGGAGAAATTGTATAGATCATAGGGCTTTGAGAGAGAGAGTGCTGTTGTCTTTTGCGCTTTTGCTCTTTCGTCCTTTTGCGGTCTCTTTGAGATACTTTTGGTTTTCGAGACTTTCAGTGTGCTTGATACTACGTTTGATGCTACCTTAATGAGTGCTTGGTCATACTATGCTTTAATGTGTGCTTAATGCTTATCATATGCTATTCCTATCTTGTATGACTATTTACTCATGTCTTGGTGATTGGGTGCATGCTATTCATTCTTATCATTTTGTGCGCTCCACCAAGATGTATGTGACATGGAAGAGTGACCCATGAACCTAATCGATTGTGCATTTGCATTCAAACGCAAATCTTAAATAATGCACAAATTTAGGGGGAGCTCTTGCTTATCACATACTTCTCAAAGCGACGATATTATTCATTGATTATATCTCTTGTCGAAGCTTTGATCTATATGTTGTCATCAATTACCAAAAAGGGGGAGATTGAAAGTGCAACTAATCCCCGGGTGGTTTTGGCAATTAATAACAACATATATATCATTGAACTAATAGTTACTTGAGAATCATTCCAGAGAAGTTCAGTGATATGGGTATGGCAATGACTGAAGAAGTGGACCCCTCAAAATGCTAAGGCAAGCATTGGCAAAAGCTCAAGACTCCATTTTTGGTTTAGTGATCCAAGATCACATTGAGTCCATAGGAAAAGCCAATACTATTAAAAGGGGATGAGGTTATGTTGATGATCTGGTTGCTCAAGTGCTTAGTGATATATCTCCTTTAACTATCAGCAACTCTCACTGCCAAATACACTCACAAGTAATCTCGGTCCCACCGATTATCCAAACTCAGTCACACCGAGATGAACCACCTCAGCCATAAGCCAAACCCTAGAAAAATCGGATATTCCGAGTTTGAAATCGGTTTCACCGAAACATGGGCTGCCAAGCTTCTGTAACCTTCTGTCATCAAATCGGTGTCACCGAGATGATGAAGTCGGTCCCACCGAAACTGGCATGCTCTTGTCTTTGCTCAAATCGGAATAACCGAGATGGTATTTTCGGTCCCACCGAAAACCCCAACGTTCACATTATTTGAACTTTCGGTCTCACCGAGTTGTCCACTTCGGTCCCACCGAGATTGCTCAAATATGTGTGTAACGGTTGGATTTTGTGTGGAGGCTATATATACCCCTCCACCCCCTCTTCATTCGTGGAGAGAGCCATCAGAAAGAACTACCACTCCTACCTTACATTTCTGAGAAGAAAACTACCTACACTTGTGTTGAGATCAAGTTGCTCCACTCCCAACATATGAAACTTGATCTCTAGCCTTCCCAAGTTGCTTTCCACTCAATCCTTTCTTCCACCGCAGCCAAATCAGTGAGGAGAGTTGAGTGTTGGGGAGATTATCATTTGAAGCACAAGAGCAAGGAGTTCATCATCATCTACAACATCTATTACCTTTTGGAGGGTGGTGCCTCCTAGATTGGTTAGGTGTCGCTTGGGAGCCTCCGTCATCGAGATGTGGAGTTGAACCAAGAAGTTTGTAAGGGCAAGGAGATCGCCTACTTCGTGAAGATCTACCCCGAGTAAGGCTAGCCCTCCGTGGGCGTAGGCCATGATGGAATAGACAAGGTTGCTTCTTCGTGGACCCTTCGTGGGTGGAGCCCTCCGTGGACTCGCGCAGCCGTTACCCTCCGTGGGTTGAAGTCTCCATCAACGTGGATGTACGATAGCACCACCTATCGGAACCACGGGAAAAATCACCGCGTCTCCAAATTGCGTTTGCTCTTCTCCACCTCTCTTTACTACATGTGCAATTTACTTTCCGCTGCCTATACTCTAGAATTGCATGTGTAGGGTGATGCTTGACTTGATCATAATTGTGAATCTGCCAAAAACTGTTCTTGATCAAAAGGCAGAATTTTTATATTTACAAGTAGTCTAATCACCCCCCCTCTAGACATACTTTCGATCCTACAGAGTGGCGCTCGGGGCTCTTCCCGCGGCGACACCCGGGATCTTCGGTGTGATGACGCCGTTCGTCGCGCGCTGCTTGGGAGGAGAGCGCTGTCGGCGCCGGCGTGGGAGTCCTGGAGGCCCTTTCATCGCCTCCGGGTGATGCGGCAGCGATCCTGGAGGGCCCCGCGCCACCCGCGGAGGGCCTGGCTCCGTCTTTGGATTTGGCGGTGTGTGGCCCGTTACCAGGCGCACAAACATCGCCACCTCCCAAACTCCGGCTGCTGGGACGGTGTTGGTGTTCGCGAGCAGCGCCCCGGGTCCTTTCCGCGACCGGTCCGCTGCTTGCCCGCGTCGGGACGGGCTGTCCGGCTTCCGACTGGCCAACCGCCACCGTCGTCTTCTTCTTGGGCGCCATAATGATGAAGAAGCGTCGAAGTAACTGCTAAAGCCGATTCTCACAACTGCGCCCCCTACCTGGCGCGCCAAAGATGTCGGTGTATTGGGAACGACACCTATGGGATCACAAGAATCCCTACTACGGTTGCGGTGCACGGGGTTGAGACAAGAGCGGATCAAACAGATAGCACATGGTTCGTTTATCCATATTCGGGCCACGAGGATGTGTAAAACCCTACTCCTGCTTTGGTGGATTGTATGTTTGTGTTCTTCAGCTAGCTATGGGGCGTGAGGAGCTCCAAAAAGCCGAATCCTCCTCCTGGTCGCCTCGGTCCTCCTTTTATAGAAAAAGGGGTTGCCACCGTGGTACACAGGAGGTGGAAAGGGTACAGTGATGCGATTTTATCCCTCGCATTACATGACAAGGTACATTTAATGCGTCTTGCTTAGGTGTCCTTGCTTTATCGGGGACGGGGGAGATATCCGTCTTGTCCATCGCCGCTCCTTCTTGTGTCGACACGCGCCCTGGCCAGCGATGCCTCAGATGCCATGTAGGTAGGCAGGCAGCTGAGGTGGCGCAATGGTGGGTCTTCACGAAGATCTGCATGCCGCCACGCAGGTACCTGCCCAGCTGGTTGGGTCAGCAGCTGCATAAGGCGGTGGAAGTTTTAGTTGGCGTGGGCCTGATGGTGGCCCTGCGGATGTCCTTGGCACGGGCCTTGCCGGGGCCCCGGCAAGGGTCTTGCCGCGGCGCCTGCTGCCATCCCCAGCAAGGTGCTTGCCGGAGGTCTTGTGGTCCTCCTTGGCTGGGATCCAGCCAAGGGTCCTCGTCTTCTTAGTGTGTATCTGATCTTGAATGTCTTCACAAAGATCTGCATGCCACTACGGGGATGTCTCCCGAATCCTTGCCCCGTGGGGGCAGCGGACTCAAGGGTGATTCGCTCTGTAGGCATGGGGCGAGTTGCCGCGGCAAGGGTCTTGCCGGGGCTGCTAAAGCCAGCCCCGGCAAGGATCTTGCCGAGGCTGCTAAAGCCGGCCCCGGCAAGGATCTTGCCGGGGCTGCTAAAACTAGCTCCCGGCAAGGATCTTGCCGGGGAACCTGCTTCGTCCCTTTGCTCTTTGTGGTCTTGGCTTTGGTGTTGCTTCAGTTCCATCGAGCTTCGGTCTTACCCTGGCTTACCTCCCTTGCCTTGCTTGGTGTGGCGGTGCCCGTGGCTCAGACTGCCCGTGCACAGTCATAGGGGTACAAAAAGTGTACCCCTTTTTTCTACACCGACATTGCATGACAACTTTTGTCCTACCCTCCCGTGGCAGCGAGGTCCTAGTGGAAACTAAGGGATATTAAGGCCTCCTTTTAATAGAGTACTGGACCAAAGCATTAACACATAGTGAATACATGAACTCCTCAAACTATGGTCATCACCGGGAGTGGTCCCGATTGTTGTCACTTCGGGGTTGCCGGATCATAACACATAGTAGGTGACTAATGACTTGCAAGATAGGATCAAGAACACAATTATATTCATGAAAACATAATAGCTTCAGATCTGGAATCATGGCACTCGGGCCCTAGTGACAAGCATTAAGCATGGCAAAGTCATAGCAACATCAATCTTATAACATAGTGGATACTAGGGATCAAAACCTAACAAAACTAACTCGATTACATGGTAAATCTCATCCAAGCCATCACCGTCCAGCAAGCCAACGATGGAATTACTTACGCACGGTGGTGAGCATCATGGAATTGGTGATGGAGGAAGGTTGACGATGACGATGGCGACGATCTCTACTCTCCGGAGCCCCGAACAGACTCCAGATCATCCCTCCCGAGGCTCCGTATCGTAAAACACAATAATTCTTTCTCCCTAATATTTCCCCCCCGAAAGTGAATATATTGAGTCCGGGGGTACGTCGGTGGAGCATCAGGGGGACCACGAGGCAGGGGGCACGCCCAGGGGGAGGGGGCGCGCCCCCCACCCTTGTGGACAGGGTGTGGCCCCCCTGACGTGGATCTTTCCGCAGATATTTTTTATATTTTCCCAAACAATTCTCCATGAATTTTTAGGTCATTCCGAGAAATTTTTATTTCTAGACAAAAACAACATCATGGCAATTCTGTTGAAAACAGCATCAGTCCGGGTTAGTTCCATTTAAATCATGCAAGTTAGAGTCCAAAACAAGGGCAAAAGTGTTTGGAAAAGTAGATACGTTGGAGACGTATCAGTGAGTTTCTCCTCTGATTTGACAACAAAATAAAAAAAACATGCATCTGATTGAGTCAACGTATATGATGAAGAAGACACCTCTTCCTCCACATGGCCTCTCTTCTGCATCCTATAGATTTTGAGGCTCGATGGTTCCGTAGCAAGCAGCAGCAATGTCCAACGTTTGTGTCATCTTCATCTACATTAGCTTCATAGATCCATCTGGAATAAATCCAAAAGGAGGTACGATCCAAGCCATACACCTGATTTCCTTAATGCCCGTTGTCAGTGTCAAAACCGGCGGATCTCGGGTAGGGGGTCCCGAATTATGCATCTGAGGATCGATGGTATCAGGAGACTGGGGACACAATGTTTACCCAGGTTCAGGCCCTCTCGATCGAGGTAATACCCTACTTCCTGCTAGATTGATCTTGATGAATATGATTACAAGAGTTGATCTACCTCGAGATCGTAATGGCTAAACCCTAAAATTCTAGCCTATGATTATGTTGTTGTTCTCTAGCCTCTACGAACTAAACCCTCTAGTTTATATATGCACCAGTGGGCCCTAGGGTTTGTATATAACCAACTTGCAGAGGAAGGAACGATTACACCCGAACCTAAAACCTGCCATTATACGCATATAGGAGTCCTATCCGGATACGAGAGATGATCTTTAGCAATGATCTTCACGGCCCACTAGTCCGGCCCACCACGAGTCATCCGGCCACATGAGGACCCCTCAATCCAGGACTCCCTCAGTAGCCCCTGAACCTGTCTTCAATGACGATGAGTTCGGCTTTCCAATTGTCTTCGGCATTGCAAGGCGGGATCCTTCTTCCGAACATATCATGGTAATATCTTCTGCAGTAAGTGTACCGTGTCTGGATCAACATGGTTAGTACAAACCTCAGCCTCGCGGGCAAGGCATTGAAAGAAAATGAATAATGTCTCTTTACTGACAACTTTCTGGTGAAGCGTCGCATCGATCCACTAACATATCAGACTGTTTTATTTGGTCCTAGTTTCACGTTTCGAGGTATTACCCCACATGGCACGTCTTATCAGTACAGAGATCATGCCCGCTTATTAGGGGATCCTTATAAGTGTGACGTGAGCATCCAAACATCGTATTACGCACGACCGCTTTGGGAACCGGCGAGGTTTGCGGCTAAAGTGGGGCGGGGGGACGTTCTGTATTCATAGCATTATAAAAGGACATCAATCCCTTCCATCAGCCCCACGCCTTCCTCACGCCCGAGTTGTCCAATCTTCCTAGCCGCAACTCCTCATCTCTTACGCCCGCAGTCCCCCGATCCTCAACCACCACTTCCTTCCCCAGTAATGGCTAGATCCGGTGCCAAGGGCAAGTGGGAGGCCTACACGGTTATTGAGAAAGCCGTGGAGGATCTTCGGAGCGCGGGCTACCTCGCCGCTAACATCGCGCATCGAGTGCCCGCCCAGGATTGGGTGATTCCCGTCCCAGAGGCGGGTGTGAGAGTCGTGTTCCTCTCACACTTCATTAGGGGGCTAGGATTCCCTCTTCACCCCTTTGTTTGGGGTCTACTGTTTTTCTACGGGCTAGATTCCAATGATCTAGCCCCAAATTCAATCCTCCACATCTCCGCTTTTATAGTGGTGTTTGAAGCTTTCCTCCGCGTTCCCCCACACTTCGTCATATGGCTCAAGACCTTCAACGTTAAGCCGAAGGTGGTGGACGGGCAACATGCGGAGTGTGGGGGCACTATGATAAGTAAGCTCTCGAATGCAACCTGGCCAAAGGGGTCGTTCGTGGAGACGAACAAGGTCTGGCAGCAGGAGTTGTTCTATATCACTGAGCCCCGCGACGCTAACTGGGCGTCGGCACCTGCTTTCAGATCTAGACCCCCGGAGAGGCTAACCTCCTGGACCGATAAGAGTTCGAACTGGGGGTCTCAGGCTGAGGTGACGGCACTCCAAGGCCGTGTGTCCGGCATGATCACCAAGGGCTACCAACTCACAACTGGGGCTCAGGTAATGATGGCCCGACTTGTCCTACCTTGCCAACGCCAGGGCTCCTACCTATGAGAGTTTGATCCGGCGGGAGACCGACCCCTGAAGCATCTCTTCGACTCCTCGCACAAAGAGATCTAGAAGCATCTCTTCAAGAGCCAGAAGGAGTGGCCAAAGAAAACTGAGGACGTAGGCTACAACGCTGCGTTTACCGCACAAGAGGTAATCAAAAACTGTGGCGAACATATATCCCCTCCTTATTTTAATGATAATAGGAATTGGAGTTTTTGCACGATATAAAGGGCTGGACGAAGAAGGCAATCCGGATTATGTGTCCGGCGCCTTTGCCAGAAGACCCAAACATGCCTCAACTGACGATGATGCTGGCTCTAGCTCCGTTCAAGGCGCGGAACAAGAAATCCAAGACGAAGAGCAAGGAGGCCGAGAGCGGCCCCCGCCCTGCGGATGCAAAGTCCTAGGAGATCAACATCCTCTCCTCCGAAGAGGAGGAGGATAATGAAGAAGAAGAAGAGTCCCGTGCGTAGGGCAGGGGGGAGAAGAGGGCGGCCCCTACTGACGTAGGCAAGGCAGCACCCCGGAGGAAGCTAAACCTCCCCGCCAGTTCAGAATCATCGTCCGAACACAGTTTTGTGGTGAAGGCTAGGGAGAAGCCCCTAGCCGAAACGTAAGTTGTTCGGCTATGTCAATTGTCGCACTCTGTTTATTCAGCATATTAATGCCCTTTAAGTATTTTTCACCTGCTGACCTACAGCCCTCCCCGAGCACACCCCGATGCCTCCTTATCAGAGGGGAACTCTTTACCGTCTCGAGAGACGAAGAGTGACCCGCCGGTCCGACCTCCATCGCCCGTGGCCCGTGGGGACACCGAAGTGTCCTCCCAGCGTGCGTCTCCTGCTCAAGGAGATGGCGGCGGGGCAAGTGATAGGATGACCGAGGGTAACACCTTGGCTGCCGCTCACCATGGGGAAACAATCCCCATGGAGACCGAAGACGGGGGCCCAAATAATCTGGGGCCCCTCCGAATACTGATCCGGAGCCTAGCATGGCTCCGGGGTCCGAAGACCAGACCCCCAAGGTGGGGGAGGATACGATGGAACCCGGGGTCAATCCGGAGCCACCGGATCCTTTGGAGGGAGCACTACAAAGAGCTTCCGTCGTGGAGGAGCACCGCACTGTAATGGGTGCGGTGATGAGGAAGATTTGGTCCGTCAAAGGCGGACTGAATGAAGCCTTCAACAGCCTACTAACAGGCTTTGAGGTAAGAAATGTAATGTTCTTTATGGAACTTTATGTGTTTTATATGCATATATATCGCCAGTAGCCCCTGATTCTTTGTGTGATTCGTAACAGAATCGGACGAAGTATCCATAATATAGCATATTAAAGAGGTAAAATGTATGCTTTTGCATTTGAACAGGCTTTACTAGTTGCGGCAACTTCACGAGATGCAGAAGTTGCCGAACTAAATCGGAAGCTTACGTCCGCCAACACGGACCTCAGCAGCGTCAACCAGCGTTAAGATGAGATGCAAGGTATGCAGATTTGAAATAAAATCTAGATGTCAATAAGACTAATAATATTAAATGAGTATGAGAATAAACTCTTTATGATATTATGTATTAAACAATTGTCGCCACTGAGCTCGAGGCCCTCAAGGGCGAACTCGCGAAGGCCAAAATGGAGGCCAAAGCGAACAGGGCAGCTGCTAACAAAGCAGTTGCCGATTTAGAGGCCGAAAAGGCCGCGTGCGAGAAGCACTAGGCTCGGGTGTACGAAGTTGAGGTTGAGCTCAAAGATGCTATTCGCAAATGCGAGGCATTGGAAGAGAAGACTTCAGAACAAGCCTCGAGATCACTTCAGCAGTCAAGGCTGCGCAGGAGGTGCGAAGCGAGTCGCACAGCGTCTTCGACGAAATCAAGCAGGCGCGGAAGATAACATCTGGTAAGACTTTTCTATTAAAGAGCATCTTCGGAGGGCAGAAGTACCTTGAGTTGACACGGTTATGGGGTTCTCTAGGCGTGTTTGCGGATCTCTCGAGGAGCAGTGCCGACTGATACGTCTCCAATGTATCTATAATTTTTTATTGCTCCATGCTATTATTTATGATGTTTTGGATGTTTTATGGGCTTTGTTATACACTTTTATATTATTTTTGGGACTAACCTATTAACCCAAAGTCCCAGTCCAGATTGCTATTTTTTTTTGCCTATTTTAGTGTTTTACAGAAAAGGAATATCAAACGGAGTCCAAACGGAATGAAACTCGGGAGAGATATTTTTGGAGCAAAATATGCACAGGAGACTTGAGAACCACGGAGTAGGGCACACGTGGTGTCCACGAGGGTGGGGGGCGCGCCCCCTGCCTCATGGGCCCCACGTCTGGCCCCCGGTGCCCTTCTTCTTCCTATAGATATCTACATACCCCGAAACCATCAGAACAACAGAGAAAACCCTAGTTCCACCGCCGCAACCTTCTGTTCCCCTGAGATCCCATCTTGGGGCCTGTTTCGGAGCTCCGCCGGAGGAGGGATCTACCATGGAGTGCTTCTACATCATCATCATACTCTAGATGCATGCTGGATAGCGGTCGATGTGTGGAGTAATAGTAGTAGATGCAGAATCGTTTCGGTCTACTTGTCTCGGACGTGATGCCTATATATAATGATCATGCCTAGATAGTCTCATAATTATTCGCTTTTCTATCAATTGCTCGACGGTAAATTGTTTACCCGCCGTAGAATATCGCTATCATGAGAGAAGCCACTAGAGAAAACTATGGCCCCCGGTTCTATTCTCGACATATCAATCTACAATATACTTTACTTTTCCGCTTTTACTTTTTGTTCTTGTATCCAAAAATACCAAAAATATCACACTATCATCTCTATCAGATCTCACTTTCGTAAGTGACCGTAAAGGGATTGACAACCCCTTATCGCGTTGGCTGCGAAGTTATTATTTGTTTGTGTAGGTGCGAGGGACTCGCGCGTGGTCTCCTACCGTGTTGATACCTTGGTTCTCAAAAACTAAGGGAAATACTTAAGCTACTGTGCTGCATCACCCTTTCCACTTGGAGGGAATACAACGCAAGCTCGAGAAGTAGCAAGAAGAATTTCTGGCGCCGTTGCCGGGGAGGCTTACGCAAAAGTCATATACCAAGTACCTATCACAAACCCTTATCCTTCGCATTACATTTATTTGCCTCTCGATTTCCTCTCCCCTACTTCACGCTTGCCGTTTTATTTCCCCTTCATCTGCCGTGTGTTTATCGTTCGCTTGCTTCTTGTTTGCTTGTGTGTTGGATTGTTTGCTTGTCACTATGGCTCAGAACAATACCAAATTGCGTGACTTCTCCAATACCAGCAATAATGATTTTATTAGCACTCCGATTGCTCCTATTACTGATGCTGAATCTTGTGAGATTAATGCTGCTCTGTTGAATCTTGTTATGAAAGATCAATTTTTTGGCCTTCCTAGTGAATATGTCATTACCCATCTAAACAACTTTGTTTATTTGTGTGATATGCAAAAGAAAAGGGATACGGATAACGATATTGTTAAATTGAAGTTATTTCCGTTTTCACTTAGAGATCGTGCTAAAACTTGGATTTCCTCTTTGCCTAGAAATAGTATCGATTCGTGGAATAAGTGCAAAGATGCTTTTATCTCTAACTATTTCCCTCCTGCTAAGATCATCTCTCTCAGAAACGATATTATGAATTTTAAGCAACTAGATCATGGGCATGTTGCACAAGCTTGGGAGAGAATGAAATTAATGATACGTAATTGCCCTACACATGGTTTGAACTTATGGACGATTATTCAAAACTTTTATGTTGGCTTGAATTTTGCTTCTAGAAATCTTTTAGGTTCGGCCGCAAGAGGCACTTTCATGGAAACTACCTTAGGAGAAGCTACCAAACTCCTAGATAATATTATGGTTAATTATTCTCAATGGCACACTGAAATAATTACTAGTTAAAAGTACATGCCATTGAAGAGATTAGCTTATGAAATTATTTGATGCTAAGAGTGCTTCTTCTGATCCTAATGATATGCCTTTGTCCACTTTGATCGAAAATAATAATGAATCTTTGGATGTGAATTTTGTTGGTAGTAATAATTTTGGTAACAATGCTTATAGAGGAAACTTTAATCCTAGGCCTTTTCCTAGTAATTCCTCTAATAGTTATGGTAATTCCTACAACAACTCTTATGGAAAGATGCCTTCTGAATTTGAAACTAGTGTTAAGGAGTTTATGAATTCGCAAAAGAATTTCAATGCTTTGCTTGAAGAAAACTTTCTTAAGATTGATCAATTGGCTAGAAGTGTGGATAGAATTACTCTTCATGTTGATTCTTTGAAACTTAGATCTATCCCACCTAAGCATGATATCAATGAGTCTCTCAAAGCTATGAGAATTTCCATTGATGAATGCAAAGAAAGGACCGCTAGGATGCATGCTAAAAGAGAGAATTATATAAAAGTGTGTTCTTCTAGTTATCATGAAAATAAAGTTGAAGATCTGAAAGTTATTGATGTGTCTCCTATTAGATCCTTGTTTTCTGGTATGAATCTTGATAAAGATGGGACTGGAGATGAGTCTACTTTAATTAAAAGGAGTCCCAATGATTCGGAGTTTTTAGAACTTTGCATAGTGATGAACCCACTACTTTGGATTTCAAGGGATTCAATTATGATAATTGCTCTTTGATTGATTGTATTTCCTAGTTGCAATCCGTACTATATGCTTCGCATGCTTATAGTCAAAATAAAGCTTTTACCAACCACATAGTTGATGCTTTAATGCAATCTTATGAAGAAAAACTTGAATTAGAAGTTTCTATCCCTAGAAAGCTTTATGATGAGTGGGAACCTACTATAAAAAAATTTAAAGATCATGAATGCTTTGCTTTGTGTGATTTGGGTGCAAGGTTACCACTATCCCAAACATATTGTGTGATTTGCTAGGTTTCCATGAGCTTGATGATTGTTCTTTAAATTTGCATCTTGCGGATTCCACTATTAAGAAACCTATGGGAAGGATTAATGATGTTATTATTGTTGCCAATAGGAATTATGTGCCTATATATTTCATTGTTCTTGATATAGATTGCAATCCTTCATCTCCTATTATTCTTGGTAGACCTTTCCTTAGAACGATTGGTGCAATTATTGATATGAAGGAAGGAAATATTAGATTCCAATTTCGTTAAGGAAAGGCATGGAACATTTTCCTAGAAAGAAAATTAAACTACCATATGAATCTATTATGAGAGCCACTTATGGATTGCCTTCCAAAGATGGCAATACGTAGATCTATCCATGTATCGTGCCTAGCTAGGGGCGTAAAACGATAGCGCTTGTTGGGAGGCAACCCGATTTTATATTTTTTGTTTTTGCTTCTGTTTAGGAATAAATATTGCATCAACTTCTGTTTAAATGTGGTTTTGTGTTTTAATTAGTGTTTGTGCCAAGTAGAACCTTTGGGAAGACTTGTGTCCAGTTTATATGATCTTGCTGTGAAAAACAAAATCGTTAGCGCTTGCTAGAATGGTCACCAGATTTTACTGGAGTGTGCTATTTAGTTGATTATTTTTCCAGATGATTAATAGACAAATTCCTCACGTTTAACAATTTATTTCATTTTTTTTGGAGTTACAGAAGTGTGCGAAAGTTACAGATTGCTACAGACTGTTCTATTTTTGACAGATTCTATTTTTCGTGTGTTGTTTGCTTATTTCAATGCATCTATGAGTAGTATTGGAGGATATGAATCATATAGAAGTTGTAATACAGCATGTTTAACACCAATATAAACAAAGAATGAATTCCTTACAGTACCTTTGAGTAGTGGTTTGTTTTCTTATACTAACGGAGCTCACGAGATTTTTGTCTAAGTTTTGTGTTGTGAAGTTTTCAAGTTTTGAGTATTGCTTTGATGGACTATGGAACAAAGAGTGGCAAGAGCCTAATATTGAGGATGCCCAAGGCACCCCAAGGTAAAATTCAAGGACAACCAAAAGCCTAAACTTGGGGATGCCCCGGGAAGGCATCCCCTCTTTCGTCTTCATCTATCGGTAACTATACACGGAGCTATATTTTAATTCACCACATGATATGGGTTTTACTTGGAGCGTCATGTATTATTTAAATATTTGCTTGTTAGTTTGCCACAATTATCCTTGCTGGACACACCTTTTTGGGAGAGATAAATATGGCGTAGGAATTTATAGAACACTCTATGTGCTTCGCTTATATCTTTTGAGTGGAATAGTTTTTTCTCTAGTGCTTCACTTATATCTTTTAGAGCACGGTGGTAATTATATTTTGTAGAAATTGTTGATCTCTCATGCTTCACTTATATCCTTTTGAGAGTCTATTAAAACAGAATGGTAATGTGCTTTGGCTATAAAATTAGCCTTCACATGGTAGGCATCCAAGATGAATATAGTAAAAACTTTCATACTAAGTGCATTGAATATGATGAGAAGTTGGATGCTTGATAATTGTTTTGAGATATGAGGATAGTAATATTAGAGTCATGATAGTGGAGTTATTATGAAATTGAGAAATACTTGTGTTAAGGTTAGTGATTCCCGTAGCATGCACGTATGGTGAATCGCTATGTAACGAAGTTAAAGCATGAGGTATTTGTAGAGTGTCATCCTTTGTATGGAGGCCGGGGGCGCGCGATGGTTAACTCCTACCAACCTCTCCCCTAGGAGCATGCAATGATTGCTTTGTTTTGATGGCTCGTAAATTTTTGCAATAAGTATATGAGTTCTTATGACTAATGTTGAGTCCATGGATTATACGCACTCTCACCCTTCCACCATTGCTAGCCTCTCTTGTACCGCGTAACTTTCGCCGGTACCATACACCCACTATATATCCTTCCTCAAAACAACCACCATATATCTTCCTCAAAACAGCCACCATACCTACCTATCATGGCATTTCCATAGCCAATCCGAAATATATTGCCATGCAACTTTCCACCGTTCCGTTCTTATGACACGCTTCATATTGTCATATTGCCATGCACGATCATTTAGTTCAAATCGTATTTGTGGCAAAGCCACCATGGATAATTTTTCATACATGTCACTCTTGATTCATTGCATATCCCGGTACACCGCCGGAGGCATTCATATAGGGTCATACTTTGTTCTAGTATCGAGTTGTAATATCGAGTTGTAATTCAATGAAAGTGTGATGATCATCATTATTAGAGCATTGTCCCATGTGAGGAAAGGCTAAATAAAGAAAGCCCCTTCAAAAAAAGAGAAAAAAGGGACAATTGCTACTATCTTTTTACACACTTGTGCTTCAAAGTAGCACCATGTTCTTCATGATAGAGAGTCTCATGTTTAGTCACTTTCATATACTAGTGGGAATTTTCATTATAGAACTTGGCTTGTATATTCCAGCGATGAGCTTCCTCAAATGCCCTAGGTCTTCATGAGCAAGCAAGTTGGATGCACACCCACTGAGTTTCTTTTGTTGAGCTTTCATACATTTTTAGCTCTAGTGGATCCGTTGCATGGCAATCCCTACTCACTCACATTGATATCTATTGATGGGCATCTCCATAGCCCGTTGATACGCCTAGTCGATGTGAGACTATCTCCCTCCTTTTTGTCTTCTCCACAACCACCTCTCTATTCCACCCATAGTGCTACGTCCATGGCTCACTCTCATGTATTGCGTGAAATTGAAAGGTTTGAAAGAATAGAGTATGAAAACAAGTGCTTGGCTGAAACCGGGGTTGTGCATGATATGAGTATTTTGTGTAATGACGAGGGAGCATAGCCAAACTATATGATTTTGTAGGGATAACTTTCTTTAGCCATAGTATTTTGAGAAGACATGATTGCTTTGTTAGTACGCTTGAAGTATTATTATTTCTTATGTCAATATAGACTTTTGTCTTGAATCTTTCAGATCTGAACATTCATGCCACAATTAAGAGAATTACATTGAAAACTATGTTGGTTAGCATTCCACATCAAAAATTCTGTTTTTATCATTTACCTACTCGAGGACGAGCATGAATTAAGCTTGGGGATGCTTGATACATCTCCAACGTATCTATAATTTTTTATTGTTCCATGCTATTATTTATGATGTTTTGGATGTTTAATGGGCTTTGTTATACACTTTTATATTATTTTTGGACTAACCTATTAACCCAAAGGCCTAGTCCAGATTGCCGTTTTTTGCCTATTTCAGGGTTTTACAGAAAAGGAATATCAAACAGAGTCCAAACGGAATGAAACTTCGGGAGAGATATTTTTGGAGCAAAATACGCACGGGAGACTTGAGAACCACGGTGTAGCGCACACGTGGCATCCACGAGGGTGGGGGCGTGCCCCCCTATAGGGCGCCCCCCTGCCTCATGGGCCCCATGTTTGGCCCCCGGTGCCCTCCTTCATCCTATATATATCTACGTACACCGAATCCATCAGAACAACAGAGAAAACCCTAGGTCCACCGCCGCAACCTTCTATTCCCGTGAGATCCCATCTTGGGCCCTATTCCGGAGCTACGCCGGATGGGGGATCTACCACGGAGTGCTTCTACATCATCATCATCGCCTCACCATGAGTTGTGAGTAGTTTACCACAGACCTTCGGGTCCATAGCTAGTATCTAGATGGCTTCTTCTTTCTCTTTGGATCTCAATACCAAGTTCTCCTCGGTCTTCGAGGAGATCTATTCTATGTAATATCTTTTTGCGGTGTGTTTGTCGAGATCCGATGAATTGTGGGTTTATGATAAAGATTATCTTTGAGAAATATTTGGTTCTTTTCTGAACTCTTTATGTATGATTATAATATCCTTGCAAGTCTCTTAGAATTATTGGTTTGGTTTTTCGTACTAGATCTATAGTTCTTGCAATGGGAGAAGTGCTTGGCTTTGGGTTCAATCTTGCGGTGTCCTTTCCCAGTGACAGCAGGGGAAGCAAGGCATGTATTGTATTGTTGCCATCGAGGATAAAAATATGGGGTTTATATCACTATGTTTGAGTTTATCCCTCTACATCATGTCATCTTGGTTAAGGCATTACTCTGTTCTTATGAACTTAATACTCTAGATTCATGCTGGATAGCGGTCGATGTGTTGAGTAATAGTAGTAGATGCAGAATCGTTTCGGTCTACTTATCTCGGACGTGATGCCTATATATAATGATCATGCCTGAATAGTCTCATACTTATTCGTTTTTCTATCAATTGCTCGACAGTAATTTGTTTACCCGCCGTAGAATATCGCTATCATGAGAGAAACCACTAGAGAAAACTATGGCCCCCGGGTCTATTCTCAACATATCAATCTACAATCTACTTTACTTTTTCGCTTTTACTTTCTGTTCTTATATCCAAAAATACCAAAAATATTACACTATCATCTCTATCTGATCTCACTTTCGTAAGTGGCCGTAAAGGGATTGATAACCCCTTATCGCGTTGGCTGCAAAGTTCTTATTTGTTTGTGCAGGTGCGAGGGACTCGCGCGTGGTCTCCTACTGGATTGATACCTTGGTTCTCAAAAACTGAGGGAAATACTTAAGCTACTGTGATGCATCACCCTTTCCTCTTCGACGGAATACAACGCAAGCTTGAGAAGTAGCACCGACGCTGCCCAATACTTCCGAGCCCAGGAGGGGAGCGACACGGAGAAGTTGTTCTGGTCGCAGTTCTATGCGCCAAAACATCCGGTGCCCCTCAACGACAAGATGAAGCAGCTGGTCGAGCTGCACAACCTGGCGGGTTCGGCCATGAAGGACTTGATAGTCTGACTATGGCCCGCTGAGCCGATCCCAAGTAGCTACTTCGGATTGGTGAAGCGGCTCGTCGAAGGGAGTCCGCGGGTCGACGCGTTGAAGCGTTCAGCCTGCATAGAGTGCGCTCAGATGGCCTTCACCCGTCTAAAAGTACACTGATCGAAGATGAAGGCGCACGACATAGCCACTGCTGGCCTACCCGAAGGCAAGGAGCACCGCAAGCCGGAGAGATACTTCGAGGACATCATAGAAGACGTCCGCCTTGTAGAAGGCAAGTGCTCAAAGGATGTTTTCTTTGAGTAGTTGTATCCGGTTGTAAAGACTTAAGTTTATGAACCGATGTATATATAATTTTTGCGTTGTTATAATGTGAGTGACTTTTACCTCCTGTGCGGCTGTTTATTTAACTTTGAAAGTTTCCAGTTGTCGGCTTCAGCCCTCATGTTAATATTACTGGGGTGTTCGGTCATATGCATAGACACTCTTTATCTAACATCTTGGTCCATGTAGGAGGTGTATGCGGAGCGAACCAGGCAATAAGACTATGCGGCGTTATTGCTTTCAGTTAGCCATAGGAGTTTGACAAGTGGGGCTAGGTACTAGCTCTTGGTGTGTATATGGTATTTCCGAATTAAGGTATCCATTTGTACGCGGCTGGGAAAAAAACCAACCCTTTGTATAACACGGGGTAGATCTCCATCGATCGTAGTATAACACTAAGTCACCGAATCGTGGACCAGATTCTCGCATATCATGATAGTCAGTTTTTGGCTTTCTCTACTGAGGTACTTGACCGGACGAGCCAGAAGTACAATCGCAGTAGTTCTCCCTTTACACCCTAGCCGAACAATCGGGATCGTAGGGGTAAGCACAGGAGCCGGGCAACCCAACTATTGACCCTAGACATGATTCGGAACTGATGCATGTAAAGCAAATATCCAGGACGCTGAACACTCCATATAGGTGTTCGGACTTTTTGACATATACCGGGCTGAATACAACCCCTGGTAGTGGACCCTGTTGTCAAGGCACATGTGGCAGTCTGACATGGGGAGAGAACATTGGTGGTAAGAGAATATAACTCCAAACACAATATAAACCAAGCTGTTTCTATAATATCCCTTTATAGTACGGTGAGTCGTATATTTATAAATAATGCCAATGACTTCCTTGGACATTTTACATGCCAGAAAAGTATAAAACAAAAAGAGAAAAAAGGTTTACACAGGGTCTTAATCTAAGAAAAAGAAACCTTAACACGGGTCCCTGCTGCACGTCTGCGCCGTTTTCTCCTTTGTGATGTGAGTGTGATGGCCATCTGTAAAATAAGAAAAAGAAAGAGAAAAAAGCTGGAAAGAAAAGAAATCCAGTGTGGCCGTAAACAAAACTGGTTCGTTTAATGAACCTTGAAGGATAATTGTTAGAGTCCGAATAGGGTCGAGCCGAACTATGGACTATTTGTATGCAGTGTGCCCCCAGCACCGCCCAAGGAATTTTAAGGGCATAATTATGTACACGAGGCACGTATGCTACCACCTTATGGGGCAGTCGATGGGAGCGTAACCGGTAATTGAGCTCAGGTTCATCTGAGCTACCGCACTGAGGCGAATGCTGGACACGTTTAGCTGTGTCCGTGGAATTGACGACCAATGAGTTGTTCGGCTTGAATAGGCTGTTTTGGACTTCGGCTTCTAAGGCCGCAGTGTCCTCCTCTGTTCGGAGAGAGCGCTCCATATTTCCATTGACCGTGATGGCACCACGTGGTCCAGGCATTTTAAGCTTTAGATAAGCATAGTGCGGGACTGCATTAAAGCGGGCGAAAGCCGTTCTTCCGAGTAGTGCATGATAGCCACTTCGGAATGGAGCTATGTCGAAGATTAGATCTTCGCTTCGAACGTTGTCGGGAGAGCCGAATACGACTTCCAATGTTAAAGAGCCCGTGCAGCGGGCTTCTATGCCCGGTATCACTCCTTTGAAGGTCGAGCTTCTTGGCCTGATTCTTGACGGGTCTATCCCCATCTTGCGGACAGTGTCCTGATATATTATATTGAGACTACTGCCGCCGTCTATAAGGACTCGAGTGAGATGGTATCCATCAATTATCGGATCGAGCACTAGGGCAGCCGAACCCCCGTGACGGAAACTAGTCGGATGATCCTGCGATCAAAGGTGATCGAATAGGCTAACCATCGGTTGAATCTAGGGGCGACATGCTGAACGACATATTCATTTTGGAGTGCGCGCTTGCGATCCCTATTTGGGATATGAGTGGCATAGATCAGGTTCACTCTTTTGATCTCCGGTGGAAATTTCTTCTGTCCCCCTGTGTTCGGCTGGCGAGGTTCATCCTCGACTTCGCTCTGAGGTCCCTTTCCCTTGTGTTTGGCATTGAGCTTTCCGGCCCGCTTGAAGACCCAACAAAGAAGGAAGGTGTGGAAGGCATTGCTGACTACAGACCCATTAGTCTTATCCACGCCATTGCTAAAATTATTGCCAACATCCTTGCTCTCCGACTTGGGCACCACATGGACAGCTGATACGCCTCTAACGTATCTATAATTTTTTTATTGTTCCATGTTGTTATATTATCATTCTTGGATGTTTCACAATCATTTTATAGTCATTTTATATCATTTTTGGGACAAACATATTGACATAGTGTGAAGTGATAGTTGCTGTTTTTTGCATGTTTTTTACATCGTAGAAAATCAATATCAAACAGAGTCCAAACACCGCGAAACTTTTTGGATATTTTTATGGACCAGAACACCCAAGATGGGCCAGAGCAGCACCTGGGGGGTGCCCCGAGGGGGGCACAACCCACCAGGGCGCGCCTGGGCCCCCAGGCACGCCCAGGTGGGTTGTGCCCACCTCGGTGGCCTCCCGCACTGCCTATTTACCCTATAAATTCACAAATATTCTGAAACCCTTCAGGATGAACCTAGATCATAAGTTCCTCCACCGCAGGCCTCTGTAGTCCATGATACGTCAATTTTGCATCATGCTTATATGTTGATATTTATTGCATTATGGGCTGTTATTACATGTTATGTCACAATACTTATGCCTTTTCTCTCTTATTTTACAAGGTTTACATGAAGAGGGAGAAAGCCGGCAACTGGAATACTAGGCTAGAAAAGGAGCAAACTCTGGAAACCTATTCTGCACAACTCCAAAAGCCCCGAAACTTCATAGAACTTCGTTTCAGAAAATATAAAAAATATCTGGCAGAAGAAAACAACGAGGGGGCCACCTCCTATCCACGAGGGTGGGGAGCGCGCCCCCCTCTCTGGGCGCGCCCCTGTCTCGTGGGCCCACCGACAGCCCCCCAATGCCCATCTTCTCCTATATGAGGTGTTTTGAGATGGAAAAAAAATTATAAGGAGGCTTTCAGGACCAGAGGCCGCCGTCTCGAGGTGGAACCGAGGCGGAAACCAATCTAGGGCTCCGGCAGAGCTGTTCTGCCGGGGATATTTCCCTTCGGGAGGGGGAAATCGTCATCACCAACAAATCTCCCATCTTGGGGAGGGCTATCTTCATCAACATCTTCACCAGCACCATCTCCTCTCAAACCCTAGTTCATCTCTTGTATCCAATCTTTGCACCCAAACCTCAGATTGGTACCTGTGGGTTGCTAGTATTGTTGATTACTCCTTGTAGTTGTTGCTAGTTGGTTTACTTGGTGGACGATCATATGTTCAGATCCATTATGCATATTAATACCCCTCTGATCATGAAAAATATTATGTCTTGTGAGTAGTTTCTTTTGTTCCTGAGGACATGGGAGAAGTCTTGCTATAAGTAGTCATGTGAATTTGGTCTTCGTTCGATATTTTGATGAGATGTATGTTGTCTCTCCTCTAGTGGTGTCATGTGAACGTCAACTACATGAAACTTCACCATTATTTGGGCCTAAAGGAAGGCATTGGGACGTAATAAGTAGACGATGGGTTGCTAGAGTGACAGAAGCTTAAACCCTAGTTTATGCGTTGCTTCGTAAGGGGTTGATTTGGATCCACATGTTTCATGCTATGGTTAGGTTTACCTTAATACTTCTTTTGTAGTTGCGGATGCTTGCATTAGAGGTTAATCATAAGTGGGAGGTTTTTCCAAGTAAGGACAACACCCAAGCACCGGTCCACCCACGTACCAGATTATCAAAGTACCGAACGCGAATCAGATGATCGTGATGAAAACTAGCTTGACAGTAATTCCCATGTGTCCTCGGGAGCGCTTTCCTTTATATAAGAGTTTGTCCAAGATTGTACTTTGCTACAAAAAGGATTGGGCCACCTTGTTGCACCTTATTTACTTTTACCTTTTGTTACTTGCTACCAAGTATCTTATCACAAAACTATCTATTACCTATAATTTCATTGCTTGCAGAAAATACCTTACTGAAAACTTCTTATCATTTCCTTCTACTCCTCGTTGGGTTCGACACTCTTACTTATCGAAAGGACTACGATAGATCCCCTACACTTGTGGGTCATCAGTCCACAAAAAACCAATCTAGACCCTTTCCGGCACCCTGCTGGAGGGGGAAATCATCACCGGTGGCCATCTTCATCATCCCTGCGGCCACCATGATGAAGAGGGAGTAGTCCACCCTCGGGGCTAAGGGTTTGTACCAGTAGCTATGTGTTTATTCTCTCTCTCTCTCTCTCTCTCTCTCTCTCTCTCTCTCTCGTGTTCTTGATATGCACAATCTTGATTTCTCGCGGGCTTTGTTAATATAGTCGGATCATATGGTGTTTTCCCCTCTCTGTGTTGTGATGAATTGAGTTTTCCCTTTCAGATTTCTTTGGATTGAATACTTTTATGGATTTGAGAACACTTAATATATGTCTTGCAATTGAATACTCGTGGTGATAATGGGGTATCGTATTGATTCACTTGATATATGTTTTGGCACTCAACTCGCGGATTGTCGAGGTGACATTGGGGTAATCTATGCGTAGGGGTTGATGCACGTTCTTGTCTTTGTTTCTCTGGTAGAAATCTTGGGGCACTCTTTGAAGTTCTTTGTGTTGGATTGAGTATTATGAATATGAATTCGTTCTTGTGTTATTTTAGTACGAACTCTTGATAGATCGATCGGAAAGAATACCTTGTGTTATTTTAGTACAAACTCTTGGATAGATCGATCGGAAAAAATAGCAACAAACAATTCTTCTTTTGTTCTCCACTAGATAGGAACTTTGGAGTGATTCATCATCGCACGTTGAGGGATGGTTACGTGATCCAATTATATTAGTATTGTTGAGAGATTGCACTAGCGAAAGTACGGACCCTAGGCCTTGTTTCTAAGCATTGCAATACCATTTGTGCTCCATTTTATCACTTGCTACCATGCTGTTTTTTATTGTCACTATCACAAAAATCAATATCTACTATCCATAATACACTTGTATCACCATCTCTTCGCCGAACTAGTGCACCTATACAATTTCCCATTGTATTTGGTGTGTTGGGGACACAAGAGACTATTTATTATTTGTTTGCAGGGTTGTTTGAGAGAGACCATCCTCATCCTACACCTCCTACGGATTGATAAACCTTAGGTCATCCACTTGTGGGAAAATTGCTACTGTCCTAGAAAACTCTGCGCTTGGAGGCCCAACACGTGTCTACAAGAATAAAGTTGCATAGTAGGCATCAAGCTATTTTTTGGCGCCATTGACGGGGAGGTGAGTGCATGAAGGTATATCTTTAGATCTTGCAATCGAATCTTTTAGTTTCTTGTTTTATCACTAGTTTGGTTTTGTAAAAGAAAACTAAAACAAATTGGATTGAGGTTGCATCATATTATTGATCATCTTTTTAATATCTTTCTTGAAAATGAAAGATCGATTTTTTTGCTCAATTGTTAGAAGAAGAAGTCAATAAAATGTTTGGCACAAAATATTTGACTGATGAGCATGATTGCAATGTTGTTAGTATGAATTCCTTGAATATCCAAAATGCTAATGATTGTTTTACTAGTCATGAGAAAAATGTCTCCTATAAGAATTTCAATTTTTGCGGAGTGAATTAGGAGTGCACTTGCACACCAAGAAGGGAAGATAGATTTTGTAAGAAGCATAAATTTTTAGAAACAAAAAAGTTGCAAGAGAGGCTAGATGATTGTGCTGAAAGATGTAATTTTTTCGCCATCCTTGTGAACCTTGCAATGAATGTGGTCATTTAAATGTCCAATGCAAACTATTTCATGATCAAATCATGTACAAAAACTGTGATAACTTGATTACCCTTGAGCATCATAAAGATCTTTGTCTTCTTTTGGGGTATGAAGAAATGAAATGTATAACTAAGGATTTTCCAAATCCCAAGAGATTTCTTGATTTTGAACTAGAAGAAATTTATATGTTTTCTGCGGTAAATTGCATTGAGAATCCTTATATTGCCAACTACCTAAAGACAAGAAAACAAATGGAACATGAAGAGGGTACTAATGAAAGGGAAAATGTTTCCCAATACCCTACTAGTGTTTATTATGATGAATCAGGTAACGAGGAGGAGCTTCCCATCCAATCAATCTCTTCAACAAGAATCTCGAAAAAATTGATTAAACCCACATGGGAGGTGGTGAAGAACAAAAAGAAAAGAAGAAAAAGTAGAGGTAAAAAGGTAACTCTCCCAAGTAATATTGCTCCTATCACCATTGTGCCTCCTGAAAGTGAATCAAATATGTTGAGGGAAGATGATGATATGGAGTATGATTTTGTGATGCCTAATACTTGTTGTAATGATTATGCTTGGGAAGACAATGATGTCTTTTATGATCTTGAAAAAAAAATTCGGCACTTGTTTGGAAGAATATGATAATAATGTTTTCTATACTATTGGTTCCATTCATGCTATTGATAAGAATGATTATGATGATATGTAAAACCACAAGCTTGGGGATGCTATGTTTGATGAGTATGAAATGTTTGAAGATTTATTTGCTGAAAATAATGCTTGTCCCAAGCTTGGGGATGCTTTGCATAATGAATATGATCGTTTGATTCCTTCTACTTTCGATAAGAAAATTTATTATGATGTTAGAATGCCTCCTATTTATGATGATTACTATGATGAAAGTGGGTATGGAAGAGTGTCAACTCTAGGTAGTAGTGATCCCACTATTTTGGAGGGTGTTGAATCTTATTACAATATTGATGAAACTGGATTTGAAGAGGTCATGACTTTATTTAGTGATACATCCACTATTTTGGAATTGTTTTCAATTGACTATCATGAGAACAAAGTTGCTACTTATGATGATTATTATGATGACATGTATGCCATAAAGAGTGATAAATCTTCTATGCTTTTGGATCATGAAAAGTATGATTTATATTATGGTTATATGGACGAATCTATGCATGATGCTACTGAAAATTATTATGAGAGAGGAACCTATGATTCATGATGCTCTCTTTATGTTTCAATCCTTATCTTTTATGCGAGCATCATTGAAATCATCATGCCTAGCTAAAATGCATTAAAGAAAAGTGCTTGTTGGGAGAAAACCCAACACTTATACCTACTGTTTTTGTGTGTTCATATGATTATACTACTATAGTAATCATGTTTTATAGCTTTTGTTTCAATAAACTGCCAAGCAAAGCCTTAGGATCATGTTGGGTGATAGTAGATTTGAACTTTCTCAAAAACAGAAACTTTTGCGCTCACTAGAAAATTCTCGTTTTTAACAGAAAAGTGTTTTTAAGTCGATTCTTTTTCCAGAAGTTTAATATACAAATTGCCCGTGTGGTCATATGTTTTCCAAGATTTTTAGAGTTGGAGAAGTATGGTTAATGTTCAGATCATTACAGACTGTTCTGATTTTGACGGATTTTGTTTTCAATACATAGTTTGCTTGTTTTCTAGTTTCTATGGCTTATATTGATCAATATAAATTATAGAAATAATATGCTATAGTAAGGACTGTGTGATAAAAATTATGAATCTTGTCTTTGACAGTACCCAAAGTGAATGATTTGTTTTATCATACTAACCCATCTCAGGAAGTTTTGTTATGTTTTGTGTGATTGAAGTTTTCAAGTTATGGGTGAGATATCGATATGAGGAGAACAAGGAGTGAAAATACCCTAAGCATGGGGATGCCCAAGGCACCCCAAGGTAATATTCAAGGAAGATCCAAGCAACTAAGCTTGGGGATGCCCTGGAAGGCATCCCCTCTTTCGTCCCCAACATTATCGGTAACCTCACTTGGAGCTATATTTTTTTCGTCACATGATATGTGTTTTGCTTGGAGCGTCATTTTATTATGTTAGGATTTGATTGCTGGTATTTATAATAAAAGTTTTGTATCTTTTATCTCAATAAAGTCTCAAGGATAGCCTTTACCATGCTTATTTTGCAAGTCTACACGTGGTTGTTTGAAAACAGAAAGTTTTCTATCATTGTATGAATTCTTGAGGATAGTCAGAATGTGATAAATTCTTGAAATTTTTACAAAGTCAGCATGGATAAGTTCTTTGTAACGTGGTAATTTTCAGAATTTTTAGAGCTAGGGAAGTATGAGAACATTTCCACTCTTTACAGACTGTCTGTTTTGGCAGATTGCTGTTAGGTTTGCATCGTTTACATATGTTTGCTTGTTTAATGATTCTATTTGAAGATAGGAGTATTAAATATACAGAGGCATTTAGTATACAATGTTGAGTAATAATTTTAGTGATTTTCTACAGTAGAGAATGATAAGGTTTTGCATTGGTTTTACTAAATTATATCACGAGTTCTTGTTGAGTTTTGTGTGGATGAAGCTTTTGAGATTTAGGAAAATCGTGATGTGAGAAGAATTAGGGAGACAGAAAAGCTCGAGCTTCGGGATTCTCAAGGCATCCCAAGATAAAATATCAAGAAGTTTCAAAATCTAAGCTTGGGGATGCCCCGATAGGCATCCCACCTTTCTTCATCAACAATTATCGGTTAGTACCGGTTGATCCTAAGTTTTTGCTTCTTCACATGAGATGTGTTGTTCTTGAAATGTCATTTTATTTTGTTCACTTGTTGTTTTAATAAAATACTTAGATCCAAAATTATTTAAATAAAATAGAGCCCCCAAATAGTTGCCAGGGAGGCTAGATAAGCGGCATTCACATCCCGTCAACGAAGCTCTTTTCTGGCGTCGTTGCTCTAGTGCTTCACATATATATTTTTGAGCATGGTGTGCTTTAGTATTATTGAAGAAATTCTCTCTTGCTTCACTTAGATTAATTTGAGATAAGAAAACATTATGCTCATGTTCTTCACTTATATTTGTTTGATCTAATCAAAAGCAACACATGAAAATTAGTCCCAAAGTGATAGATATCCAAGAAGGATATAATAAAAACTTTCATGAAGATCATTGGACAAAATAAACTTGATTCCTTGTAATAGTTTTGAGATATGATGATGTGATATGTGAGTCATGTTGATGAGTAATTGTGCTTTAGTAAGAATATTGGTGTTAAAGTTTGTGATTCCTTATGCAAGCACGAAAGTCAATAATCATACAATGAAATTGCATCCTACTTGTGGTGCATTATTCGGTGTTATTTATGCTCAATGCTCGCTTATGAGATTATTCGTTTCACGGTTGGTCACTTCCCAGTCTTTTCCTAGCCTTCATTTTGCACTAAGTATGATCACTACTTGTGGATCCAAAATCCTTTATCCCGGTTTTGCCACATGAGTCCACCATACCTACCTATATGCGGTATTCCCTTCCCGTTCTAAGAAAATTTGTATGTGCCATCTCTCCTTTTCAAAATAAATTTCCCTTTTGTGTGTCCGTACCGCTCGCGAGGCGCTGAGGGGTGGCCAATATTTTACATTCTAGATGTGTTATTCTCACGATGAGTGTTTATACACTTGTCATTCCACGATAGTAAGGCAAAGGTATAGGGATACATAGTCCCAAAATGAAAAACAAATTTACTTTATGTTGTGAAATAATGAATTCCTTGGAAAGTGTTGGTATGGAAGGTCACCGTGGATTCGGCTAGCCATGGCTTGTGAAAGTTTGGTGGAAAAGGAATAAACTTTATTTTCCGTTTGGGAACCGCGTATGATATATCTAGCATGGAAAGTCTTGGGAACCTTATGTTGTTTTCGTTCGTGGGAAAAGTATACCTCCCAAAATAATTTTATCTCTCAATTTAAGCTTTGAGCTCTGGCACCTCTAAAAATCCCAACTTCCCTCTGCGAAGGGGATTTCTTTTACCGTATGCAAATTTTTTTTTGAATTTGAGTCTCCATCTTCTCTTATAAAGCACAACCTAGGAAACACTATGATCGTACTTGAGCATTGGGTGTAACTAACACTACTGGAATTAGTTTATTTGCCGTCAGCCAATTCTTTGCCGTCTTCTGGCTGATGGCAAAGAAGGTCTTTGTCGTCCGCTTACAAAAAAGGACGACAAAGAACTGGCTGATGGCAAAGAAGGTCTTTGCCATCAGCCAATTCTTTGTCATCCGCTAGCGGACGACAAAGATAGAGGTGGCCCCCACTAACGAGCTGATTAAAAAAACTTAACTGCTCCCCTCTTTACCGTCTGCTAGCGGACAACAAAGACAAAAAAAGCGGACGGCAAAGGTGGGGCGGACGGCAAAGAACTAACCTAACTTACGGCTGATCCCCACCCCGCCCCTCCATCTCTCTGTTTCTCTCCCTCTCTCCTCCCCGACGAACACAGCCACCACCCTCGCCCCCGCCGCCCACGCCACCCCCACCAGCCGCCTCCACTCCCGCCACCCGCCGCCGCTTGCCC